>OU343047.1:14782776-15382776 GCA_910593695.2 Ocypus olens
CCAGATCTCCAGATTTAACGCCCCTTAACTTTTTTTTGTTGGGGATATCTTAAAGAACAAGACTACACATATGTTCCCCTCCACTTGAAAAAACTTAAAAGAAGAGATTTAAAACGCTTAGAATCATATTCCTGAAAAAAACACTTTCAAACAGTCGCAATTCATAAGCACGCCATTATCAGAAATGTATTGAGGTTCAAGGGCATTATTTTGAACATCTCTTAAATTGGTATTCGAAAATAAAAATGTGTTTGATAAAAGTTATTTGCTTTAATTCGTAGATTTAGATTCTTTAATCAAAAATATAGATTTATATTTAAAAATAACAAGTTGACCTTAAAATGACCTTGAAAACTTGCTTAGAATTAAAAATAGACAGGCCTGCTGTATTAGTTTTTTCATGACAAATACATTCTATTTGAAACATCTTTTTCTCTGAATCTTTATTTCCATCATATTTTGGGTGTCCATAATAAATGCCGCACCCTGTACATATACAAGTACTAATGAAATTTTGAATCAATGTATAAATAATGAAAATTTACGTCATTCTTCAGAATAACACACGCGTACAAACCGCCTTAATAAAGCGCATAATTGAACTTTAAAAATTTAATATGTCATAGTAGAATGTTGAAAATATGAAAGTGTAACATGTGTGTGAATATTTCATTTCCTTAAATATTTATTGAGGTGTAAGCTTTTGTAAGCCTTTGTAAACGTGCGAATGAGTTAGAATTCCAATATTCTAAAGTGGAGTGTCTGCGATTATTTTGTCTTGGGAATAAGCCCTTTTAGCTTTAACTGGATGGAGTCATCATTTTTTTATGTATCCGTAAAAGCTTCAGCGCCAAGGCGTATTTTTTATTGATTGTATACTTTTTCATTTTTTTATGTTCTACACGGTAGCGTATTTCACAATGAAAGTAGAAAATTACTCCCAATATAGTAATATATTAGTTACATTAGCTTTTTGCTCCAATTTACGTCATCTTTGTATATAAAACGTTAAATGCACTCAGCAAAGAGCACTTCCAATGAAATAACATATTAGTTAAATGCTCCAATTTACGTCATCTTTATATATGAAACGTTGAATGCACCCAGTAAATAGCGATAGTATAGATGTACTAATATTGGCAAAGTCTGGTCATTTCTCCGGAGACTGGGATTAAAGAGTGGCTATGTTTATGCCTTCTGTATACAGATCAATTTATCTAAAGCTCCAATGCATACATATGGTTACTAAAGGTTACAAAAACAAAATGTTTTTTACTTAAAAGAAAAATGCTGATGCGCCCATTCGATTTACAAAATGATATAAAATGGATATTTTGCATATTTAAAGGTTTAACAAAAACATATTCACGATATGTACTTTATATTACTATTCTCTACAATTTGTGTTAACATAAATATGATCCAATAGAATGGCCGGACGCATGAATTCATCCAGTACTCGGCGACATACACACTTAGACAACACAACATACACAGAGGAAAGGTTGTAATTTATTATATTATCACTTTGTTTGCAAAACGAATAACACGGAAAAAACAGCTTGAGTACAATGTATGTTTCATTCGCGGCAAAAAAGAGCAGCTTCTGTCAATGTATTAATACGGTGTGGATATTTAATTACCGTCGATCGATGCCTTAGACGAGAAACTTACTTTTAGGTGGTTGTAATCATTGTTGAATACCCTACAGATTGTGCATCAGCACAAGCGTTGAATTTTATCAGATAATTTTAATATTATTAATCTTTCCATAATTGCGTGTGCACTAATGACTTGCGTTTCGTGTGTACGATCCACAAATATTTTATTTTTTGGCGAAGCCAGTTATTAAACTAATAAAAAGTGCATGGTCACAAACCCAACGACAATAATTATGGCTTTGGATGTGGATCGGCCTCGTTTATTAGAACCCATTTCGCCCCCTTTACAAACGACGTCTAACCAACTGGACGACTGGGTCAGTTGTAAAAAGGGGGGCCTGTTTGGTGCCCAACACGTTAAATCCCAAAAAAACTAATGTATATTTAAGTGCAAGTAACTAAGGCACGTTTCTGTTTTTGTTGCACAGGAGGATCCGACACCCGGACACTGTAGATGAATTAGAGTTTCATTTAAAAGTAGGGTAATTTAATAAAGTGCTTTCTTCGAGGGCAGATAACAATACGGCGGAACCAATTGGCCGATTCCGATATTACTTAGAAAGGGGCAAGAAAGGCACCCTTTTTACGAGGTAGCTGTAATTTCCGTGGGGTCTATTACTTCACACGGATTTTTTTTTATGTCCGACTCGAATGAAAAAATGTGACGCTTGCAAGGTGTCAAGTTCGTGTTAGAAATGATTTTATGTGCGTTCTGGGTAATTCGATGGCATTTTAATTTTCGTTATCTCGCGCACAAAGAGGCGGCATTTTCACCATATGTTAAATTTATTTTAAATTGACTTCTTTTACAGTGACAACGGAAAATGTTACCATCTCGATATCTGTGGCAAATTTCCTCTCTATAGCAATTATAAATTCGTCAGTTAAACCATATATGAGGTATTCTTTTACAAATCGAACGAAAATATGGGGTCTATTTTTCTATTTGTCTAATTAGCGAGTTTTCAAAATTTTGACTGTCTGTATTTTCAAAAATAAATGCAAAAATACGGGTCGGCTTATTTTGTATAGGAAACGCGTAAAAAAGGCTTTGACTTTAACATCACTATTTACATCTTTTAAATCGGTATAAACCGTCGTAAGTTTTTTTATTTAAAATTAGCTTAATTGTTTGGTATCGCACCTATTGATTGAATTGATTGAAATATTAGTGAATATACAAAAAATATTAGCAGAGAAAGTGTTTATTTTTTAGAAGTTTAAAAATAATTAAGTCAGTCAACAATAAATTCCAGTATCTAACTGATAATGCATAATTAAATTATTCATGGTTAGAAATGGTTTAATTAAGACTCATTATAAAATCTCATTAGTTATGTTCAATTTATCTTAGGATAATTTACTTCTTATCACAAAATTAGAACACATTTACATTCCCATGATCTTTTGTAGTGTGCGGTATTGTTTTTGTCACGATTTACTAATTGTGTTACTTTCTAATTACCACTTTAATTTTGTTAAACTCTTCCAAATTACGGTACATTGTTACGAGATATGTAATAAGAATGTAATAGAAGACAAATAATGAGATATTTAACTAATTAATTGTTGTTATTCATACAAATTTGTATTCATTTCATACAGTACACATTTTGATGGATTACAATAATAATGCTTAATTGATGCCTTAACAATAAGTTTAAGACAAATAAAGATATTTGCAGTATGCAACTAATCATACAATAATTTTATCGTAAGCTGCTCACTCCAAAAATAAAATACGTACATATATTGAGTAAAATATATTTATAAAATGGCCCCAAAAAATCAAATAAGCAATATCTATGAATATTCATATAAAATAATTTCATCCAATTTTGACGTTTTAAACTGACATTATCTAATTCTTAGTAACTACTTTAAACAGTTATCTATATGGAAGGGTGAAATACATTGTTTTTAAGTTTAACTACACTGGTGGAAAAAAATGACATTTGAAATTCGTGAAATTTCGACCATTTTCAAACCGCCATCAAATACGCCGAGTATTTTCAATAGATTTTGATGAATCTTTAAGACTTTGAAGTGTCTTCTTTAAAGTCATGTATGCAAACTTAAGCGTAATCCCCTCCGCCCCCCTTTAGCACCCCTGTGAAAGAAAAGGTTTCTTTCAGGAAACCATGTCCAAATTCAGACTTTGGATTAATGAAAAAATATAAAACTCAATATAATCAATCCATTTTACATTATAAAATATATTCCAATAAAAACAAATATTTTATCTGTTTTACTTCATTTAATTTATAATGAAACTTTTCTAGCTTTCATTGAAGCGAATTTGTCTATAATCTCGTCGATGTTCAATGTTTTGACAACATCATCTTTTAACGAGATCAAACAAATGATGCCGAGTCTCTCTTGCTCCATTGGAGACCTTAGAAAGTTCTTCACCGGCTTTATTTTTCTGAATGACCTTTCACCTTTCAGCAGATGCAGCTGTCACATGCATGCAGAAAAAAAAACTAGAAGTCCTTAGCGTTTCCGTTTCTACCAGATAATTTTGAAATGTGAAAAATATAAAATCATTTTATTACATGTTAAAGAATATGAACATAATTTCTTTATAAATGCCTTTATAAACCCTTTTATTTTCGAATAAATTTGCACCAAATTTACATTAACAATGTTATTAGAGAATGCCCAAATGAACAAATTCTATCAAGAATTTTTGATTTTTTTCGATATTTCACTAGTAATTGAAAATATTTCACTAACTAATGTACCATCTTACCGGATAATGTAACATGATGACCGCATAAACATTTTTAGCATATACAGGGTGTTACAATTTCGATACATTAGCATTGCTATCTGAAAACCGAAAAAATAAATTTCGGTTTCTAAAAACCTAGAGTACTTTCTTAAAACTCTTTTCTAAGTTCTTAAAGCAAATAATTTTATTTTTCATCTCTCAAAACTTACGATGTGTCGGACTTAAAATTGTTTGCTATGGCAGTTATTTGAAGTTCAAAAAAATATTGAAGAGTATGCATTTACTTTGACTTCATTATTTACAACATGCTATAAATAGTGGTATAAATGGTCGTAAGTTGTTGGATTAAAATTAGCTGAACACTTAATTATTTTCATATCACACTTATTGAATTGATTAATTGAAACTTATATTTGTAAAGAAAGTGTTTTTTTTTTTAAAGTTAACGCATAATTTAACATTTCACCAATTTATGAAACAAAGCAAAAATCAATACAAGTAAACTATGATATTTACAAACAAGGCCCTTAGCAACATTACCTATCCGATAAATTAAAAATTTACAATCCAATATTTTCCCATTTACAGAACAATATTCTTTCAATCAGAAAAAAACTATTTATTACAACACGGGGAATATGACTACATTTCCCTTGGTTGTCTATACATCCTGTAACTAGCCAACCTCGGGAAATATACTATTCATATTTCCCTAGTTGTAATAATAGCTATTTAATGGCCTCCACACAGACGACGGCGCAACGCAGCGGAGCCGTCGTTCGTCACCTGTAACTTTTCTCAAATTTAATAGGCTACACACGGACAACAGCTCAGCGCAGCGAAGCCGTCGTTTGTGACCAGTTACTTTTCTTAATTTTATATTTCACTATTTCACATAAAGAACACAATTTCACATACATCAACTTAAGCTTGAAAAACTAATTATTATTAAATGCATAAATGCATTCACTTTTTGCTTTTAATTTTTATAAGAGTCCGTTTAGGGTCATAAAATTGGCGAAGGAAATGCGGTGTTATGTTACTCTTTAAAGTTCAGGAAGGAAATAATTACGACTTAATTATGGAGTAAATATATGCAGATTTTCTACAGCATGTCTGGAAAAGCATCCACTAGACTAAAATAAACTTTTCATTATCCAAACGTGAACACGCTAATGATGAATTTTCTTTAGTCGTACTATAATAATACACCCACTAAGATCCAATTGAATAGAGCTCGTTGAATGGAACAACACCAATTATAATCATCTCGGATGCACTACTAAAACAATACTCCATCCTATTTCAAGAAGGAGCCGAGCCCTAATCATAAAACCGCTTCCAGGATTTTATGAAAATTCTATTCGATATCACGAGTATAATAAGCGACAATGCTGCTTTCCAAGAATACAACCACAAATTTAACTAATTAATTACGTCGTCTTAATTATCTAGTTTTATAAAGGGCGGTTCATTATAATGCCGCTTCAATTGGAACAGGAGGAGGGCTATTTATATTGTTCGCGAAATACGACCTCAAAATTATGAACATTATAACCGGTCTTTGTTGGGTCGTACTTAACAATTAAAATCTAACCGCTTTAATACGAGCTGTAAAAGTGGAGCAATTATGATAAGGTTTCAATTGCTACAAAATGCCTTTATTTACATAATTAATTGTTTTATTGTTTAAGCTACCACTAGCATTGAGCATTTGAAGAGATGTTATAGTTGGTAGGTGCGACCTCGGCGAATCCAACACTACCACACTACCTGGGTGTCTATGAATCCTCTCTTGACATAAAAAAATAGATCAAAGGCAAAAACGTAAAAGAATAACGATGCTGCTATGCAGAGATTCCATTAAAAATAAGCCAACTTTGTGCCATTACTCTAAAATTAAAACTTAGAATAAAAATTATAAACAAACTACAATACTCTATTGATAAGACTACATAAACAAACACTTTTTTTTTTTAAAGGAATGATGTTTGATGGAATTGCGGGTTAAGGAGAGTGAATGACTATAAAGGAATTGGCGTAAGCGATTTGCTGTTCGGCCACTAATGTATATAAGTTTTTGAAGATTTCATTTTTAATAATGAATGGGACACTACACCATGGACCATGGACCCGCAGCACGGTCACTTCTTTGTTCTGAAAAAGTGACCGCACGGATGGGATTCGAACCTATGACCACGAGGTCCAGAAGCAGGAACGCTACTCACTAGGCCACCGCGGTCCCCAAACAAACACTTAATAATGTAAACAAATTAGAAACAACCTTACTTGTTGCAGATTTATTTATTTATGTATTTACTTAACAATGTATTTGCAGCAACCGAGGAAGCTTTAAAGAATGGCTCTCCCAAACTGATCGATGGTCTGTTTATGCCATTGTTAATTTCTTAGACAAACAGATTGGAACGTACATGATTCGAAGATACTTGGCAAATATGTTGAAGATGGCTCACCCAATATACTATTTCAAAAAATAATATTTCAACATTTTTAAAAGTCTATCCATTCGGCAAGTTTAAGGCGCGAGTCGTTTTCGCGAGAGGAATAATATGGGTCAGAGCCGTCGTCAAAAACTTTAAATTGCGTCATTTAAGGTCGCAATAATTTAAAACGATAAGGAGATACAGCGTTTAGCTTAAAAAAAGAAAACCATCAGGGATAATTTATGTCGGGGCCGTGTGATAAAAAGTTTTTGCCGCCCGTTTTGTGATGTAAACGCAAGCTGTATATTAATATGTCTTAGGAAGTATCTCGCGAAAATTTGCGAAATGAACAAATTTTAAACCAGACCTACACGGAATACATTAACTCGCCAAGACATTCCGCCTCCTGAATAATTTCGCACATTTTTAATTCAACGAATTACACAATTTCGTATCTAAATTTAACGGTTTTGTTTTATGAACTATTCGCGGTATACTTATGATGTTAATGAATGATCCGTGAAGTTTGTGTATGAAACGCAACGTGAAATTGTGCCAGTAGCGACTTATTTTCGGAGAGAGCGATACTTTGAACTTTGTGAAACTTTCTGGAACCGAAGTCTAAGTGACAGATTGGAAATAACACACGTTATACACGTGCCAGACTCTAATTAACCTCGTATCTGAGTTTAGTTGGTGCAAATCGTCGAATTTCGACGACGAAAAAAAAAAGTAATCTGGTGATCGATGGCCCTCGCTGCTGCATGGGAACTCGGAATGGAATTAACAACTTTGATGGCTGATAAATTTACAGTGTTGACGCTGTTGATTTATTGTCAAATGTAACTGGGCCATTATTTAGCACAGATTAAAACGAAATTTCATTACTGCGAAAAGTAATTTATTTCTTTGGCCCGGGACGCTAAACCGATCACCATGGTCCGTAATGTAGTTAAGTAATGTAATGCACCGTTGTTGCTACAGTACGTGATCAATCAAAGCATCAGACCGATTCTGCATTTTATAATTGTAATTAACTTCAAATATGAATATTACCTTGTTATTAAAGCAGGTGTTCTTCTTGGTTTTCTTCTAAAAATTGCTACACAATAAACGATCAAGCCTGTTTTACATATGGGCAGATGGAGCAAGTGGTATGTCTTATTTTTTTGCAGCTAATGGTAAATTGTCAAATTAATTTCCTATCTCCGTAGTTAAGTATTCTAGAGATATTTCTGAATTTAAGCTTAATCAAAAAAAGTAATGCCTTAAAATTTCCTTGTTTAAAATTCGACAACATTTATTACTTTCTCCGTTACGAAGTACGAGAAAGTAATATCACAAAAACATTTAAACAAACATTGAAGATAACAAAGAAGTGAACATCTTTTGCTTAAAAACAGTTTTCATAAAATCATTTTTATTCGAGAAAAAAAATTATTTATTTTTCTAAATTTTTGGTTTATAATTATAAAACGATAATAGTTACAGCAAATTTATATTAATAATAATTGTAGAGAATGTAAAGAATGGACAACTTATAAAGAATAAGTTTTTTTTCGAAATCCCTTTAGTTTTTGAGTAAACTGAGTATAATTTTTCCATCTTTCGTAATTTTGACGTTTTAAACGTCAGTTTCTTTCGAGTTTACACAACGCTCGATGTACATTTAAAATATGATTTAAATTAAAAATAAACCATGAAAGCGTTAATATAAATAATACCATCAAGTCGGAGAAAGCAACATGATGGCCACATCACCATTTTTTTTACAGAGAATTCCGAAATGTTGATTTTATTTTGCTATATTTGGCGAAGTGTAACTTACAAACATCAAAATTTTGATAATAGAGTCACTAATATTGCTTATTCTTTGTGATTTATGCCATGTGTTTATTTATTTTTCTTTTTATTTTTTAGGCGTAGGTGATTTAATCGTCTGATCGCTAACGAAATATCTGGTTTGTATATAAATATTAAATTAAATGAATAAATGAACTGTGAAAGACTAATACAACGACCACAGACTCAATGAAAGAAAATGGTCCGCCCGGGCGGGAATCGAACCCACTCGATTTGCCCACGTGATCCAGCGGGAAGATGCTCGCACTCTTACCGACTACACCACCAAGCCGCCTCCAGTTTATTTCCTTTGTGTTTTCATTTGATTTTGAATGAAGCAAACTTTTATATTATAAAATAAAATATTCTAAGAAAAAGTACTCAAAAAATTTGTTTAAAAGTTTCCGAAAAACGTCCGGAAAATGCCTTGAAAAAATGTCCTCAAAAAAAACTGGGAAAATGTCCCGAAAAAGTCCTAAAACAAAATTCTTGAAAAAAAGTTCTGAGAAAAAGTCCTAAAAAAATTGTGAAGGAGAGTCCTCAAAATAAAGTCTTTAAGAAAGATCTTTAAAAAATAACTGAAAAACTACTAAGAAAAATATCTGCAAAAATTGTCCTTAAATCAGTCTAGAAAAAAAAATCGTTAAAAAGCCCAGAAAAAAAAAACCCTGAAAAAGTCTTGAAATTTTTCATAAAAAACAATCTGAAAAAAGTTTTGAAAAAGGTCACGAAATAAAGTTTTGAGTCCCAAAAAATTCCTGATAAAAATATCCTAAGAAAAGTACTGAAAGAATTCCTATAAAAGGTTCCGAAAAACGTCCGGAAAAGGCCTTAAAAAATGTCCTCAAAAAAAAACCGGGAAAATGTCCCAAAAAAGTCCTAAAACAAAATTCTTGAAAAAAAGTTCTGACAAAAAGTCGTTCTGAAAGAAGAGTCCTCAAAATAAAGTCTTGAAAAAATTCTTTACGAAAAATCTTTAAAAAATACGTGAAAAACTACTGAAAAAAAATCTGCAAAAATTGTCCTTAAAACAGTCCAGAAAAAAAAATCGTGAAAAAGCCCAGAAAAAAAAAATCCTGAAAAAGTCTTGAAATTTTTCATAAAAAATAACCTGAAAAAAGTTTTGAAAAAGGTCACGAAATAAACTTTTGAGTCCCAAAAAATTCCTGACAAAAATATCCCAAGAAAAGTACTGAAAAAATTCGTATAAAAGGTTCCGAAAAACGTCCGGAAAAGGCCTTAAAAAATGTCCTCAACAAAAAAACCGGGAAAATGTCCCGAAAAGTCCCAAATCAAAATTCTTGAAAAAAAGTTCTGACAAAAAGTCGTTCTGAAAGAAGAGTTCTCAAAATGAAGTCTTGAAAAAATTCTTTGCGAAAGATCTTTAAAAAATACGTGAAAAACTACTGAAAAAAATCTGCAAAATTGTTCTTAAAACAGTCCAGAAAATAAATGTGAAAAAGCCCCGAAAAACAAAACCCTAAGAAAGTCTTGAAATTTTTCATAAAAAATAACCTGAAAAAAGTTTTGAAAAAGGTCACGAAATAAAGTTTTGAGTACCAAAAAATTCCTGACAAAATATCCCAAGAAAAGTACTGAAAAAATTCGTATAACAGGTTCCGAAAAACGTCCGGAAAAGGCCTTAAAAAATGTCCTCAAAAAAAACCGAAAAAATATCCCGAAAAAGTCCCAAAACAAAATTCTTGAAAAAAAGTTCTGAGGAAAAGTCCTAAAAAAATTCTGAAGGAGAGTCCTCAAAATAAAGTCTTGAAAAAATTCTTTAAAAAAGATCTTTAAAAAGTAACTGAAAAACTACTGCGAAAAAAATCTGCAAAAATTGTCCTTGAAACAGTCCAGGAAAAAAAATCGTAAAAAAGCCCAGAAAAAAAACCCTGAAAAAGTCTTGAAATTTTTCATAAAAAATAACCTGAAAAAAGTTTTGAAAAAGGTCACGAAATAAAGTTTTGAGTCCCAAAAAATTCCTGACAAAAATATCCTAAGAAAAGTACTGAAAAAATTCGTATAAAAATTTTCGAACTGTAAAAAATTATTCTGTTAGATCGAAGCATATTTTTACTACTCGTGTCTATAGATCAAATTTTTGCGCTAATAATCCTGTGAATCGTTTTATGTTATCAGCAAATAAGTTTAACATGTCCTGGTTTGATTTATTTAATTCATCAATGTCAAATTTTAAATTTAAGGTTAAAAGTAATATTGTCACTAGTAACTAATAATGTTCGTGTATAT
Organism: Ocypus olens; assembly: GCA_910593695.2. NCBI lineage: Eukaryota > Metazoa > Arthropoda > Insecta > Coleoptera > Staphylinidae > Ocypus > Ocypus olens. Next base: position 14,793,708 of record OU343047.1, read on the forward strand.
ATTTTAGTTGTAATAGGTTAAATTTTATTATATGTGCCAGTTAAAATGTATTCAATTGTGTTTTATGTAAAGTTTGAAATGGAGTTTCCGTCAATAAAGTTATTTATTTATTATTTATTTATTTAAAAGGTTCCGAAAAACGTCCGGAAAAGGCCTTAAAAAATGTCCTCAAAAAAAAACCGGAAAAATGTCCCTAAAAAGTCCTAAAACAAAATTCTTGAAAAAAGTTCTGAGAAAAAGTCCTAAAAAAATTCTGAAGGAGAGTCCTCAAAATAAAGTCTTGAAAAAATTCTTTACGAAATATCTTTAAAAAATACGTGTAAAACTACTGAAAAAAAAATTGCAAAAGTTGTCCTCAAAACAGTCCAGAGAAAAAATCGTGAAAAAGGCCAGAAAAAAAAAACCTGAAAAAGTCTTGAAATTTTTCATAAAAAATAACCTGAAAAAAGTTTTGAAAAAGGTCACGAAATAAAGTTTTGAGTCCCAAAAAATTTCTGACAAAAACATCCTAAGAAAAGTACTGAAAAAATTCGTAAAAAAGGTTCCGAAAAAACATCCGGAAAAGGCCTTAAAAAAATGTCCTAAACAAAAAACCAGAAAAATGTCCCGAAAAAGTTCTAAAACAAAATTCTTGAAAACAAGTTTTGACAAAAAGTCGTTCTGAAAGAAGAGTCGTCAAAATAAAGTCTTGAAAAAATTCTTTAAGAAAGATCTTTAAAAAATACGTGAAAAACTAATGAAAAACAAAATCTGCAAAAATTGTGCTTAAAACAGTCCAGTCCAGTTTATACTGGGTGTTGTAAAAATGGCGCGGATTAACTCAATGGTACGTTGTCGAGGATTACTTCGAGAGTATGGAAAAAATAATTAAAAAAATCGGTATTGTATTTTTTCGAAGATGTGAAGACTTTAGTGAAAATTATTTCATTGCTTAAAATCTGCATAACATTAATTATTTACACTCCATCTCATCAGATAATTTTTTCAAAGATACATACTTTCATGCCTGTCAATATTACAAACAATTGGTATTTTCAAAGGCGATAATTTTAATTTTAAATAATTGATTTTTCAATTCAAATAAACCTGGCATCAGTAGATTTATTTGAATGCGAAAATCAATTATTTAACATTTAAATTATCGCATTTGAAAATACCAATTGTTTATAATATTGAAAAGCATGAAAGCATGTATCTCTGAAAAATTTATTTTATGAGCTGGAGTGTAAATAATTTATGTTATGCAGTAGCAATGAAATAATTTACACTAAAGTCTTCACATCTTCGAAAAAATACAATACCGATTTTTTTCATTATTTTTTCCATACTCTCGAAGTAATCTTCGACAACGTACCATTAATAATCCTCCATTTTTACAGCACCTTGTATATTAAGGATAAAATTTTCTGAGAAAAAAATTTCCCATATGTTGCATATTTGAGTGGGCAAATTGTATATATAGTCTGTTCGCTGGAATCTGGCGGCTGAGGTCATAAAACAGTCGGTCTGCTCTGAGGATCGACGCACCCTCGAAGAAAAGGTATTGGTGGTTCGTCTAATTGCATCCCATACATTTATTAGTCCTTCGCTCCTATTGGTATTCGCACTATTACACCAGTACTCCACAAAGATTTGTTTGAGATAAAAAAAATATTACGTCCCCTACTTGCCGAGCTTCAACTACAGCCGCCAGATTCCAGAGAACGGGCTATATTCACAAATCCCGACATCCTTAACGCTAATCCTAATTTTGATTCATTTGTATGGTCTTTGATAGGTTTAAATGGACTCTATTTAAAGTAAATTTAGATAATTTGTGTTAGTGTATGATTATTTTTAAGTAAAAGTTTTTTGCTACCGCTAATTCAATTTTTGTTTTTCTGTAACCACGCAACCAAAATTCATCCCACTACAAAAAAGTGGATTAATCTCAATTTCTGCACGCAATTTTTTCATCGCACGTATTGACGGGCCGACAATGTTTCGATTTCGGCGGGCGTAAGCAAATCGAGATTTCATGTGAACAATTTCCAATATGCAAATCGGCAAATTTGTGAGCCATTGAAACGAATTCGACTGAATAGGTCGGCCACAAAAGAAACGATAATTACAGGTGAACGTGTTGTTATTTTGGTTGTTTCTTTTTTTTTGTTTGCGGCCAAGCGATGAGAAAATCGTGAATCGCGTGGGCGTTTCGGAAATTGCGTGCGGCGCGTTAATTTGCATATTTTCGGGGATCGTCGCGACCATTAAAAACAATTATGTGCGCGACTAAATTGTGTTTATCGTTAAACAATGGGGTGGTGCGATTTTTTTGTGCGTTGGTTATTTTAATTAATTTACTCGCCGCCTTTGGAAGAGATTATTAAACCTTTAATTTTTAAACGACTACATTGCACCAACAAATTATTGTATAAAATAAACGTATATATTTACTTGCTAAGGTAATAAGGCCATTTGTTATTAAAATTATGTTTAGAGCATAAAATCGTTACTCGATTTAGTAGGACACCCCAAAGCCATTCAAATTTGTACAAACAGTTTAGTGTCTTTGTTTAACAGTATATTATGCAACAAGTTTTATAAAAGGCACTTTAATCACGAGTTTATTAGGTACGGGCGGAGCGAGTGTTTAGAGAAGTTTATAACACGAATTGCATACTATACTTTTTCTACGACTAAATTGGTAAAATTTTTAAATTATTTTATTATTATAAATAAACATGGTAATACTAAAATGCAAATATGTGCTATTTAAGTGCTTACGCCAGGTTAAAAAAGAAACTTTTTTTTAAATTGTATAAATCTACGTGGTGTGGAAATTAAGTGATTAAGACTGGCAGCGTAGCGTTCTATATGGCAACACTGGAAGCACGTGACTTGAAGGAGCAACAAGTGGACATGCGATAGGCGTTTAGTACAAGTTTGAACTTGATCGAGTCATTAGGTTGTGCGTCATTGTTCTCGTGAAACCGTATTTTGTAGTGCGTTCTAAAAATGAGTGACATTAATTTCGAGCAATTTGTGCTATCAGATTTTGCTATAGATTTGGGCACAGTGCAACTGAAACTTTTGCAAAACTTCAGCAGGCCTGCGGAGACAGTGTTTTGTCAAGAACCTATGTTACGGCATTTTAAAAAGGAAGAGGATCGATGGAAGGCCTTCAACTGCTTGAACCGATGAAAATGTAGACAGAATCCAGGAACTTGTGCGTTCAGGTCATTGGTTGACGATCAGAATGATCGGGGTGTGGTTGAATTTGAGTCACACCACCGTTCGTCAGGTGTTGACCAACGAATTGATAATGGCGAAAATCTGCGCGAAAATGGCTCAAAAAAACCTTTCGCAGGAACGAAAGGACATCGGGAGAATAAGGTAAATTGACTGTTTGGAATCGATTGAAAATGATCCCCGTTTTTTGGAACATGTCATCACTGGTGACGAGAGTTGGATATTTGAAATAATACGCCAGAGCATGGAATGGCGCACGCCAGGCTCTCCAAGGCCCAAAAAGCAAAAATGTGCAAATCAAAGATCAAATTCATGCTGATTTGTTTTTTTGATAGTCAGAGAATCATCCACAATCACTTTTACAGGCATGCAGTTTACGTCAGTGATGATGAATGCTGTTCATCCGATTGAAAAGTCCTTTCGTAAAATTGGAGTTAATGCCGCTTCGGGAAACAATGCCATTGCGGAATCCTCTGAAGTGGCAAATGGTGTGGACGACATCGAAGAACCTTCCGAATGGTCTAATGTTCAAGGAAACTAAGGAGTAACTTTCGAACAAATTGTCGAGTGGGACAACAAATTCGCAATCTGCTCATTGCGAAATGAAGAGGACATTATCGCCGAAGTCGCCCTTCCAAATGCCGAAGGAAGCTCGAATAATTCTGGTCTGGAAGGTTCTGATGATGAAGAAGCAGTGACGCCAATTTTTCCAACAATTTTACAGGCAGGCAGTTTACGTCAGTGGCTTTGAAGGCTGTTTAGCCCATTACCTCTGAAAAATCCTTCCGCAAAACCAGAGTCAATGAGGCTTCGGGAGACAATGCCATTGCGAAATCCTCCGAAGCCGCAAATGGCATGGACGGTATTGAAGAACCTTGCGAATGGTCTAATGTTTACGGAAACTCAGGAGTAACTTTCGAACAAATTATCGAACGGGACAACAAATTATTTCGCAATCTGCTTATTCCGAAATAAAGAGGATATTATCGCTGAAGTCGCCCTTCTAGATCCAGAAGATCCAGAAGGAAGTTTGAATAATTCTGGTCCACAAGGTTCTGATGATGAAGAGCCAGTGACGCCAATTTTTCCAACAATTTTACAGGCAGGCAGTTTACGTCAGTGGCTTTGAAGGCTGTTTAGCCCATTACCTCTGAAAAGTTCTTCCGCAAAACCAGAGTCAATAAGGCTTCGGAAAACAATGCCATTGCGGAATCCTCCGAAGCGACAAATTGTATGGATGGCATCGAAGAACCTTGCGAATGGTCTAATGTTTATGGAAACTCAGGATTAACTTTCGAACAAATTGTCGAGCGGGACAACAACTTAATTCGCAATCTGCTCATTCCGAAATAAAGAGGATATTATCGCTGAAGTCGCCCTTCTAGATCTGGAAGGAAGTTTGAATAATTCTGGTCCAGAAGGTTCTGACGATGAAGAGCCAGTGACGCCAATTTTTCCAACAATTTTACAGGCATGCAGTTTACGTCAGTGGCTTTGCAGGTTGTTTAGCCCATTACCATTGAAAAGTTCTTCCGCAAAATAGAGTCATCATGGCTTCGAGAGACAATGCCATTGCGGAATCCTCCGAAGCGGCAAATGGTATTGACGGCATCAAAGAACCTTGCGAATGGTCTAATGTATACGGAAACGCAGGAGTAACTTTCGAACAAATTTTCGAGCGGGACAACAACTTAATTCGCAATCTGCTCATTCCGAAATAAAGAGGATATTATCGCTGAAGTCGCCCTTCTAGATCTGGAAGGAAGTTTGAATAATTCTGGTCCAGAAGGTTCTGACGATGAAGAGCCAGTGACGCCAATTTTTCCAACAATTTTACAGGCATGCAGTTTACGTCAGTGGCTTTGCAGGTTGTTTAGCCCATTACCATTGAAAAGTTCTTCCGCAAAATAGAGTCATCATGGCTTCGAGAGACAATGCCATTGCGGAATCCTCCGAAGCGGCAAATGGTATTGACGGCATCAAAGAACCTTGCGAATGGTCTAATGTATACGGAAACGCAGGAGTAACTTTCGAACAAATTTTCGAGCGGGACAATAAATTAATTCGGAATCTGCTCATTCTGAAATAAAGAGGATATTATCGCTGAAGTCGCCCTTCTAGATCTGGAAGGAAGTTTGAATAATTCTGGTCCAGAAGGTTCTCACGATGAAGAGCCAGTGACGCCAATTTTTCCAAAAATTTTACAGGCATGCAGTTTACGTCAGTGGCTTTGAAGGCTGTTTAGCCCATTACCACTGAAAAGTCCTTCCGCAAAACCAGAGTCAATAAGGCTTCGGGAAACAATGCCATTGCGGAATCCTCTATGAACTTTCCGAGTGATCCAATGATCAAGAAAACGCAGGAGTAACTTTTGAACAAATTGTCGCGTAAGACAACAAACTCGCAATCTGTTAATTCCCAATTGAAGAGGACATTATCGCTAAAATAACCTACCAGAAGCTCGGATGATTCTAGTCGGATGATTGTCGAGTGGGACAACAAATTCACAATCTGCTCGAATAATTCTGGTCCGGAAGGTTCTGACGATGAAGAGCCCGTGACGCCACCAACCTTTGCACAAACGCTCGCATTCGAGGTTGTAAAACGTTTCGTCTATTCTAAAGATTTATTTGAAAAACAGTCAAACGATTTACTCGAATATAATTAGTATAATTCATAGACGGAAACGTCTATTCACTTAAACGAAGATTTTTCCGTTCTCCCTCGTCTTCGTGTAAGTGATGTTCTTCTGTATATAAAAATACAAAATTTGCATAAAAAAACTCATTTTACAATTTATGTGTCCGATTTTTAACCCCAGAAATGGAACCGTGTTTAAAATTGCTATCATATTTACAAAAATTAACGTTTGTTAAAATCGTCATGTACTTTATAACTAACGTTTTTTTTGAATTTTTGTTTTGCGGGCCCAAAAACTTGCATACAAAATAAAATCGCTAAATACCGTTGCTAACTAAATGAGTCTTTCGCCATTTTTAACGAACATAATTAAAACTCCGTACATGACTGAAAAAAGATATCTGATGGTTACAGTTTAGATTTTGTACCAAGCAGAACTTTTATGAAAAATAACTTTTTTTTCCCAAAACTAATAATAACAAAGTTTTCCATACGCTGCCAAATTAAATAGACTCACTGTATAACTGTTGGCTCGAATAAATGATTGTTATTATTATCATCACCATTACCATGGGATTATTCCTCGATTTTAATAAACCGAAAGAATGTTACTGACGTAAAAGAAATAACGAGTTCTTGTACAACATAATTAAGGCTTGGAAACGGGATGCGGTTTCCAGCTTGTAAATAACGTTTTAGTGGCTGAAACGCAATTTTTCTCGAAAATCGCGAAAGCCATTCGACGTTTTTTTGTTGCCCGCGCGCCGCCGACGGAGCGGAACTGAAAATAAACGATTATCATTATTATAATAATAACAATAATAATAGCGGAATGTTTTTCCGCCAGCCTTTTGCATAAATTTGCATGCTCTAGTTTCTTCTAAACCGCAGCACACTAAACGCGTGGAAAATACTACTTAACTATAAAGGTAGGTATATAACAGGGAGTATAGTCTAAAGTGCAGAGTGAGTATTTATGATTTTTTACAAGGATAGGCAATTTATTTTTTATGTGATTAAAGATACGACATTATCATAAGAATACAGAGTGTATTTATCTTTAAAGTAGATGTCGTTGAAACTTCATCAAATCTCACCATGAATAAAAATAATAACACTAGTTTAATGATGGCATTTGTTAATGGAGAATCGTGGTTTTGGATGATTAACTTATAGACAAAACTATAAAAGTGGACTGTATCTTTTTCAAGTTCTGTGTTTTTTCATGCATTTGGGGCTAAGATTTATTATGCATTTACAAATTTATTTGTGATATTTATATCTTCTGGTTACTACGACTATAATCACATTCTTGGTATTACTTATCCCGCAAATCGGTGTGACGATGGCAATAAGTAAAAACTCTGCAAAAGCGTTCAAATTGAGAAATCTCATTTGCTGTCGGTGGTTTAAAAAAGGCGAATGTGAAATATTTCGAAGTAAGTGGAATAAAATGTGGATGCAAGTCATGGTAAAACAAATAAGCCGCAACGGTGAGTGTGCAATCTAGGAAGTAAAATTGGCCCGAGATTGAAATATAAACTGCGGCATGAAACGACAAATGCGTTTTCATAAATTATAAGATAATATTTTCCATAAAGCACTTTTACAAACTGCACCATAACGTTTCAAGGTACATAAACGGCAATCGTCTTGAAAACTATAGTAAAGAGAAATTTAATATCCTTCTTTAATTGTTTTTTTTTTGTTTAACTTGGATTAAAAATAATAAGAATGCAAATATATATTCCATTAGACATAAAATCTAATGGAAGAGGAACAGTGGCGGCTCGTGAACCATTTTGCATGCATGTAATATACTTAAAAAAAACTATTATTGTTGCAAAATTATTCAGTAAATTAAATAAAGAGAGAAGTAGCCTTCATACATAAATATTCAAGCAGTTCGTAATTCTACAAAATTAAGTCTTACTAAGGCTAAAAAACAAATAACTTATTGAAACAAGTCACTAGAAAAAAAATGTTTAGTGTTATCTGTATCTATTCGTTGGACTTTTCTGGAAGAATTTGATTTTGGTCACCCGTTAACTTCTGTAAACCAAAAACAATTCAACAACGAATTCAATTCTTTGGTCCTCTATATATCTTTCGGATGAATGAAAGACTTCGCTGAAAGAGTCTTAGAAATCCGGTCATTTTTTTGACGCGAAAAAAATACAAAAACAATTGCCATCGACTTGAAACTTTCCAAAACAACTGACAACACATGTGATTCTACATTTCCGTAAAAATTAGAAAAGCATTGTTTCTAAATTTTAGAATATTTCAATGTAAATGGAGATCAAATTTAAAAAAAAAATGCAACAAATTCGTCGGCGCAAAAAATATATAAAAACAATTGCCATCGACTTGAAACTTTCCAAAACAACTGACAACACATGTGATTCTACATTTCCGTAAAAATTAGAAATGCATTGTTTCTAAATTTTAAATTATTTGAATGTGAATGGAGATGAAATTTAAAAAAATATTGCAACAAATTCGTCGACGCGAAAAAAATATAAAAAACAATTGCCATCGACTTGAAACTTTCCAAAACAACTGACAACACATGTGACTCTACTTTTCCATAAAAATTAGTAATGCATTGTTTCAAAATTTTAGAAATTTCAATGTGAACGGGGATGAAATTTAAAAAAAATTGCAACAAATTCGTCGACACGAAAAAAATATAAAAACAATTGCCATCGACTTGAAACTTTCCAAACCAACTGACAACACATGTGATTCTACATTTCCGTAAAAATTAGAAATGCATTGTTTCTAAATTTTAGAATATTTCAATGTGAATGGAGATGAAATTTAAAAAAAAATTGCAACAAATTCGTCGACGCGAAAAAAATATAAAAACAATTGCCATCGACTTGAAACTTTCCAAAACAACTAACAGCACATGTGATTCTACTTTTCCATAAAAATTAGAAATACATTGTTTCAAAATTTTAGAAATTTCAATGTGAACGGAGATGAAATTTAAAAAAAATTGCAACAAATTCGTCGACACGAAAAAAATATAAAAACAATAACCATCGACTTGAAACTTTCCAAAACAACTGACAACACATGAGACTTTACATTTCCGTAAAAATTATAAATGCATTGTTTCAAAATTTTAGAATATTTCAATGTGAATGGAGATTAAATAAAAAAAAAAATGCAACAAATGACAACACAATGTGACTCTACATTTCCGTAAAAATTAGAAATGCATTGTTTCAAAATTTTAGAATATTTCAATGTGAATGGAGATTAAATAAAAAAAAAATGCAACAAATTCGTCGACGCGAAAAAAATATAAAAACAATTGCCATCGACTTGAAACTTTCCAAAACAACTGACAACACATGTGACTCTACATTTTCGTAAAAATTAGAAATGTATTCTTTCTAAATTTTAGAATATTTCGATGTGAATGGAGATGAAATTTAGAAAAAAATTGCAACAAATTCGTCGACGCGAAAAAAATATAAAAACAATTGCCATCGACTTGAAACTTTCCAAAAAAACTGACAACACATGTAAACATTTTCGTAAAAATAAAAAATGCATTGTTTCTAAATTTTAGAATATTTCAATGTGAAAGCAGATAAAATTTGGAAAAAAATTGCAATAAATTCGTCGACGCTAAAAAAATTTAAAAACTATTTCTATCCACTTAAAACTTCGCAAAATCACTCAATATTAATTCAAGAGTGATTTGGTAACAAGCTCAAATATATTCCGTCGATTGCTTTGGCATTTTTTCATGTACATTTATGAAAAATTATAATAATTTTTTTGTTGACGCGAAAAAAACATAAAAATTGCTATCCATTCAAAACTTTACAAAATCGCTCAATATTAATTCAAGAGTGAATTCGTACAAAATTCAAATACATTCGGTCGATTGCTTTTGCGATTTTTCGTGTAAATTTATGAAAAATTATAGTCATTTTTGTTGACGCAAAAAAATATAAAAACAGCTGTTAAATATTTGAAACTTTCGAAAATTACTTAAAATACAATAATCTTCCAAAAACACAAAAAACTCCATCACAGGTTTTCAAGATAACCGACCAAGAACAGCGCTTCAGATTTTTTAATTTGCACGAGTAAAAACAAATTATAAAAACAACTGCAACACACTTGAAATTTTCCAAATTTACTCAAAATACACTAATTTTAACAATCCTTCAAAAAACTAAAAAATAACCCATCACTAGTTTTCAAGATTTTAAGTTTCACTTCTTCCGAGTGCAAAAAAAATATAAAAACAAGTGCAGCACACTTAAAACTCTCTAAATTTATTCAAAATACATTAATCATAATAAGCCTCTAAAAAACCCATAATACTCCATCACAAGTTTTCAAGATAACCGACCGAGAACAGCCTTTAAGATTTTTTAAGTTTCACTTAAGTGAAAAAAAATACAAAAACGACTGTAACGCACTTACTCAAAAAACATTAATCTTAATAAACCTTCAACAAACTCAAAATACCCCATCACTGGTTTTCAAGATAACAACACAAAACACAATTCTGGAAGAATTTTTAAAATCTGCTAATTTGTTCAAGATATTCTCAAATAAATGCATTGCCATTTTTCTCGTCTCATGAAACTTTCGCATCGTTTTGACATTTAAAATGACAAATCAGTGTTTTTAGAATTAATAAAAAAAATCTTGTTTCGTTTGAAATTAAAGGTAGTGCCATGGCTCCTTGGCTCTTCATAACGAGCCGCCCCTGAAGAGGAACACAAGAAATGAATTGTAGGACAATAAGGACGTATAGTCGAGTTTATCGATAAATGGCATGTCTGGTAATAAAAGAGTGAGACCATAAAAGATGAGACCACCTGTCTAGCCTAGTCCCAAACGAAGTCACGAGAACCGCTGAAATGTCAGCATCACCAGTGAGGTCCACACCTATTAATATTATTGTTTGTTTGCTGTATCTCAAAAACTAAATAATGATAGTGAGAATGTCAAAATGAACAACTTATAAGTAATACGTGTTTTTCGAAAGTAAACTGAAGGCAAAGGTGATTCAAATTTAAAGTATAATTTGTCATTTTCATTTTTCAAAATTTTGACCATTCAAATGCCAGTCTCATCTGATCCTCCAAAACGGGCGATATACATTTAAAATATCATTTAAATTGAAAATGAAAGTATACATATAAGTAACTATTACACCAATCAATCGGAAAGCGTAACACCTTGGCCACATCATGTTTTATGTGATTTGTTACCTACTGAAAGATTTGTTACCCTAAAATAAAACGAGACGATAAATTGATTGACATTATCCCAACACCCACAATCACTGCTGCCGCATAAAAACCTATTAAAATATATAAAAGCCGGTCCTGTCCGAGTGATTGAAATTATGGCAAGCGATCAGATATAGGAAAGGGCGTTTGGAGTTTTTGCGCGCCACTAACATGTGACTTGAAATTAGAGGCCGACAAAAGAAGGCGCTTGATCTTACATTAATTGAAATGATCCATCATATCTTGGACATATCTTATATGTAGATGAATGATTAATTTAGTTAAAGCAGTCGCCGTTTGAATGCGTGTATATGCGAGGTTGAAATTTCTAAAGGTTTGTTCTTTGTGAGTGAGCCACACATTTCAAATTCTTCGCCGTCATACGTTTCCTTGATTTTTCATTGTCACTGATGCGATCAATTATTGTCAATTTGGAATAAAACTGTTGTATATTTTCAGATATCAAATCAATTGTTATTCACAAAATAAATATACTGGTTTGAATGAAAAATGCAACACCATGAAAAAGAGCCAGAATTTATTTAATTTTTCTACAATTGCTGGCTTTCGGTATAAAAAGTAACTCATTAAAATTTCAATAAAAAAACTCCTTCGTCAAACTTCTTTTTAGGATGATTTTATATACGAAAAATAGCAATATCAAATGGTGTTTTTATAAACATGGAACAATTTGGATTAGTTTTCTCGTGATAATAGTGCGAAGAACATTATTTAAAATGCCCAAAGTTCGTAACCGTCGAAATTTTGTACAACTAAGTGATTTCGAGCGAGGTCGTATTATTGGCATGAGAGAGGGTGGTCTTTCGTTTAGAGAAATTGCCAATAGAATGGAACGTGACGCAACCACAGTAATGAGGTGCAGGCGAAGATGGTCTGAGGAAGGTTTTCATGGACGTCGGAGAGGATCTGGACCACAGCGAAGAACGCAGGTTGAGACTTTTGGCGACAAGAGAAAGATTATCCACTACGCGGGCCATTGGAAACACTTGGAGGGATACATTAAATGTTAGAATCTCAATGGCATCGATATATCATCGAATACGGAGTTTTGGAATGCGTAGTTATCGTCCTTTTTGTTGCCTTCCCCTGACTCCACGTCATAGAGCTTCTAGGTTGGAATGGTGTAGAGAACGGGTGAATTGGATCCAGATTTTGTTTGTGGGCCAACGATGGACGTAGACGTGTCAGACGTTTCCGCGGGGAACGCAGAAATATGGACTTCGCGCTTCCTCGGCATACTGCTCTCACGCAGGGGGTGATGATTTGGGGTGCCATCACGTATGGTGGTAGGTCCCCTCTAGTTTTTATTCCTGGCACCCTAAATGCTTGGCGCTACGTACAGACTATTCTAGAGCCCGTTGCACTGCCGTACTTACAAGGGTTGCAAAACCCTATCTTTCAGCAAGATAATGCTTGCCCACATACAGCAAGGGTAACAATAGAGTGTTTAGAAGAAGCTAACGTTGTAGTGCTTCCATGACCTTCTCGTTCACCAGACCTTTCGCCCATCGAACATGTTTGGGATATGATAGGCGTCAGACTAGGAAATTTACCCCGTGCCCCAGACACTTTGGACGAACTTCGTTTGCGGATTCAGGAAGCTTGGAATGAGCTATCCCAAGAAGATATTGATCACCTCATTCAAAGCATGCCGAACCGCGTGAATGAGTGCATTAGAAACAACGGAGGACCGACTCATAACTAAAAAAAAATGCTTTAAGTTTTTCAACTGAAATTTTGATCGTTAACTTGAGACATTCAAACACAACTTCTGTGAAATTTTCATTAAAATCTGACCATAACTTCTTGGTGTTGCATTTTTCATTCAAATCAGTATATATTAAGTTAATATCTCATTTATTCATATTTAGTTAATAATTAATAATAAATGTCTACATTAATTTTAAGTAGATAAATTTTATTTCTAACACGTGTTAAATCGGAACCAAAAATAATAAGTATTAATATGTTTATATAACAATAATTACAATATATTCAACAAGAAAGGGACCGAGATTTTTTTAAAAGTGCAAAACATATTTATTTATAATATTTTTACATAAAATGCATTGAAAATGTTAACCCTTTGCACTCGACTTTTTTGATCGGACGAACAAGCTACTGGAGACGATTTTGGTTATTAGGACTTAACCCTGAGCTAACGAATACCGCTATATTCGCGACAATAACAAAAATTACCGTATTCGTGAAAATAATTATATTTTCGTGATCGAATAGTTTGACGTAAATTTTAAGTTATCGGCGCCTCCACCACGCGATCAATTTATAAATGCGCTCCTTTTAGTTGTTTATAAAGCGGTGCTTGCCACTACTATAAACTAGCTCGTTCGCAAAGGGTTAATTTTGTAGGGTTTAATTTTGAATGTCCCGCTTCAAAAGAAACCAGATTTGAATAGTTGAATATTTGAATAGCTTTGAATTTCCCTCAGATTTACTTGTGTTGGCAACGCTATTGCGCACACAATATTGCCATTTTCAATTTCGGATTTCTAAGCCACTTCCTGCTTCAGAACCCGTTATTGTCATCTAATATTTATATGTATATAAAAAAATATTGCTTCGTTATTTATAGGTGTCCTCTGTTGCGTCGTATGCTACCAACATACAGTGCGCGCCTAAAGTATAGAATATATTCAGTAAAGCCGAAATAAAATATTTTTGGAAAAAAACTGGTCGATTTACTTTTATAAAAATACACATTTTTGCATGAAAGTCGATTTTCAGTCGTCATTTGTTTTTTAGTAATGGCGTCATCCTTTTTGTTTATAAATGGCAACCCCCTATTTTTGTTCTTGATTTTGAAAGAGCTTTTCATTGCCGAACTGGCAGTGTAAAAATATTGCCAGCTTACATAAGACATTTTTCAAGTAAATGACAATGTATCAACCGGGTTTATAAAACAATTTGACATAAGAATATATTAAGTAGAATCTTCATCAGAAAAATTCACGTAAATTGAACAAGTAAAGTAAGCAAAGTCAAAACCAGAATCTGGTAATGATAACATAATGACGCAATAAGCTCTAAAATGTTTATAATTTTATGCATTGCCATCTATTCCAAACAATTAATATCCAAAATTTTAACTTCCCAAATGCAAAGTTGATGAAACTAAAATGTTTTACTGATATAGTCGTGGTGCCGTAGAAGCTCCTCTCAAGTGAACGCATGAAACACCAGGGCGCCGGAGCGGCGCCTCACGAGCGCAAAGGATTAATTAATAACCAGTAAAATCGCAACCGTTGTCAAGAATGGCCTGGCGCCTTCTGGGCATACTTTAGACTAGTTTTTCGGCATAATTAGTGAAAGGACTATGCCATGTCTTTCGAAGAACCTTTCGTAAACTGGCTGCCCTGCAAGCTTGTCCTTCATGATGGCCCATATATTTTCAATGGGATTAGCATCAGGAGATTGGAAGGACTATTACATCGCCTGGAAGGAGGCTCTGCAGAGGCGACTACGATTTTTCGGCTCAGACCCAATCTTTATTATTGGATCCAAAGATCCTGTTGGTTGATCTTGGGAGACCATGCTTGTAAATTCGGGCCATCTTCTCCGCGTTCAAATTATTGGTCAAGAACTCCAAGCAGCCGAATCCTGGAAAGCGATATAGTTTTGAACCGTTCTGAAAGGTTATCTACGTTTTTTGATTGTGCGTACCGGCGCATCCACGTCACAAGAAACTTCGTTAACTTTGTAAGTACTTTAGCCGCAGCAGCATAAAATAACTTTCGGCCTTTCGGGTGTGCGTACAAAAAGGCCGCCTCATACCGTTTCGCGTACACAGTAACTCATGAGTAAGTCGATTTCGTCTTCGAAATGAGTTGAGGAGTCAAGGGAGTCCTGTATAAATGTACTGACTCATTTTGAGTCATGAAATGTTAGACGTTAGAGGCTCATCATTTTGTAAAATATAAATTTTTTGAAGGTAAGAACCTTTTTTTTGCTCATCACTTTTTTCCAGACATTGTACTTTTTCAGTGAGTTCTAAATAAAATCGAAAAAAAAATCGGAAAAAAATCCCGAAAAGAGTCCTGAAACAAATTTAGAAGAAAATAAGTCCTGAAAAAATAAATCTGGAAGAAGTCTTGAAAAAAGTCCTGTGGAAAAAATCTGTACATGAAAAAGTCCTCTAGAAAAATTCCTGAAAAGAGAGTCACGAAAAGTGAAGTCCTGAAAAAATAGGACTTTTTTGCTGAAAGATCAAAAAAAAAGTCTTGAAAAAAAAGTCCTGAAAAAGTCCTGTAAAGAAAAACCTAAAAAAGTCCTGATAAGTCTTGAAAACTATAATTTGTTTCTTCTTCACTTGTCTAAGGATTAATTATTTAATAATACCAATAAATTAATTGATTAAACAATTCCTGAAAATAATAACCCGTTTATCGATTCCATTCGAACTGCGCAGCAAACGTATTTTCAAGTTCAGTATCTCTTTTTATCCAAGCATTTATACAAAAAAAAACCTGATAAAAGTCTTGACAGAAAGTCTTAAAAAAACTGTTACGAAAACAGTCCTAAAAAAATTCCAAAAATGGTGATGTGGCCATCATGTTACTTTCTCCGACTTGAGGAGATTTTTAGAGAAGAAATGTGGGTGTGTCTAGAAAAAAAAGTCCTGAGAAAAAGTACTAAATAAAAGTTCTAAAAAAAGTTTTGAAACTAAAAGTTCTGAAAAAATGTCCCTTAAAAAAGGTCTCCAAAGAAGTCCCCAGAAGAGTTCTAGAAGAAAGTTCTAAAAAAGTCTTGGAAAAAGTACTAAAAAGTGAGTTCTAAATAAAATCGAAAAAAAAAATTCGGAAAATAATCCCGAAAAGAGTCCTGAAAAAAATGTAGAAGAAAATAAGTCCTGAAAAAAGAAACCTGGAAGAAGTCTAGAAAAAAGTCCTGCGAAAAAAATCTGTACATGAAAAAGTCCTCTAGAAAAATTTCTGAAAAGAAAGTCACGAAAAGTAAAATCCTTAAAAAAATAGGACTTTTTTGCTGAAAGATCCTGAAAAAAGTCTTGAAAAAAAATGTCCTGAAAAAGCCCAGTAAAGAAAAACCCGAAAAAGTCTTGATAAGTCTTGAAAACTATGATTTTTTTTTCTTCACTTGTCTAAGGATTAATTATTTAATAACACCAATAAATTAATTGATTAAACAATTCCTGAAAATTTAACCCGTTTATCGATTCCATTCGAACTGCGCAGCAAACGTATTTTCAAGTTCACTATCTCTTTTTATCCAAGCATTTATACAAAAAAAAACCTGATAAAAGTCTTGACAGAAAATCTTAAAAAAACTGTTATGAAAACAGTCATAAAAAAATTCAAAAAATGGTGATGTGGCCATCATGTTACTTTCTCCGACTTGATGGTATCATTTATATTTACGTTTCTATGGTTTATTTTCAATTGAAATCAAATTCAAAAACTAATGGGATCTCGACAAAAAACTTATTCTTTATAAGTTGTTCATTTTAGCATTCTCTACAATTATTATTAACATAAATTTGCTGTAACTATTATCGTTTCAAAATTATAAACCAAAAATTAAAAAAATAATAATAAATTTTTTTCTTGAAAAAAAAAGATTTTATGAATAATGTTTTCAAGGAAAAGATGTTCATTTCTTTGTTGTCTTAAATGTTTGTTTAAATGTTTTTGTGACATTTTTCATATTTAGGAAATTATTGGCAAAAAACAAAAAACAGTTAAGGTAAACATCTACTTCCGGTGTACGAAATTTTACCAAAAGCTTTTCAGTTCTTCGGATTATGAAATAAGACTTATGTTCAAAGTTTCATATCAATTGCTCTATCAGTTTTTGAGATACAGCGCGCACAGGCAGACACCCACACAGCCACAATTTTTTTTTTCCAGAAATTGTTGAAATGGCATCTAGCGACCCCAAAACGGATTTTTCCTTTAAAAAAAAAATTGAAAAAAAAATCACACGATCATAATACTTTCTCGTACTTCGTAACGGAGAAAGTAAAAAAGTCTTGAAAAAATAGGTAGTTGCACTCCGAGGCGGCACTTTGATCATTTGGGTTTCAAATGATCCTCGCGCATGTTACTGCGCATTGTTTACACTGCTCAATGTATTCTGTAATAAATTAGTAATGTCTAGGGTGAGCCATTTATATTATATTGACTGGTTTTGCAAAGCAAATTGTTTTAATAGATAAGTCGAGTTGAAAAATTGTGCAGAAAATAGAATCTAGTGTTGTCTAGTCTGTTCAACTTTGGCCTTGTGTATGCCTAACGTAATTTCATCGAATTTTGCTTAAAATTGTATTTCTTGTTTCATTATTAATGATAAGTGCATTTTCTAATGTTATAAAAGTAAGACCTATTTTATCTACTGATTTTCTTCTTTAATCGCTTATAGAAACACGTGCGTATGAAGACCAAAAACAGAGTTATGTTTATAATTCACATGTAGTTGTTACATGTATGGGTTTAAATGGCTGCGTAGTAACATGCGCAAAATCTGAAAACTCTAATTTACTTGAGTGAGAACTGCATAGGAACTATACTGTGACGAAATCTTCATTTATCAAAATGTATCCAGCGTCCGATGATTAATTAAATAATTATTGTTAAAGCTAAGATTTTAATGAGTAAGGGATCGGAAGTTATTTTACATGGTTACAAAATCCGCAAGTGGGCAGGCGAACATCTAACATCTAACGGTGACGGTTAATTCACCGGCGAACATGGTGATTAGCGCAGAAAGTAATAACGCATGGAGGCAGTTGCTAGATTGGCGAATCTCTAAGCAACGGGACATTTTAATTGAAAAAAAATCATCGTTAATTGCTTATTAATGGGCCTCTCTGTATAAAGTCGCGAGCGATCGTCGTCTTCGACTTTATTCGAATCAATTAAAAATTCAGTGCATGCAAGTGGAGCTCCCTTAATAAGGAGAGGAAATAAAAACAATGGCCGGCGATATTGGCTATTAAATTCCATTTGACTGGCGGCGATGCAGTTATAAAGAAGTAAAGAGGAATCAATAGAAGAAGTCAATTAATGCAAGATGCAGGCGAGTGAAGAAGTGGAAGAAGCGAAGGAGCGAAGATGGAAGGGTAAGGTCAAGAGAACCGCGCTGAGTGACGCATACTAATTGAGATATCGCTGTTGACATAATGAATTTGTGATCGACGCCGCCATTAGCGCTTCGGCAGGTGCTTTTGTAACCTGCTGCGGAATATTCAATTAGTATTGTGTTTTCATTACCGGTAATGTCTGTTCTGTTGGGTTGAAGGCGTGGGCCGTGCCTTGTGCGCCTCGCGCCTCGCGAATTGCGCCTTCCAACTTGGCCTCACTCCTCCAACTTCACTCCTCTGTGCATTTATTTGCATTTCATTGCGATTACACCGGTTTCGTTTAATTTCATTCCCCGCGTTATCTTTTGTTCGATTCACTTTTATAATTATTGCCGGCACATGTGCGCTCGCATATAAATAACGCCTCGTTCTTCGTTCTTTATCAGCGAGCGCCATGGGAGAATTCGACGCGGTTTTGCCGTTTTGCACTCTCATATGACAGAATAATGATATAACCAGGTAACAAACGGACCGAGCCAAGCGACTAAATGACAGAGACTACACTTCGTCTGGTCACGGTAATAATACATTTTCAGCAGAGCTCGGTTTTTATGCACAGACGTGACTGCCATATCAGACACAGAAAACAATTCCTTCGCGGACTGAAGACGCACTCAAAATACGATTATGATCTGCAAAAAGGTAGTGAGAGTGAGATTGCAATTAAGTAAAAAGCTGCCTCTTTCAGCGGACCTTTATTTAGAATTGATCGTATTGTTAAATGCTTATGAAGAGATAATTTTTAATTACGAGTACTTGTGAGTTTACGTATGAAATCGTAACTGGCTGGAAAACGTGAAAAACAACTAACGGTCTCAATATTCCTCTCTCATGGCGCCTCGACTAAGGACGAACGACGATTCCTCGCTTCCAACGTGCAATTTGCGCGGATAGAATTTTTGAGTGGAATTTTTAAAGAGCTATTTGTGTATTCCACTTGTAATCCTTCGCTATTAGCAATGCGTTCGGGATTATTCAATTAAAAACAATTCTTTGCTTTTCCCAACTAGGGACTTCTCTTTATTTATTTCCTCCGAACATCATCCATCATTTCACTTCACTAGTCCCGTAAACTACACTAATAAAAACAAATTTCCTTCAAACAAAAAACGTGGATATTATTTTTTTATTTTTTTTTATTTATTTCTCAGCAGACAAAAATGTCTAATTACAGAGAAAATTATAATTAAATTGTTACATAGTACTCTTAAATCTAACAAATTAATAATATTCAATTAACTAAAAGTATCAACGACAAATTACGATAAGCATATAATGAATTACTACTATTGATGTTTCACAACATACAAATCTGTTTTCAGTTCAATATTCGGCGTGGCCAAGCCCTAGCTTAGTGATTATTTCAATAGGTTATTTGTTCTTACTTCCTTGTGTTGTGTAACCGAAATATCCGTTTTTAGGTCTCTAGAAGCGATTTCAACAATTTCTAGAGAGAAAACAAAATTTTGTCTGTATGGCTGTCTATCTGTCAGTGCACCCTTTTTCTCAAGAACCAATAGAGGAATTAACATGAAACTTTGATTATAAGCCCTAGTATTGAAAAGCTTTTGCTAAAAGAATTCACAGGAAATGGGTATTTACCTCAACCGATTTTTGTGTTTCTGATCATTTTTTAATCACGGGTCCCAAGCATTATTTCACTGTATCTTGTGTATGCAACCCATTATATGTCTGTGAATTCAAATAATCTTTAAAACTGTGACAGTTATGAATTGCATGGATCAATGCTTGTCGCCGAAAATTGGGTTTTTTCTTTAAAAAAAAATAGTCACATTTGCACCACATGCGCCTAGTTTTGCGACTTTTACGAAGTAAGGTATTTCCTCTGACTTTCGGTAATTTCAGGGTTTCAATAAATCAAGTAATTATTTATATTTTAGAGATGTGTTATCTCGCGATATAAGAGTTTTACTTCTATATTTAATTTTGTATGTATCCACTCTTTGTATTAACTTGTGACCTGTGTAAACTTTGTATTAACACTAATAAAGCATTATTATTATTATTATTATTATTATTATAAATCGACGAAATAAAATAAGCCAACCCAAAAAAACCATTTCAAGTAATTTTAGATGCATAAAGACCGACACAAGCTATTGCCATCTGCGAAATTAGAAGAGGCATCTTAAAGAACCATAGAGTAGGGTACATATAGATTATTTCAAGCAGAATTAAGTCAGAAGTGGAGAAGAGTGAAGATGGTGAAAATCGAAATGATGGTGATGATGAAAGTCAAAATGAAGTGTCGAAAATTGGGTTTATTCTTAAAAAAAAAAATTGTTACATTTGCACCCTATGCACCTAGTTTTGCGACTTCTACGAGGTAAGGTATTTTCTCTGACTTTCAGTAATTTCAGGGTTTCAATAAATCAAATCGACGAAATAAAATAAGCTAACTCCAAAAAAACCATTTCAAGTAATTTTAGATGGATAAAGACCGACACAAGCTATTGCCATCTGCGGAATTAGAAGAGGCATCTTAACGAATCATAGAGTAGGGTACATTAAGATCATTTCAAGCAGAATCAAGTCAGAAGTGGAGAAGAGTGAAGATGGTGAAAATCGAAATGATGGTTATGATGAAAGTCAAAATGAAGTATCGATGAAAATTATTCGAGTCTTTTGGATACACAATAGTATGGGCTGATTGTACATGAAGTTACGAAAATTAAAAAAATTTAAATTCTGCGTTTTAGAAAAAGAAAGAAGGCATGCATGCACAGTTGTTGCACAAAAAATAGAAGCCATTTGGAAGGCAGCCGCTTCAATACCTGTGGTCCATTAGTACAGGATATTCAAGCATATATTTATATTTGTTCTCGGCTGTCTTCGATTTGATTCCTTGACCATCAGAATAGAGCGAGAAGATACTGACCAAGTGTTTTACAGGAGACACATTCGTCAATGTAAAGAAAATCATTCGCCTGGTGAGTACCTTGCCATTGATAAGATGTCGATGCCCTACAGGGGTTCTCAGATGTCTTCGATTTGATTTCTTGACTACTAGAAAAGAGCGAAAAACTACTGACCGAATATCTTACATAAGACAAATTTTTGAGTTGTTTGTTCGTTAATGTAAAGAAAATCATTCTCCTGGTGAGTACCTTACCATTGATAAGATGTCGATGCCCTTCAGGGGTTGTCAGATGTCTTCGATTTGATTGTTTGACTACTAGAAAAGAGCGAAAAACTACTGACCGAATGTCTTATATAAGACAAATTTTTGAGTCGTTTGTTCGTTAATGTAAAGAAGATCATTCTTCTGGTGAGTACCTTGCCATTGATAAGATGTCGATGCCCTACAGGGGTTCTCATATGTCTTCAATTTGATTCTTTGACTACTGGAAAAGGGCAAAAAGTTACTGACCGAATATCTTACACAAGACAAATTTTTGAGTTGTTTGTTCGTTAATGTAAAGAAAATTATTCTCCTGGTGAGTACCTTACCATTGATAAGATGTCAATGTTCTTTAGGGGTTCTCAGATGTCTTCAATTTGATTCTTTGACTACTAGAAAAGAGCGAAAAGCACTGACCGAATATCTTACATAAGATACATTTTTAAGTTGTTTGTTCGTTAATGTAAAGAAAATCATTCTCCTGGTGAGTACCTTACAATTGATAAGATGTCAATGTTCTTTAGAGGTTCTCAGATGTCTTTAATTTGATTCTTTGACTACTAGAAAAGAGCGAAAAGCACTGACCGAATATCTTACATAAGATACATTTTTGAGTTGTTTGTTCGTTAATGTAAAGAAAATCATTCTCCTGGTGAGTACCTTGCCATTGATAAGATGTCGATGCCCTTCAAGGGTTGTCAGATGTCTTCGGTTTGATTCTTTGACTACTAGAAAAGAGCGAAAAGCTACTGACCAATTGTCTTATATAAGACACATTTTTGAGTCGTTTGTTCGTTAATGTAAAGAAAATCATTCACCTGGTGAGTACCTTACCATTGATAAGATGTCGATGCCCTTCAGGATTTCTCAGATGTCTTCGATTTGATTCTTTGATTACCAGCAAAGAGCGAAAAGCTATTGACGGAATGGCTCATATAAGACACATTTTTGAATTGTTTGTTCGTCAATGTAAAGAAAACTATTCTCCTGGTGTGAGATAGTGATATTGATAGATGTAATACTCCTCAGGAGTACTCGTAGATACTCCTTTAAATAATATATACCCAACAAGCCTGCTGAAAATGCACAGTTGATACCTGTTTTTGATTAAAAACTGAAAAGGCTTGTTGAACCAATTAGGGGCTCAAATATGAACATCACCTGTGATAATTGGTATACTAGTGTTACTTTGACACAAGATCTGTCAAACTCTGGTAGACTCTATGAAGGAATCAAAAAGAGAAACCCCGCCCAAATTTTTGGGCAATAGACGTCGAGAAGCGAAAGGCAGTGTTTTTGGATTTTGTAACAACATGTTGCCCGTGTCTTAAATGCAAAAAAAGTACAGATTGTCTACAATGTAGTCTTCTGTAGATGTAGATAAAACTATTGGTGATGATGGCTTTTTGTAACGCCTCAAAAGCTGGTGTTGATGTGGTTGATCAATTGCCTGCTATGTATACTTGCCAAAGAAGAGCTTGCAGAGTTTTTGCTTTGGTAAATATTACTGATATCAATTCCTATGTTACATATTACTATCACAAGCCTTCGGTGAATAAACTGAAACGTCGTATTTTGAGACAACTGGCTATTGCTATCAACTCAACTGAGCCAATAAATGTCAGAAAAAAGTGCCATCACTGCCAGGACTCTTAAAATGAAGATTGAAAGGTACATCCGCAGATGTAACCTGACGCAACTCAAAGAGGTGTTATTTTAGTCCTAGAAAGAAAGACAAAAACAGGAAATACTTCAAGAATTGTGCAAAACCCATTTGTGGATTTGGGAAATTTAAAGCTAATACTGGCAGTCACTATTTTTTTGGAATTTTTTAAATCACCAGATACAAATTTCGTTTTTCTAAAAATCAAGTTTCGAGTGTTGACATTTTGTTTCCTGTCTGACTACATCGATCATTTTCCAGTATGTAAAAAATACAATATTTCTGGATGCCTTTGGGAAATTTGATGCTAATTCCGGCAGTCACTATTTTTTTTTTGAATTTTTTAAATCACAACATGCAAATTTCGTTTTTCTATAAATCAAGTTTTAAGTGTTGATATTTTGTTTCCAGTGGGGCTACGTCGATCATTTTCCAGTATG
Organism: Ocypus olens; assembly: GCA_910593695.2. Lineage (NCBI taxonomy): Eukaryota > Metazoa > Arthropoda > Insecta > Coleoptera > Staphylinidae > Ocypus > Ocypus olens. The sequence goes on from OU343047.1 coordinate 14,817,232, forward strand.
TAATAAATACAATATTTCTGGATGCATTTGGGAAATTTGAAGCTAATTCTGGCAGTCACTATTTTTTTTACTTTCTCCGTTACGAAGTACGAGAAAGTATTGTGATCGTGATTTTTTTTTCAAAATTTTTTTTTACGGAAATATCCGTTTTGGGGTCCCTAGATGCCATTTCAACAATTTCTGGAAAAAAAAAAATTGTGTCTGTGTGTGTGTGTGTGTGTGTGTGTCTGTGTGTGTGTGTGTCTGTGCGCGCTGTATCTCAAAAACTAATAGACCAATTGATATGAAACTTTGAACATAAGTTTTATTTGATAATCCGGAGAACTGAAAAGCTTTTAGTAAAATTTCATACACCGGAAGTAGGTGTTTACCTTAACTGTTTTTTGTTTTTTGCCAATATTTTCTTAAATATGAAAAATATCATAAAAACATTTAAACAAATATTGAAGACAATAAAGAAATGCGAATATTTTGTTTGAAAACATTTTTCATAAAATCATTGTTAATCGAGAAAAAAATTTATTAATTTTTTTTTCATTTTTGGTATACAATTATGAAATGCTAATAGTTACAGCAAATTTATGTTAATAATAATTGTAGAGAATGCCAAAATGAACAATTTATGAAGAATAATTTTTTTTCGAAATCTCTTTAGTTTTTGAGTAAACTGAGTTTTTCAATTTGAAGTACATTTTTCCATGTTTCATAATTTTGACGTTTTAAACGTCAGTTTTATCCGAGTCTACGAAACGTTCGATGCACACTTAAAATATGATTTAAATTGAAAATAAACCATGGAAGCTTAAATATAAATAATGCCATCAAGTCGGAGAAAGTAACATGATGGCCACATCACCATTTTTTATTTTTCAAATCACCAGATGCAAATTTCGTTTTTCTAAAAATCAAGTTTCGAGTGGTGACATTTTGTTTCCAGTGGGGGTACGTCGATCATATTCCAGTATGTAAAAAATACAATATTTCTGGATGCATTTGGGAAATTTGAAGCTAATTCTGGCAGTTACTATTTTTTTGGAATTTTTTAAATCACAACATGCAAATTTAGTTTTTCTAAAAATCAAGTTTCAAGTGCTGATATTTTGTTTCCAGTAGGGGTATATCGATCATTTTCCAGTATGTTAAAAATAATATATTTCTAGATGGATTTAAGAAGTTCGAAGCTAATTACACTCCAGTTTTTTTTTTAGTTCTGTCTTTCGCTTTGATTGGAAAGTGAACAAAACCACCTATGTAAGCCGATTTGGGTTAAATATAAAAAATATTACAATTAGTTTAACTAATATTGAAGATAACAAAGAAATTAACAATGTTTTTTTTTTCATAAAAAATACGATTTTTTTAAATTTCACAATTTATTTGACTTGAAGAGAAATATTGGTCTATGGAAATAATGGGAACTGACTGCCCATTGTTATATTGGAAAGACTTGATGGCCACAGTAATATTTGTTGTCTACGTATGTCTGTGCCTGTGTAGTTTCTAATATATTTTGCTTAGAGCCTGCGATTACTTGTTTGATGATAAACTAAATGAGATGATTTTTTTGATATATAACCCTGGTACGAACACTCAGTGCTCCAGTGTCATGTGATTTTGTGGGATAAACATCGGACTTGGTCTTTGGTACCAGCCGGTGTAAAACGTTATTCGCCGGTTGACCCCTCCGGCGGATACCGTTATACGCCGGTTGACCCCTCCGGCGGATACCGTTATCCGCCGGTTGACCCCTCCGGCGGATACCGTTATCCACCGGTTGACCCCAGTTAGTGATTTTTCCGGCGGTTGACCCCAGTTAGTGATCCATGCCTTGACGTGGCACTAGGGCTCACGTAAGTACAACAATTGTGAAATTGCTTAATCGATCCTCTGGGTGCTAATCGATTAGGTGCGTTGCCGTGAGCACCTTACCACCCTTATCCCAAGGATTTGCTTATCTACCCCAAACGGTCAGAAAGTAGTACTGTTGTACTTAGTTGCCAAAGTCGGTCATAAGGTCACCTTATTACGTCTATGTCGTTTACTAATACATATGTCTCTCTGTTACAGAACCCCACTGTCGCCTCTACCTGAGCTATGTTGATAGCAACCTCCTGATATTATAATTTTATAAAATAATACCAACTTTAACAGACTTGAACTTATTTTCTTAAATTTCAATCTTATTCCAGAACTTGTTTGTAATAACAAAGGGGAATCATCCTCTATATTATATTATTAATTTACCCATTTCCGGCCTCGAATTCCAAATAGGTATCAGTGATTTTAAATACCCCAGCAGTTAAAATAATTACAATGTCATTGTTTTTGAAACCTAAAAACCTCAGTTTTGTAATACATTGTGGATACATTTTTTTCATTGTAATATTGTAATCATTCACAACAAAGCAAATATTTTACTCTCGGCGTCAAAAAAAAAGCGCCACTCGAAAAATCGCGAAAAAACTCGTCGTAACTTGGTTCAATTTGGTCGAAAATCGATGAATCTTTCAGTTTGGGAAAGATTCAAGTTTTTTTAAGAATGTGTAGTTGATTTTGACCCCAAGTCCAACCGACCCCCCGTAACAACGCGATGGAAAAAAAATGTTTTTTATGTAAAAAATTGTCCACCTTTGGACAAGCTGTACTGTGCGCAAAAAAAAATCGGCGGGAAATTTCACCACAATAGCAGAAAAATTTAATCAATTTTCTTCAAATGCCTTAAAAATTCGAGTCGTTTCGATGATTTGGAGCAAAGTTATGAATTTTTGAAAAAAAATGACATTTTTCACTTTTTTGGCCATAACTTGAATAATTTTGCAACAAAATCGATGAACTATTACAGTCTGAACAGTTTCAAATTTTCTCAACGTCATGTGAATTATTTTTTTGCTAAAATGATTCCACCCCCTGCCACCCCCTAAAAGAAAAATAATGTTTTTGAAGTTTAAATGTGCAAAAGTTTTTTCGCGATTTTTCGAGGGGCGCTATTTTTTTGACGCCGAGTGTATTTATACATCTAAATAAAATACACAAGCGACGACGTAATTATTACCCATTAATAACGAAATAAACAACTAGAATTTATTACACAATAAATTACACATCAATTCATATTCAAACAACAAAAAAATCCCAATTAAACCGGACGCTATGCCAATATTACCATACCCATATAATAAATTACACTTTCCCCAGTAATAAAGCAATCGTGAAACAATCAGCATCATTATCAAAAACAAAACATTTTAATACTCAACAAAAAAGATCAAAGCTTTCAACGGTTATCCAATTATAAATTTCCTTCGCCATTTGCAGATTTATACGGAATAAAATTTTATAATTGACGTTTCCGATTTTATAAGTGGCGAAAGTAATCAGTTAATTAAAGCTTCATACCTTCCGTAATTTATAATAATCGTAACTAACACGCTAGGTAAATACATGTGTGAATATTATCACTAAATGCTCTTTATATAATTAGAAACTAACTCTCTTTATGTGCTGGCATTTAATATAATGAACTCCCCGTGGTATTAATGTATTTCTATATGTATCCCTAATGTAATACGCTTGCTATTGTTTATAATTATATTTCAGGTAGAGGCCTGAAAATACTTGGGTTATTTGCGTGTATTTATAACTTAGGGGAAATCAATAAACTTCCACCTGTGTGAAGTTTTTTTTTAATACAAACAAGACGCGATTTAATGGGCGAGTGACCTAAATCCCTTGGTGTGGTAATTAACCCAAATTATCACCAGGATTAATGCAAATACATTGGTCACCTGGAAATTATTGAAAGTAATCACGATATCGAGAAATTAAACGGTTTCCATCATCTTTGGACGTTTCCCTTTTTAGATTATTAAAAACAAAACATGTTATATTTGTAATTTATCGAGTAATGCTATTATAATTCATTTAATTATCTATACCTAGCTGTATACATTAATAAATTTTGTATTTAATGATGTCCTATTTTGGTTCTTCCTGTTGGACAGTAGTTATTTATGCAACAAGTGAGTAAAGTAGTACTTTTTTTTACAAGTAGGAAAGATTGCCACACGAGCCGAAAGCGAGTGCGGCAATTCCTACAAGTGAAAAAAAGTTGCTTTACTCTCGAGTTTCATACAAAATTTTTTCTACGTCCGTAACTTTAAATAAATTCGATAAAACCTTAATCAATTTTCATAAGTAATAATACTTTTTTTAAATGAAGAAAATAATAATCAACAAGTTTTCTTGATCGGAAACGAATGTTTGACATTTATCGGCGGAACTCGGGGCGTGTTGCGAAGCATTCATGACACACTTTGCGCAAACAATTTTATAGTAGCGTTAAAAAATGAACCGCTACGGCACTTTTTTTCACGCAAAAGAGTGAAAAAATGAACCGCTATGGCACTTTTTTTCACGCTGTTTGTAGGGTTCAGGAATTACATATTTTATGAACACAAATTAATGAAAAAAACTGTACATTTTATAACGGACGTAGAAAAAGTTTATTATTATGTATTCAAAAATACATCACAAAATTTCGAAATTATAATCCATAAATTAATTTGAAAAATGCATTTATGACTCATGAACCGCTGTAATAACAAACTATATTAACACGAAAACCTAATCCGCTATAAGCAGGTGATAAAATGACGCAAATTGCCAATAAAATGTTCAACAATAAATTGGACCCTTTTGGATATAATCTCCCCTCGTGCAAAATGATATTTCCATTTAATTATATCTATGTAGACCCAAGATTCAGCAGGGAGCCAGTTCAAATGTTTATAATTGGATATAAACCAAGAGAATGAATTTTCAGTTTGTTCCGCCCCACGCATTTGAATTGTTATTGTATAGGATAATTAAATGTAATATTATTTAATTAATACCGGGAAATATAAAGGTCTATTTGCAAGTATGGTCTGAATAATTAATTAATTTGGGTTTTGTTTTATGTAAAAACAAAAAATACGATTTAGTATGTTTAATAACTACGTCCCGAAGTGGCTGATATTAAGCGAGTGTGCGGTTTGATGGACGTGGCGAAGCGCAGTGTAGCCGACTTAGCAAATACATAAGCTACACGCTGTCATATTTTTGATAAAGCTGTGAACATTATTTTTTATTTGACACAAAAATTTGAGGATGGTTGTCACATCAGATTACGACTGTGGTTTTGTAAGAATAATAAAAAAAAACGTCAAAATTTGTTACAAAACGGATTTTTGATACATGAATTATATTGTCGTGCCTTGCCTACTCAACACGATATACAGAGTGGTGATAAAGTTCCGCGCAAAATTCGTAATTGGTCTCTTAAATTAAAAAAAAATCGCTGGGATAGATTCATTTTTGTTCGTTATTGCGTATTTTTTGCCGTGACCAAATATATTGTGACGTCCGTAATGTTTGACGAGTGTCATCGGCAATTTTTTCAAACGAAATTCGATTTTGTTTATGTAGAAACTTTTGTAGAGCTCTTCATTCTCTTTACTGACACAGACTTTTTTAATAAAAATACTTTAAAAAACGATATTTTTAATAACAGTGTTTTATTAACTTTACTATCTAGAAAAAATCTAGCCCTCTTTTTTTTAAAGGAAGGATGGTTGACGGGAATTCGGGTTGAGGAAGTGCGGATGATTTGGAATTGGCGTAAGCATCTAGCTATTCGGCCACTAACGATAATTAAGTTTTTTTTGAGATTTCATTTTAATAATAAATGGGACACACTAGACATCCATGGACCCGCACGACCACTTCTTCCTTCCGAAAAAGTGACCGCACGGATGGGATTCGAACCCACGACCACGAGGCCCATGTACTCTACTCACTAGGCCACCGCGGCCCCTAATCTAGCCATCTCTCGTCTTTATTTAAAATAACAGTATGACATTTCAAATCAGTTTATTTCCAGTACCTGTGTTTATGTATTAAAGCTGATTGAAACTTTGTAATAATGGATGGATTGACCCTAAATTAATGAAAAAAATTTATAGGAAAGGATAAGTATTTTTGCAAAAAAGAAATATTCAACTGCAAAGAAAATTAAGAGCTCTACTAAAGTTGCTAAATCAATAAAAACGAATTCCATTAAAATAATGTTGACGACGTCACACGTAAAACATTTGTAGTTAAAATATGTTTTGCAATAATGAACAATAATCGCCTGTCCGAGCAATTTTTTTTAAACTTTTAATAATGCACAAAATTCATTGTGCGGAATTTTATCACCACTCTGTATATCGGTTTCTTATAACATCGTAGACAAATCATATTATGCGAATCTATTAAAAATTTTAATTTTAATTGTTTAAATGGTAATTGCCTGAAATTTTTTTGACAGTTATTAAATTGAGGTAACATATATTATAAATATATAACAAGTGAAATATTTAACTTGAATACGGGTACTCAGGGAGCTTCGTCGGGAGGTTATTCAGTTCGAGAACTGTGGGTTCAAGCCCCTAAACAAGCGCTAGGCAACCCAAATGCATTGGCGTGCTGTAAAACAGGTAATTGAAAGTATTAAGCGTGAAAACCCAGAAAATGTATTGTATATGAAGACATTTTTATTTGACCATAATAGTACAGGCTATAGGTATAAACAAAACATACAAAATCACAATATTTCAATTTCATCATTAATATTTGGTTCACAGTTTGAAATTTTTCTAATTTTTGTGATTTTTTCCATTTTCGAGTTTTCTTTGCTGATGCGTCACAGGCTTCACATTGATATTTGTTCTTGCGAAAATACATTTTCTAAAGCGTCTTGAGGGATTCTTTCCGGTGACATATAGAAACACCTAATCGAAGCAGTGGTTTCTTCAGGAAATCATTTAAAAGACAATTTTTAAGCAAAAGTAAAAAGTGGGTCCCCACTTTCGAATTTCACGTTTTCGACAAAAACTAAAAATTGCCAATTTTAATTAAATCCGACTAATTTACCGACAAGGAACACAGAATTGAAATCCGCATTCAAATTGGATTCTTCGTTCAGCCGATGCGGCCGTTCAAAGTCTGAAAAAATCGACTTTTTTCAAAATTTTCTAATATAGGCACCATGTTAGAAAATTTTGAAAAAAATCGACTGTTTTAACAGATAATTTTCAAGAGTAAATTGCCCCGGAACAAGGTAGGATAAATTAATGCAAGGTTGCGTATTATAACCCTGACTATTATTCCGTTAAAAAAAATGATTTTGTTTTTTTTTGTTTTCAAATAATCGCAAAAAATGGAAATTTCTAATTTTTAAGTTTATTTTCTAATGCAAAAACTATTCAAACTGCACATTTTGAACTCAGTCGTCATTAGAGCACTTTTCTGAGCAAAATAAAATTATATTTTAAGATTTATTGCAGTTTTTGGTACGCCATTTTTAATCCGATTTTTTTTTCTCTTTATGGTGGTTTATTACACATTTTCGTTTCAAATTTATGAATTTTTAATGACTGTCATGGAAACCGAATCAACACTTTAAAACAAGAAATATCTTCAATTCGATGATACCGCCTGGTAGGGATGGACGATATTTCATGTACCTGTGATTATTCACGAGCATTGAAAAATCACAGGTCGTTACTCTTACTAATAGGCGAATTTCACTACTACTTAAAATCACTGCTACTTACAATCACCGCTACTTAAAATCACTGCTAATTAAAATCACCGCTATTTAAATCACTGCTACTTAAAATCACTGCTATTTAATCTGTGACTTAAACTGTGATTATTCCTTAAAATCAACTGTTATCTAAACAGTTATTGCTACTTAAACTGCGACGGTTACTTAAAACGTGATTGTAAGAAGACAATACAGAATAGCATTTCTAAATATTATATTATGTTCAATACTGTATACTCCCATTTAATCTTACGTTCATTTTCAAATTACGATTTTCATCAACTGAAAAACAAATATATAAAAACAATTGCTACAAATAAACTCAAAATGACTTAAAATTAATTTTAATTTAAAATTCAGTGCGAATATCTAAAAACACATTTTGAAATAATACCACGAAACCAATTTTGAAATTGCAAACTTCATGAACTGATAAAAAAATCAAAAAAATTCAGCAAACTGCGAAAATCTCCAAATGCTCCTCCTTGTTCAGGTGCTCAAAATATAAAAACAAAAATCTTCAAAAATCCATATCTCTATTGAAAATTGTTTAATTTACAAAAACCAAATTGATTTTGAATAAGCGATACTTCGGCCATTCAGGATGTTTTTTTATGGAATTTTTCCTGCGCTTTTATATTTTATTTCTGCGATGTTTTTGTTCAGGTGCTCAAAAAAATGAAACAACAATTTTCAAAAATCCATATCTCTATTGAAAATTGTTGAATTTACAAAAACCAAATTGATTTTGAATTAGCGATACTTCGGCCATTCGGGTTGATTTTTATAGAATTTTGCCTGCATGTTTTATATTTTTTTCTGCGATGTTTTTGTTCTGGTGCTCAAAAAATTAAAATAACAATTTTCAAAAATCCATATCTCTATTGAAAATTGTTGAATTTACAAAAACCAAATTGATTTTGAATAAGCGACACTTCGGTCATTGAGGATAATTTCTAATAGAATTTTGTCTGCATGTTTTATATTTTCTTCTGCGATGTTTTTGTTCTGGTGCTCACAAAATTAAAACAATAATTTTCAAAAATCCATATCTCTGAATTTATAAAAACCAAACGAATTTTGAATAAGCGGTACTTCGAACATTGAGCATGATTTTTTATGGAATTTTGCCTGCATGTTTTATATTTTCTTCTGCGATATTTTTGTTCAGGTGCTTAAAAAATTAAAACATCAATTTGCAAAAATCCATATTTCTATTGAAAATGGTTAAATTTACAAAAACCAAATTGATTTTGAATAAGCGATAGTTCGGATGATTTTTTATAGAATTTTGCCTGCATGTTTTATATTTTTTTCTGCGATAAACTGCTCAAAAAATTTAAACAAAAATTTTCAAAAATCCATATCTATTGAAAATTGTTAAATTTAAAAAAACCAAATTGACTTTGAATAAGCGGTAGTTTGGACATTAAGGATGATTTTTTATGGAATTTTCCCTGCGTTTTTTATATTTTTTTGCGATGTTTTTGTTCAGGTGCTCAAAAAAATAAAATAACAATTTTGAAAAATCCATATCTCTATTGAAACTATTTAAATTTACAAAAACCAAACTAATTTTGAATAAGCGGTACTTCGAACATTGAGCATGATTTTTTATGGAATTTTGCCTGCATGTTTTATATTTTTTCTGTTGTTTTGTTAAAGTGCTCAAAAAATTTAAACGAAAATTTTAAAAAATCCACATCTCTAATGAAAATTGTTAAATTTACAAAAACCAAATTGATTTTTAATAAGCGATACTTCGGACATTGAGGATGATTTTTTGTGGAATTTTTCCTTCGTTTTTTATATTTTTTTTCTGCGATGTGATCATAGTCACAGTTTAAAATTACTGATATTAGAAAGTAGCAATCACAGGTAGCAACGTGATTCTAAAGTAGCAGCTTTAGCTTTGGCCATCTTTACCGCCTGGTGTCACGACATTTTGGAACGGCTCTACCTGAGCACGGCTGTTTGGTAAGAATTATATTTTCTCATTTTTGCTTTAAGAGAAAACTGTGTTGTAATCCAGAAATGCTGTTATATTACACTGTGTCGAATGGAAGAGTGTCTAATCCTGTTAACGCGACATTAAACGAAATTAGAAAAGTATATTAAACGGAACCGAACCCATTGTGGCCGAACATGATTCCCATTGTGTTCGAACACTCCTCCGCTCCGAAAGTGGTCTTCGGGCAAGAAACTGGGTGGATTAGAAAAAGCGGAATTAGTCCGCCCGGGAATCTCAGGTAATAAAATTTAAATTATGATTGAATTGGTTAATACCGCGGAAGATGATTACTTATTTACTTTTCAATTTCGGTCCCGGCGGTGCAATATTAGGATTGAAACGTGGAAAAATAGCACTCACTTTCCGTTTAATTTCATTTAAATTGTACGGCGCTTTCGATTATTACGGTGATTTCATTCTTGTCGCCGGGACGAACAATGCTGAGGTAAAATATATATGAAACGAGGAAGAGGGAAAAAAGCGTCGGCGAGAGGTTGGCGTGAAATTATTCAAGAATAATCAAAATGCATGAAGTATTAACAATGTAAAAATAATTACGAGATAATGCTGCATGAAAGGCGTTCGTGTGAGCAAAAAATGGCGTGGAGATTTTCGCGGCGATTTCTAATATGGTGATCGATCCGTTTCGAATTCTGGAGATTCGGTTCGTGTTGAAAGGAAACTTCTCCGAATGTGTCACGGACACGTCCCGTAAATCAAAAGGAATTGCCAGAAATATTCATTCGGAGGAATGCGAAAAAACAATTCTGTCATTTTTTTTGCTTGGGGATGGATATATTTTTCTGCAAGTCACATATTACGAATGTAATGGTAACCAATGCTATAAATAATTGGCAGTAGCATTTAATGCACACCCAAAAACATTTCTGTCTTAAGGGTTAAATACTTCTGAAACTGTGACATGTGTGAGAAAATTAATGATTAATAGAACAGATAAACTTCTAATTACTGCAATGAAGTTCCCTAATTAGACGCTTGCATAATGCTGGCAAGACATTACTGAGAGATGGAGTTGTCCGCTGCAGGGTCGTCGGGTGAAATCTTAGTCCTCCAATTATTCCACGCCGGTGTGACGTAACATGATTTTATGCGATCATATAACAGCTAATAGATGCACGGTAGTTTATGGATTGCAGGAACAGTTAATTTGAATGCGCCAAGTAAATTATGACGAAGGTTACCCTCTGCCGTGGACGGTTGTAAAGCTGGCGTGCTCCACGCTGGAGTAAACACTGTGTAATTAGGTGTAGTTGGGGTGGTTTTGATAATTTGAATTTCGAAGATGATAACTGGCTTTATGTGATAACGGCGTAAGCTGTTGTCTGACCGTTAAAGCTCATGCTGTTAACGAAGTTTAAAGCATTCTCGGAGCCGTGCGGTTAAATTACGCCATGGGCGGTTCGTTCGAGTGCAGCAATTACTGGCGAGGAGACACAACCGGAGCACTCGCAAGGGCTCCGGGCGCACCGCCTCTTTCTCTCTCCGGGCCTCCGGGCCTCCGCCGGGCCTACGTTCTCTTCATCTCCTCTTGCTCCCTGCCGCGACGAAGATGAGCCCCGGAATTATAATTTATAATATAATAGTGTCAGCGTTTACTATAAACTTAAATGTTACGTCATAATATTATGCTTCCTCTTAATCAACTGAATATATTCATCAGTTCAAAACTCGTAACAGTACTCCAAGATATTCCGCCGTGCACTGCTCCAAATAGTCCTATTCCGGACACACACACGCACACCGCGTTCCATTTTCATGGAAAAAAACGACTTCCATTTGATTTACATACCTTGCGGATTCATGTGTTTTTACGTATCCAGTCCCACTGTGACAAGCACCACCACAAAATTTATCACGACGTAATTTATTACGTGCAACCACCAAGAAATCGACTTAAAATGTACTAATAACTTAGTGATTGATGACTTCCTAGATCTAGGTTAATTTTTGCACTCGTACTCATAAAGGGCAAAGAATATTACCACTGACGTGCCCTACTTCTGTAACAGTTGTTAGTCATACTTGAATAACGCTAAGATCTTTACGTTAATGATACACTTCGTCCGTAGCAATTATTATTGCCGTAGTTAACGGATTTTATTCTGAGTTTATAATCGATCTGCAGGTAATCTTAGATAAGTGAAATGAAACAACGCAACACAACGAACATTTGAAGCTTCCACAGAAATTTTAAATATGCACACATGATGAAGGTAATGTTGCATATTTTTTGATATATTTTTTTTTACTTAGGCGTAGCCATTCAGTCACATCGAATATTTAATTTTGTGTTTTTAATTTTTGGGATGAATAAATGAACAAATGAATAAATGAATAATGTCAGACGTATACACAACAACCATGGACCCGACCGAATACTTCTCGATCCCCGAAAAATCTTTCGGTCGGGCTGGGATTCGAACCCACACAGCACGCGGTGCAACCGGCACAAGCGGTCCCCTGTACCCACTACACCAACGGGCCGGCCGTTTTTTTTGATATAAAAATGGATAAAAAGGGAATTTTTGACAAAAGTAGATTTTAATTCTTGAACTTTAATCATTAAGAACCTAAACTGAGTTTGTATTTGGTAGAATTAGCTTCAGTCCTCCTACCCTCAATAACCTCAAAGTCGCATCGCGCGTGGAACTCAGAACTCTATCTTTTCTTATTAGCTTTGGATGTTTTTGCTCATCAGACATTTTTCCAGACGTTAAATTATCACTTCAAGAAAACTCTTCACGACTCAGAAAAAAATTCATTTCGCAGATCTCTACTGCCAACTATATTTTCTACTTATTGATATCATGGTATCTTGTATCTTCTATCTAGTTACATCGCGCGTGGAACTCCGAACTCTACCTTTTTTATTATCTTTTGATATTTTTGCTCATCAGACATTTCTGCAAACATACTTTGTAATTTTTCAAAAGAATCACTTTAAGAAAACTCTTCACGACTCAAAAAATGCCATTTCGCAGATCTCTACTGCCAACTATTTTCCACTTACTGATATCATGGTATCTTGTATTGTCTATCTAGTTACATCGCTCGTGGAACTCGGAACTCTACCTTTTTTATTACCTTTTGATATTTTTGCTCATCAGACATTTTTGCAGACATACTTTGTAATTTTTCAAAAGAAATACTTTAAGAAAACTCTTCACGACTCAAAAAATATCATCTAGCAGATTTCTACTGCCAACTATTTTCTACTTATTGATATCATGGTATCTTGTATCGTCTACTTAGTTGCATCGCTCGTGGAATTTGGAACTCTACCTTTTTTATTACCTTTTAATATTTTTGCTCATCAGACATTTTTGCAGACATACTTTGTAATTTTTCAAAAGAAAACTCTTCACGACTCAAAAAATGACATCTCGCAGATCTCTACTGCCAACTATTTTCTACTTATTGATATCATGGTATCTTGTATCGTCTATCTAGTTGCATCGCTCGTGAAACTCGGAACTCTACCTTTTTTATTACCTTTTGATATTTTTGCTCATCAGACATTTTTGCATACATACTTTGTAATTTTTCAAAAGAAACACTTTAAGAAAACTCTGCACGACTCAAAAAATGCCATTTTGCAGTTCTCTACTGCCAACTATATTTTCTACTTATTAATATCATGGTATCTTGTATCGTCTATCTAGTTGCATCGCTCGTGGAACTCGGAACTCTACCTTTTTTATTACCTTTTGATATTTTTACTCATCAGATATTTTTCCAGAAATACTTTATAATTTTTCCAAAGAAACACTAAAAAAAAACTCTTCACGACTCAAAAAAATGTCATTTCACAGATCTCTACTGCCAACTATTTTCTACTTATTGATATCGTGGTATCTTGTATAGTCTATCTAGTTGCATCGCTCGTGTAACTCAGAACTCTACCTTTTTCATTACCTTTTCATATTTTTGCTCATCAGACATTTTTGCAGACATACTTTGTAATTTTTCAAAAAAATAACTTTAAGAAAACTCTTCACGACTCAAAAAATGCCATTTCGCAGATCTCTACTGCCAACTATATTTTCTACTTATTGATATCATGGTATCTTGTATCGTCTATCTAGTTGCATCGCGCGTGGAACTCCGAACTCTACCTTTTTTATTATATTTTGATATTTTTGCTCATCAGACATTTCTGCAAACATACTTTGTAATTTTTCAAAAGAATCACTTTAAGAAAACTCTTCACGACTCAAAAAATGCCATTTCGCAGATCTCTACTGCCAACTATTTTCCACTTACTGATATCATGGTATCTTGTATTGTCTATCTAGTTACATCGCTCGTGGAACTCGGAACTCTACCTTTTTTATTACCTTTTGATATTTTTGCTCATCAGACATTTTTGCATACATACTTTGTAATTTTTCAAAAGAAACACTTTAAGAAAACTCTTCACGACTCAAAAAATGCCATCTCGCAGATCTCTACTGCCAACTATTTTCTACTTATTGATATCATTGTATCTTGTATCGTCTATTTAGTTGCATCGCGCGTGGAACTCCGAACTCTACCTTTTTTATTACCTTTTGATATTTTTACTCATCAGATATTTTTCCAGAAATACTTTATAATTTTTCCAAAGAAACACTAAAAAAAACACGACTCAAAAAAATGTCATTTCGCAGATCTCTACTGCCAACTATTTTCTACTTATTGATATCGTGGTATCTTGTATAGTCTATCTAGTTGCATCGTTCGTGTAACTCAGAACTCTACCTTTTTCATTACCTTTTCATATTTTTGCTCATCAGACGTTTTTCCAGACATTCTTTATAATTTTTCAAAAGAAACACTTCAAGAAAACTCTTTACGGCTCAAAAAAAAATGTTACTTCGCAGATATCTACTGCCAACTATTTTCTACTTATTGATATCATGGTATCTTGTATAGTCTATCTAGTTGCATCGCGCGTGGAACTCCGAACTCTACCTTTTTTATTACCTTTTGATATTTTTGCTCATCAGACATTTTTGCAGACATACTTTGTAATTTTTCAAAAGAATAACTTTAAGAAAACTCTTCACGACTCAAAAAATGCCATTTCGCATCTCTACTGCCAACTATTTTCTACTTATTGATATCATGGTATCTTGTATCGTCTATCTAGTTGCATCGCGCGTGGAACTCCGAACTCTACCTTTTTTATTACCTTTTGATATTTTTGCTCATCATCGATTTTTGCAGACATACTTTGTAATTTTTCAAAAGAATCACTTTAAGAAAACTCTTCACGACTCAAAAAATGCCATCTCGCAGATCTCTACTGCCAACTATTTTCTACTTATTGATATCATGGTATCTTGTATCGTCTATCTAGTTGCATCGCTCGTGGAACTCGGAACTCTACCTTTTCTATTACCTTTTGATATTTTTATTCATCAGATATTTTTCCAGAAATACTTTATAATTTTTCCAAAGAAACACTTAAAAAAAACTCTTCACGACTCAAAAAAATGTCATTTCGCAGATCTCTACTGCCAACTATTTTCTACTTATTGATATCGTGGTATCTTGTATAGTCTATCTAGTTGCATCGTTCGTGTAACTCAGAACTCTACCTTTTTCATTACCTTTTCATATTTTTGCTCATTAGACGTTTTTCCAGACATACTTTATAATTTTTCAAAAGAAACACTTCAAGAAAACTCTTCACAACTCAAAAAAAATGTTACTTCGCAGATATCTACTGCCAACTATTTTCTACTTATTGATATCATGGTATCTTGTATAGTCTATCCAGTTGCATCGCTCGTGTAACTCAGAACTCTACCTTTTTTATTACTTTTTGATATTTTTGCTCATCAGACATTTTTCCAGACACACTTTATAATTTTTCAAAAGAAACACTTCTAGAAAACTCTTCACGACTTTCGCAGATCTCTACTGCCTATTTTCTACTTATCGATCTCATGGTATCTTGTATTGCCTATCTATATCTGAATACATCTGTTTATCTATCGGATGAAAATCAAATTTTTGTTTGTTCTTCAAAACAATATAATTTCAAGGATACAGCAATTATCTGATGTGTCTTGTATGCAGATTGAGTAATAGACACATTTCCTCTACCTTGTGTACGCCGTGTGGCGAGATTCACGCTCGTTAAATTTCTAAACAATAACAGCTTCGCGGAGATTTTAATTTAGATAAAATAAATAAGGTGCAATTCTTGAATCGCGAAAATAATTTGCGTGGGATCGAATGGAAACGAGCTAAATCGGTGTCGGCGCGAGGCGCTGTTTATTTTTTTAAACGCGCGTTGTTCTTTGCGTAGTTGGGGAGAATTTGTTGGCTCAAGTGGAGTAAATATTTACGTCAATGAGAAAATATTTACAATTTGCACGTATTAAATTCACACCGAGCCAATTCGGTGTATTTTCCTGTTTTCGGTTAGAGATTGAAAAAATCTATGAGGAAATTTCGTTACTAGAAAAATTGTTTAAAGCTTCCGCCTAGCCTCGGTAACTTACCATTAGTAATCATCCTGTGTATATTAATTTTAAAGTATGCACAAAGTAACATCCATGAATGGATGAATAAATAAATAAACAAATGTATTTACAAGTCACTGTTCCACATTTTCTGATGGACGTTCTTACGTGTAGAAACTCTGAATTCAATTAGTGTTTTTTTCAGGAAAAAATTTCAAATGCAATTTTTGAGTAAACGTAATCGTGTAAGTAGCTCTACCATTAACATGTTTCACGAACCGCCACTGTTCATGGCGACTTGCCAACTTTTTTGCAATTTTTTCCAGACGAATTTTTTTTTAACGCCAATCGATTTAGCCAGATTTTCTGATAAAAAAAAAGATATTACAAGGTCTACGATGATCATTAAAAAAGTTGATTTTTCAAATAAAACGAATAACTTTGTTGGTATCACTTTATTAACTTGGAGTAGTTACTATAGTTTCGACAATTTCAGCTTGTCATTTTCAAACTATAGTTCGAAAATGACAAGCTGAATTGTCGAAACTATAGTAACTACTCCAAGTTAATAAAGTGATACCAACAAAGTTATTCGTTTTATTTGAATTATTCAAAATGTATCACGAAGTGAAAGCCTCCACAATGACTTATTTAAAGTTGATTTTTTCGATTTTTCCATTTTTGAGTTTTTTTTTGCTGGCGCGTCACGGGCTGAAAATAGACATTTGTGGTTGGGCAAGTACATTTTCTTAAGCGTCTTGAAGGGGTCTTTCTGATGACGTATAAAAAGACCGAATCAAACCAGTGGTTTCTTCAGGAAAACATTTTAAATGCAATTTTTGGGCAAAAGTAAGGGACCCTTGTGTAGTTTTTCAAGTTTTCGTCAAAAATTTCAAATCGCCAATTTTAATTGAATCCCACTAATTTGCACGCGACGAGCACAGCACGGATTTGGAGTCTTCGTTGAGCCACTACAGTTAGTCAAAGTCTGAATCATCTATTCTTCCAAAAAAAATTTAAACTGGCTAGTTAACTTTTTTGCTATTTTAGCCAGCTGAAATTTTAAAACGGCAACCAATTTTTCTGGTTTTCTGATGGATAAGAACGTACACTAACGGCCTAGGATGATTAAGAAAGTTGATTTTTCAGTTTTTTTATACATTTTCGAGCTTTCTTTAAAATGGGCTTCAATTGACATTTATTCTTGCGCAACTACATTTACTGACGGCTCTCTCTTTATAGTGACGTATAGAAACTTCGAATCCAACCAATAGTTGTTTTAGGAAGTATTTTCAAATGCAATGTTTAATTAAAGTCATAAGCGGGAACCCTTGTGTCGTTTTTCATGTTTTCACCAAAAAATTCAAAGTCAGAAAAATTAATTTTTTTAAATTTCAAACAGACTTATTAACGTTGTTACCATTTTAGCTAGCTGGGACTTTAAAACGGCAATCGACTTCTTTCGATCCCATGAACAAAATGTACACGTTAATGGCCTGGGTGATTATTAAAAAAAATATTTTTCCGATTTTTTACATTTTTCAGTTTTTTTTGCGTACGCGCAAGGGCTTTAAATTGGCATTGGTTCTTATGCAAGTATATTTTCTAATGGCTCTTTACAGTGGCGTTTTTTTCAGAAAATTCAACATTTATCCACCCCAGATTTACAAAGGCTAGTAGTACCACTGGAACAATTGCAGCTGATAAGGATGCAACCATCCAAATTTATAAAGTAGTTTTACATATAGGTAGTTAATATTATTAACAATAGCAATATGAAATAGGTACTACTACTACCAAATCAAAAGATAGTTAACAGTCTGAATAATTACAATTCTCTACTGGTTTCGCATTGTTAGAAATTTAAAAAATAAATTTATTGACAAAAAATGTATTTTTTCACAAACGGGAGAGAAAGTCGATTTATCAGCCCTCAAAATCGCGAGAGAAGTAACATTTCTCTCCCTGGGTAGAGAAATGGTCATGAGAGGTTCCATTATTTATTAACTGTCACGTCTGACAGATTATTTTCCAGGTTGGGTTTTAGAAATGAACGTTTTATTCTTAAAATATCCCGCTTGTAAAAAAAAAGTATATACAGGGTGCCTGGATTTCGTAAGGACAACATGGGCAACTTCTGCATTTAAAGAGATAGAGAGATGGTCAAATTAGCAAAAAGGTGCAGGTTCGAGAGCTCTTTAAGAATCTGCTCCCAAATCCCACTTGTCATGGCCCACTTGTTCGAAATTAAAATAAAAACAAAATCTCCTCATTTCTTTCATTTGCCGTAACTTCTCTGCTATCCCAGATACCGAGATGAGGCTTGAACCAATTTCCATGACAATATAAACACTTTATTTGGCACTTCATAAAACCAATGTTATCTGTGCAAATTTCAAGTAATCTAACAGAAATTGCCCATGTTGTCCCTACGAAATCCGGGCACCCTATATATCTCGGGAGAGAATGCTATTTTTCTCTCGGTGTTTCACCTGTTATTGTTTTCCATAATATTTTATTCTCACGTGAAAATTATTTTACCAGAATAATACTCAGAAATAAATACTTTTCAGTAAAATTTCTTATCATTATGATTTTAAGCTTTTAAAAAAAAGATCGCAATCATATAAACACGTATTTGTGTCTTATAATTAACTTAACATTTTTTCTCGAAATTTATATACAAAGAATACCGCAAACAAGTACTTACATCCTTTGTTCTGAAAATATAAGAAAGAAAATAATTACAGGATACATGCAGAAGTTTATTTTTGCAACATTGGCATATCCAATTACGAATATTATGAAATTAATTTATTTAATTTTTTTGGAGAAGAACGGCTGTGCGGAATCGTGGATGTCTAGTGTTTGTTCCAATGCAATTATTAAATTTAATATTACAAAATTCTTGTAATCTCCCATTATGCATGCATGATTTATCTCTTATCTCACATTTTCTTTTGAGTTTATGAATATTCTGGAAAACATTTGTGATAAACCATGTTTTTTTTAACAAGAATTTGTGAAACAACAAAAAATTCAAAAGCATGTCCATATTTGTATAGGTTAAAATAAACTTATTTGTACGACAATAATGCAATTTATGAGGCAGTGAATATTAGTTCTATGTAGTGATAAATACACATAAAACAAATATAAAAAAAATGTTAATAACACTAGTCAACTCGAATTTTTGGTCCGGGTTCTGCATATCTAATTTTTATTTCTTCCACGTCATTTAATAATAAAAATAATAGTTTTACACTGAACAGTTTGCTTTTGTAGTTATCAGAATGGAAATACGGATTTAAATGAGATGCCGCATCGACCAATAGAAGCCGCACGGAAATTTGTTTGACATTACAATGTAATTTTCGTTTAAATGAGAGTTGCCTTCGAATTTCCCTTGCCAAAAAGGCCAAAAAAGTAATCGAGTTTCTGGTCGGCAACTTATTTTGAGCTTTATTTTGGGAGATGAAAATGGTCAATTATTTTTGTTTTCCTTGATTTTTCAATTTTGTGGTTTGCATTTTTTATTTTTAGACCAGCATTTTTTATTTTTTTGGCCTATATTTTAGATATTTGGCCTGTATGTTTCATTACTTCGTTCCAAATTGTAGAGCTTTTGCCCTAAATATTCTTTATTTTGGTTAAACTTTTCGATTTTTTTTTTCTGTTGAAATTTTCGGATTTTTGGTCTGCATTTTTTTAACCGCAAATTTTCGAGATTTGCCTAAATTTTTGATTTTTTGGCTTATATTTTAGTTTTCTACCTTAATTAAGAGCTAATTCTACAAGTGATTATTTTTTTACGATTTTTCAAAACATTGAGTGCAATTTCCTTTCCCTCCTGTGCAGTTTTGAGTCAATTCCTGTTGTTTGCAGTAGCAATATTGCAATTATGTTTACAAGTAATCAATAGTACACTCTTTCTGCATAGTTTTAGTAATTTCGAAGCTAATTCTACAAGTGATTAATTTTTTACAATTTTTCAGAACATTGAGTGCAAATTCCCTTCACTACAGAGCAAATTCTGAGTTTATTCCCTTTTTTTCTGCAGGAGCATGTCGTTGCTTTCGCAGGAAATTAAAAGTACACTATTTTTGAATAATTGAAATTTATCTGAAACGAAACCTTGAAGTAATAATTTTTTTTTAATTTTTCAAATCGTCGAGTGCAAATTTCCTTCACTACAGAGCAAATTTTGAGTTTTTTTCCTATGTTTTCTGCGGCTAATCACGAGTGCCGAAAGTGGCAATTCTCGTACTTGAATTTTCAATCTTCTTGTTTTAATTTTTTATCGTTAAGCCCGGATTTTGATATTTTGGCTTAAATTTCTAATCTTTTAGCCTAAATTTTTTTCGAAATTTTTGATTTGTTTGTTAAAATTTTCGATTTTTTGGGCCGCAATTTTGATTTTCAGGATCGAATGTTTGGTGGAAGTTTTTAATTTTCTATCCTACATTTTCGATTTTTTTAACCTAATAAATGATTGATTTTTATATGCGACTTTTTATATCTTTTTGCCGATATTTTCAAGTTTTTTTGACTGTTTTTGATTTCTTGCCCTTGATTTTAGATTTTGTAACTTGAATTATTATTTTTTATGGGCAATTTTTTTTACTTTTTGGTTACTTCTTGACTAATATCAAAAAAAAAATAATTTCTTTTGTTTTTTTTTCAAGACTGAGACCATTCTGAACACTATTTGTCCATAAAATTTTGTTGTGGGACTTCCAGGAACTGAGGTTTTCGAGTTTCTGGTCGCCAACTTATTTTGAGATAAAGAGTTATTTATATTTTTCGTTTTCCTTGATTTTTCAATTTTTTTGGTTTGAATTTTTAGACCAGCATTTTTGATTTTTTTTGGCCTATATCTTAGATCTTTGGACTGTATTTTTCATTTCTTCGTTCCAAATTTTAGAATTTTTGCCCTAAATATTCTTTATTTTGGTTAAACTTTTGTTGAAATTTTCTGATTTTTGGTCTGCATTTTTTTTTAATGCGAATTTTCGATATTTGTGTAAACTTTCGATTTTTTGTGCTTATATTTTTAGTTTTTTACATTAATTAATAGCGTATTTTTTATTGGTCTATTTTTAACGTGATTGATTTTTATGTGCAAATTTTTGATTTTTTGGCCGATATTTAATTTGTATAATTTGTCATTTCCATCTTTCATAATTTTCAGTTTCATCCGATCCAATAAATTGTAAAAGTGGCTCTACTATCATCATGTTCCATGAGCCGCCAGTGTTTTAAAATATTAATTTTAAAGCAGTTTTTCTTCAAATTTGAATTATGTTATGTTGAATTAATGTATTTTTTAATACAAAATAAAGTCAAGCCTAGACGTAGGAAATATGGCAGATAAACAAATCTAAATTTACATTTGAAATAGAGATGGGCGAAATGACTCTATTTTGTGAGTCAATTCGTCGCGAAGACTTAACTGAATAGAGTCGATACTTAAAGTGACTCATGACTCTTGAAAAATTCCAAAGTACATCAGGAAAAATGTTTGTGATGAGGTAAAAAAAGGGCCTTACTTCGAAAATTTTGCAATATACACTGAAAACATAGTGAAGAGCTCAATAATTTAAAAAATCTTGCAATTCCGAAAACATAGTGAAGAGCAAAGGAAAAAAGGTCCTCGCAACTACTTCTCAAAATGAGTCAGGACATTTACACAGGAGTCGCTTAACGCTCGATTCATTTCTAAGAGTCGACTCTTTTAATCGGCTCATCTCTAATTTGAACCAATCTATACTACAAAAATTTATTTGACAGATAAACATACTGAGGAAACAAAAAAAAACTGTGACAACAATTCAATAGGTTTTGAATAATCTGGCATAGTTATAAATAACTGCATTTTAATTCTATAATTTAATTTTCCTGATATCGACACAGTCGACACGAAATTACGAACTACATTCAATGTTAATCATGAAATGTCCTAATTTGGTTTATTGTGTACGCGGTGATTTGACGGTTTTTTTTTTTTGATAATGGCGAGTTACACTTTAACATAAATACATATGACTACTGGCTTTGGTGATAAGTATATCTAAAAGCTTACTCTGTTATCTGTTACAAGAATTTTGCTTGTTAGATAATAGCAGAGATTTATTACACGCATTATTTACCCGTTAAAACCCAATCCGTTTGTGTCGATCGGGTTTAAATCTTAAATCAAGAATGTAATATTTTATATGCTCATGGAGTAGTTAGGTATAGTTTCTTCAATATTATAGAAGCAGTATTCTCACCTAAAGATAATAAAGTGCAAAACTTTCGAGTTGAGAAAATATTGCATTCTTTTAAATATCAAATTTCTATGCCCAAACTTACATTGTCTGGTAATTCTGACGAAATATTTTTAATTTGCATACAGACAATACAATCTCAATTATATTGTCTATTTGCAACCCTATTTACGTATTTTAATTGTTACAATAGTTCTGACGTACGTCCTCCAAATATTAGCCCATGCGTTTATAGGCAACGAGTTATACTTGGCTCTCGTTAGCATTACTAAACACACTCACCTTCAATATTATAAGCTTGGTACTTGTGGTTTGAGGTGAACAGGTTCGCCAATGTTAGCATTATTTAAGTCAAAGATAAAGGACATTAGTTCATTCAAATATTATTGCAAAAAAATGGATTTATTTTCAGAAAATAATCAAATGATCCAATTTGTAAAGTGCATTTTACATTTGAATTGCTTCCAAACATTTTTGCTCTATTAAGGTACGCGCACACTTATCGGAATCGGACGGACGGCACGCATCGGCAAAAATTGCTTAACACAGTTGTAAACGAGTCAACGCACATTTATCCGTTCCATGCCGTACCGATAAATGTGCGATGACTCGTTTACAACTATGTTAAGCAATTTTTTTCAGATGCGTGCCATCCGTCCGATTCCGATAAGTGTGCGCGTGGCTTTACATCGAAGTAAATAACTATATCGGAATGGTAGGTAAATTTAAATATAATAGGAAACATATTATTATTATTATTATTATTATATTCATGGAGTGGAAAAATAGCGAAAATATAATTGCACAACAAAAACAAAACAGGCGAGTACTTACCATAAATTACATTCGTGCTGCGGATTCAGTTAAATAAATGCTTGGCTTTTGAAGCACATAATGGCATATAATTACAGGAACATAAAGAGGATATTTTTATGTTTAGCGGTTTCTTAATTCCGACTCTACCTGGCACTGATATCGCGAATTAATCATCATTTTCGCTAATTCCGACTCGTTTGCACAACCGATTACCATAAATGGCCCGAGAATTACTCAAATTATTTCTGGATTTGTACTTTCCGTCTAGAAATGGGTATTATTCAGGTGCTGGAATTTGTTGAATTTATGTACCGAGGAGCTTCCGTGATACCGTTGCCACAGAAGAAGAGAAAAAAAAAACGATTTGGTATCTGTATCAATAACTGTAATTAAAATAACTCGTGATTGATAACAATGTAAGAAAAGGCAGTGCCCGCCGTCGTTTTAATCATGTCCCGACCATCTGACATTGATATCCCTCAAGGCACTGATCATGTAACATTCCTAGATTATACGTAAGAGTGATGGCCGCCTGAAAAATTTATAAATAATGATTCTTCTGGCTAGGTAAAATAATATAAGTTTAATTATCACGCGGCATCCCATAATTTCGTTCGCCGGCTTTAATTATTTGTAGTAATTACTTGTAATTAGATTATGTTTCGCCAGCAAATAAAGACTATTATATTACAGTTAGAGACTGGAGAGATCTTTTGTGCGGCCGCACACGTTCCTCTCTTTCTTTTCGTTTTGCATGTTTTAGCCACTTTTGTTCACGCTCCGCTGTTTTGCACTTCATGTTCTTCTGCCGCCGATTTCCTTTCCACGGCCGTGCCGACCATTAATTCGCGAATTACTCGTCTGTCTCGTACCGCGTGGTCAGATTGGCTAAGGCCAAGGATGAATGTCATTAATTTATTACATGTTACATAGTCATTTCCTTGTTAGATGTTTCTTTAGATTTATCCAGTATGAATGCCAGTTATTCATCTACATATACAGGTCGCTGATATATATATATATATATATATATATATATATATATATATATATATAGATTTGTTTAACCGCATATACAGACCCAACTTGCCATATTCTACCTACAAAGTCAGACCAAAAAAGACGTTATCAGACCCGGCTGCGGGTCTGAAAACGTTTTCTTGTGGTTATCGATTACTACAAGTGTACTTTGATTATAGACCAATTTTAGGTGGGTCCCAAAATGTGGTCGAATATCACCATTTTATACAATTTTAGTTGATGCGATTGCTCACCAGAGGTAGTCCGGTCGATCTGTATATATTATATACAATACCACCATGTCGTACCGACGATCTCATGCAGGCAGTCTGGCAACATCGTTCTCCACTTTTTTTTATCATAAAACGCGATGTGTATGATGTATTTAACTCTACGTTAGGCGCGCGAACTAGTCATAGACCAGTCTTTTAAAATTATAACTCGATAATTCGCGTTATTTGTGCATGCATCCTTATAAGTAGTAATTAAAAAACATCTCAATTTAGATTTTTAGACACTTGAGTTTAGTGATTTCATGCAATAGTGTGATTTATTGTACTCCAAATAGCGATGGATTCTTCCCGGTCAACGACTGTAGAGCGCGCACCTACCGTAGGGTTAAAATAAAAATGTACATACGAATCTGGCCTTTCAAAATTTCTTTTTGTTTATGACCAGTGACAGCTTGTGGGGTGACTCATGGTACGGCCGAGGTAGCAGAGGTAATACATATAGGTGTGGTTACGCCGCCAGCCGTCTCTGCAACTTACCCCAATTTTGGAAATAGGATATTAAAATTATTATTTACTATAAGAATTGCTTAATTGATTTTGATTAACTTTAAGATTGAAGGTTTTTATACAAATGGTCCTATTAAAACTAATTGCGAATTTATAAGGGACTTATAAATAAGTTGACTTTACTTAGAATAAAATACAAATATTTAAGAATGATCTAAAAGGACACGGAGTTTCCAATTTCTTTACTGTAAAATATCCAATTAAATATTTGAAGTAGTTTATAAAGTATGTGCGTCATTATAATGTTTATTTTAAAATCACTATCTAATTTAAAAGCTTGCGTAGTTCATGAATACTTGAACATACAACTATTTATAATAGTACCAATATTACATTTTCCGCTGTCTAATTAGCTTAAAATTAAATAGACTATATCCCGCCAAACGTAGCATGCCGAAATTCAAATGAATTAGAACCAATCAGATTCTATATAACTTCTATTTTCAGGAAACATATCATGTAGAGTTCGAATGCGGCTTTGTGATTAGTTCTCTACTCGCATTATGTTTCGGCACATGATTGGTTTCAAGAAAAACAATGTTCAATGTCAAACGTCAGTTTGCGGGTAGAACGCTATTAAAATTAGTGAAAACTCCGCATTGGAAGTGTTTCTCTTGAAGTAATTCAAGAAAAAGGGAAAGAGGCCCAACCAAAAAGTTTGGGCGGAGTCACTAACATGACCTGTACTCGGGAAGTCATTTCTACAATATTGGAAAACGGGGCACATAACGTGCGAAACGCGAACGGTACGTACTGTAAAGAAAATGTAAACTCCATATGGAATACCAGTGCTAAGTTAGTGCAAGAGAAGTACGTTTCTGATTTTTAAATTTTGTTTGATCCATTTAAAAATGTAATATTCAAACCGGCACGACACGCCCGCGATGACAGTAAATGTCATTCTATTTTGTTGTAATATTTTTGTTGGGATATAGTCTGATAAATTGCTCTCGTGCATTGTAAATTATCGCAAGTTTGCACTCTTTCGACAAACTCAGTCGCATTGTTTTAGGCAACAGCCCCTCGCCCTTCCGGGCTCGGGACTGTTGCCAAACAATACGACTTCGTTTGTCAAAATCGCACAAACTTGTTACCGATAATTTCCAATGCACTTGTGCAATTACTGTTGATAATTTATATTGGTACTGAAATTAAATCATTGTATAGTATCATATTATAATAGTTACAAACAAGCTACATCTGTGATATTAATATAGACTGTGGTAACAAATTTAATTTTAAAAGGTCAGAGAAATAAAAATAAGGGATACAATAAATAGCACAAATAACAGTAAAAGCACTGATATACAGGGTGTTGTATTGCAAAGCGAGCCATAGGGATTTACATTTAAATTTGAAATATGATAATAGTGGCTCCCCTATTAATAAACCATATGTTTGAACAAGGAACATTTCCCGATGTTTTGAAATTAGGTATAATAAAACCGATTTTTAAAAGTGGTGATACTAAAATCTTTTCAAACTACAGACCGATACCTCTCCTGAATCTTTTCAAAAATTGCCGAGAAAATTCTTGCATCACGAATTATTGATTTTTTTAATGAGTATAAACTATGTAATGAAGCACAGCATGTTTTTTTTTAGGAAAAAAATCTACTTGTACGGCACTTTTTGAATATGTGCAGACAGTGACTGACGCGTTGGAGAGGGGGGAAATGCCTATTGGAGTATCTCTTGACCTCTCTAAGGCGTTCGATACAGTGGATCATCCGATTCTTTTAAATAAACTTTACTCCTACGGTATACGAGGAAAGGGTCACGATTTAATAAAAACATTTTTAGAAAACCGTAGAAATAAGTCATAAATCAAAATCCAAAATATTGAATCGAACATTAAATACTCAAATAGCGGGGTGCCACAGGGGAGTGTTCTGGGACCAATACTCTTTATAATTTATGTCAATGATTTGCCAAAATGTATCTCACCTACGGAGGCGAAATTGGTAAATTATGCTGATGATATATGTGTCTTAGGGGCAGGAAAAAATATTAATTAACTTAAACCGAGAACTGAGGTTACGATAAATAAAATCGAAAATTGGCTAAACAGAAACAAACTGGTATTAAACCGAGAAAAAACAAACCTAATATCTTTTCAAACAAAAAATTCACTTAAAAAGTGTTACATAAAAGCGCTTGGCGTCACAATAGATTATCAACTACGTTGGAACGAGCATTGTTCGCAGTTAATAAAAATTGAACTCGATCGTGTATTCCATAAGGTTGTTAAATGGAACCTTTGAAACAAAACATTTACTGCTTTTATGCCATACCACCTTCGAGTCCGAATTAAGATACGGGATAATATTCTACGGTGGCAGTCCTGCAGCAAATAATATTTTCTTACTTCAGAAAATAGTCGTCAGAATAATTTTTAATTTAAAATATAGTGAATCATGCAGCAGTTTGTTTAAAAGGGAAGGAATTCTAACTTTCCGTAGGTTATATATTTATGAATTGTTAATTTTTAATTTTAAGTGACTACAACATACCTCAGCACAGATTGACGATGACGGAACAATCGCCCCAATATAGTGCAATTGTATATTTTAATAAACTTCCCCAACATCTTAAAGAAATACGGTTACTAGAGGAATTCAAAATTGAATTAAAAAATATTAAATTGGAACCGAATTATATAGTCTTGGTGACCTCTAGATCGGTCCACAATATGTTTCTGGCAGTTTTGCTTTTATTTTATGTACTATGTATTATTTCTTCGGTACTCTGCTTTAGTTTTATTGACGTATTTGTATTAGTTTTGTTGCATTGGATGTATTTTATGTTACAATGTATGTACAAACTATGTATAAATAAATTTGATTTTGATTTGATTTCATTTGATTAATTATGACAGAATCGGTCTTCAAATTATTTTTTAAGCTTTTTAAGCTGAATGATTTGGTACCTTACTCTATTGTTGCTGCAGTGTATTTATCGAGATATTTGCAAAAAACTTTACAATTATTTTGAATTGGAAACAAAGGTTTACCATGATATCATAATGGCGGATAATTAATTTCATTCTAAAAAGTTTAACTGTCCCATCTGTATGATGTTATTTATTACTTGTATATACCGGGTATCTATTTAAAAACGACCAATGCTCTATAAGTATAGACCTAAAAAAGATATAAAAAAATTCTCAAAACTGTTTCTAGGGTATGTGGGGGAATCAGTATTACCACAAAAATGACCTTCACCTTGCAACCCCTAGGGCTGTAGCCACCCCGACTCATTTTTTTTTAATGGCAATACCCCCTCTGTGATACCTCATTACAAAATTGCTATTTAACAATAAATAAGAGTCAATTAGTCAATTATAATATTTTTTACCTTTCTTTTAATTTCACACTTAATTACTGCTAAAGTACGACGCCACGGACCCAGCGCTTGCAGTGGCGCGCCGTGTAGCGTGTTTTGTCGTACAAATTAATTTCTTTCATACTGATGTAATCAAATGACCATTGAAATAATAGATTTTTATATGAACGAAAATGAGGCACACAATGGAATTTTTTTCAAATTTTTAAAGTGATGGCCTTGAGTAGTAAAATTACTTTAAAAATTTTAATTGTTTATAATAATTAAAAATTAACAACAAAAGTAATATTAATTAACATCAGAGAGAAGAGAGTTCTATTACCTTTAAAATAAGCCCTAACTGAGCTCCATACGACTAATAGTTTTTAGGGAGTTATAGCGATCTAAAGACATGCATAATTAGCGAGTTTTCAAAACTTTTAGTGTCTGTATTTTCAAAAATACCGACGATAAAAAATGCGAAAATATGGGTCGGCTTATTTTGTATAGGAAACGCGTACAAATTTTATACCCAATATTTCCGTTCGATTTGTAAAAGAATGCCTCATTTATACATATACAGGGTTGGGCAAATGTGTCGGAACACCTGATTTCTGGCTAAACGTCTGTTTTTTTTCTTATTACTTTTAAAAGAAATGTTTATGGATTTATTTATTCTATTCACTGACGTATTTTGATTTTCAGCAGTTTCCCTCTTTCGGGAGATATGACGTCATCGGTGACACTTTTCCAGCAATTACAAAGATATGAAGTTTGATGGTTATTTTTTAAATATTAAATAAAATAATTCTACAGTGAGGTGGCTTTTTATACTGTTTCCTGATAAAAAAAAAAACTGTCGTGTTTTTTATGTTTTCTGTCACCGACAGATGTTATCCATGTGAAATATTAACATTGCTGTTTAATTATGTTAGTTCACCAACTGAACGTGAAATAATTACGTTGTTAATGATGGCTAATTTTTGGAAATTAGCAGAAATCTCTGTAAGGTGCATGCAATATTTTTAATGCAGCATTTATTGACAGAAATTACAATATTTCTAAATCAAACGTTTCAAGGGTTGTGCAAAAGCTTCAGGAAATTCACAAATTTTATTTTCCATTATTTATTTATTATTTAAAAAACCACAAGTCGTAAACCCACCAAACCCTATATCATTGTAATTGCTGAAAAGGTGTTTATTTGAAAATGTAAAAATATTCAGGGTGATCCATTAAAAAAAACTGCCAATGATGTCATATCTTAAAAAATTGGTTAGCAGTTAAAAATGAAAGGACGTCACTAAATAAATAAACTCATAAACATTTCCTTTAAAAGTAATATGAAAAACACAAACGTTTAGCCAGAAATCAGGTGTTCCGACGCATTTGCCCAACCCTGTATATATTATTGTATTGAAATTTTATAGATTATTTCTATTTTTGTGACTTGAAATGTATGGATTTATTTTTACAAAATATAGATTATAACAGGGTACTTACAATAAATAAAATAAAATAACAAAGAATACATTCCACATATTTGTAAATAATCTAAAACAACACGAACTTTATGACTTCTTCATTGAAAAAATATTCAATTCTTTTTTTTTTAATTTTACACATAAAGACTTATTTAACGTCGTCATAAGAAACCAAGAAACCATCTAAATAACCTTTTATGTACGCAATATTTCTATATCAACGAATTTTAACGACCGTTGCTATGAATAGTATACATAGCAACGGTCGTAAAATCTACCACAGCGTGTTTAACTTAAAAACAAGGCGTCATTGAAAAAAATAAGAATAAGAATTATTTGAGTTTATTTATCATTTTTGATAATATTAAAATGAAAAGTACAATTAGTAAAGTGTCCAGATAAATTAATCCCGTCTGCACATATTTAATTAATATTTGAATCATTGCTGTTAGAAACTGTACCAGATGATGTGGAGAGAAGGTAAACTGTAGTATTTACCGGATTTAATATTTTGTTTGCAATTTTAACTTCTGGTACTCAGATTCTTCAATATATCCTTCCACCACACTCTTTGAGCGCCATCCACGAATACTCTTTTACACGTTGATCGTCACGCGGCATTCCCTTTGTGCAGCGGAGTAGTATCTAACTATATGGACTCATAAAATAGATGGCCTGAACGATTATAAACATTTAGGTTTCTTGAAATTATTTATTTCGTTATTGCATTATATTCAATACGTATTATATAGTATTTGAAGAAACTGTTGAATCACAAGAACTTTCAGCATCACAGGGTATATATTCATCTACGGAGTCGCCTCCTCTAAAATCGTCCACCGCGTCATCGGCGAGTAAAAATTCATGTACATATAAACTTAAAACGCAAACACTTGTTTATCGAAACATCGCACTGAAGAATGATATCTGCCAGCACACGGAATATTTAGGCAACGCCGCAGGGCTTAGGTAGGTCGGTTGAACAACAATTTTTATACAATTGGTCGCCACTTTATAATAGCCGTGTGTTGGGCTTATTGAGGTGGATTAAATATAGTGAATCTGTATAAAAGGTGGTCTCAAGTTTGTTCAATCTTTATGGCGGGTCTAGTGAAGTCGGTTAGATACGTATATATATATATATATATATATATATATATATATATATATATATATATACCGGGTGTGGCACTTAAGACGCCTCGGACCATAGCTCCTTTACGATAAAAGCTATCGAAAAAAATCTAAGAACAAAGTGGTGCATAGTTACCGTCGCTATGTTTCAAAAATATTTCTAATCATCAGTGGCGTGCCGTACTCCAGTGGCGTACCAAACTTATGTTTTTTTAAATGGAATGCCCTATTTTTTATTGCAGATTTGGAAAGTGCTCGACGAGTACTTATTTTTTTATCTAACATGTTATACCCTTCACTTTAGCGGTTTCGCTGTTATAACCCCTTCTTTCAAAATTGCGCCCCATTTTTGAGATTTTTTTGTAGAGAAACTAATTGACGCCGGCGCCTAAATTTTGAATTGAGGTACAGGTTAAGACCTCGTATACCTTCACATAATTTTTTTTCAGGTAATTTATGGAAAAAGAATAATTTTTGATTGATCTTCGCATGTTGTCATTTTTTCCGAAAATTTCAAATGGCACCCCCCTAAAAAAATTACGGCGTTGTACAGCCAAAACTCTAAATTTTTCATTGGTGTAAAAAAAATTACACATTGCATAACAAAATTTCGGAGAAAAAAGGAATTTCATCGCAAATGTCGGGAAACGTTTTCCGTTCCCAAGTGTGCCATGAGAAAACAAATACACAAATACGGTCATACATAATAGTATGTATAAAATGCAGATAAAGAAAATTTAACAACTTAAACTAAATGTTCGAAATGACGACCTTTCTGCTGGAGGCATAACCGCAACTTCGACTCACAGGCTCTAGACACTGCCCTAAGGACTTCTGGTGATATACCGCGGAAAGCCGTGCGGATTCTCTCCCTCATATCCTCGACAGTAGTTGGTACCGTCCTGTAAACCTCGTCTTTGATATGGCCCCAAAGGAAGAAGTCAAGGGGAGTGAGGTCTGGTGATCTTGGCGGCCACCTCACAGGACCCCCACGACCAATCCAGGAGTCCGGAAACGTTTCATCGAGAAATTCCCGAACGACACAGATATTATGTGCAGGAGCTCCATCGTGCTGGAAAACTATCTGTCGAAGAGCGGCTAGAGGGACATTTTCCAAGAGATCATCCAAGTCGTCGCGAAGGAACCTCAAATAACTGTTGCCGTTCAGGTGCCCCTCGATGAAATAAGGACCCAAAAGGTGTTCTCCAAGTATGCCTCCCCAAACATTCAGCGACCATCTTTGCTGGTGGTTTATCATTCGCATGGCTTGTGGGTTTTCATCGGCGTAATAATGGTAGTTGTGGCGATTGACATGCCCATTTCTATGGAATGTTGCTTCATCAGAAAATAATACGCGCATAAGAAATGATTCCTCCTGCTCAATTTTGTTGATAGCCCACATGCAGAAATCTTGCCTCGCATGAAAATCTTGAGGTTGCAATTCTTGGTGCAGTTGAATCTTAAATGGACGGAATTTGTACTTTTTAAGAACACGATGTACGGATCGCGTTGAAATATCGTGATTCCTACTAATATCACGGATACTGGTATGAGGATCTTCAATAACTGCCTCCAGAACCTGCAGTTCATTATTTTCGGTAATAACTGCCTTCTTTCTAACTCTCCTTGGCCGTTTCACACTTCCCGTAGTAGTAAATCTCTCCAACACTTTTTGAAACGCACGTTCATTTGGATGTGCCCTGTGCGGATATCTCGCAGCGTACACTCGTGATGCCAAGAAACAATTCTTGTTACATTCTCCAAGAATAAATATCATGTCAACCATTTCCTCTTGAGTTCGGAACATTTTTAGAACGTTTATCAAAAATGACTTATGGCTGCTACTGACGTCTAATAATTTACTTTGACAATTACCAATCTTTTGTTTTCTCATGGCACACTTGGGAACGGAAAACGTTTCCCGACATTTGCGATGAAATTCCTTTTTTCTCCGAAATTTTGTTATGCAATGTTTTTTTTTTTTACACCAATGAAAAATTTAGAGTTTTGGCTGTACAACGCCGTAATTTTTTTAGGGGGGTGCCATTTGAAATTTTCGGAAAAAATGACAACATGCGAAGATCAATCAAAAATTATTTTTTTTCCATAAATTACCCGAAAAAAAATTATGTGAAGGTATACGAGGTCTTATCCTGTACCTCAATTCAAAATTTAGGCGCCGGCGTCAATTAGTTTCTCTACAAAAAAATCTCAAAAATGGGGCGCAATTTTGAAAGAAGGGGTTATAACAGCGAAACCGCTAAAGTGAAGGGTATAACATGTTAGATAAAAAAATAAGTACTCGTTGAGCACTTTCCAAATCTGCAATAAAAAATAGGGCATTCCATTTAAAAAAACATAAGTTTGGTACGTCACTGGAGTACGGCACGCCACTGATGATTAGAAATATTTTTGAAACATAGCGACGGTAACTATGCACCACTTTGTTCTTAGATTTTTGTCGATAGCTTTTATCGTAAAGGAGCTATGGTCCGAGGCGTCTTAAGTGCCACACCCGGTATATATATATATATATATATATATATATATACAGGGTGCGTAAAAAGTATCGCACCAAATGGGATTATATGGAAACGATTGAAATTCAGACTTGACATTAACTAGGTTTAAATTAGATATAAATACCCATATTTTAAGGTGAGTTTAATTTGTTTCGCACGACTTGCTTTTTGTCAAAGGCCGCCATGTTGAATTTTTCTAAATAGCATCCTAGGTTTTTTTGGTATTATTTGAAAGGTTATTTAATTAGAAGTATAACGTGGTATAAAATTAGGATGTTTATTCTGAAATAACAACAAAAATGAAATGTTGTTTACTTTTAATTATTGTAAAACCAAATTGTCCCAAATTTAATTGTAACCAAAAAATAAAGGAGATTAAACCAAATTCAATTAATCTGCAAGTCTTGCACCCAGATGTATGGCTTCAACAAGATGGTGCTTCACCGCATTTCGGTCATCAAGTTCGAGAATTCTTAAATTATAATTTCGCAGGGCAATGGATTGGACGGAGGGGTGCAATTCTATGGCCACCTAGGTCTCCAGACCTGAAACCTATGGACTTTTCTTCTGGGGATATTTAAAATGTGTTGTGTATCGAAATAGGCCAACAACATTAGATGAATTAGAAGCTCAAATTAGAGTTGCAAAAACAAACATTCCTCCGGCATATCTGCATAATACACTGGGCGCTTTTCTTGATAGACTTTCTTATTGTTGAGAAGTGAATGGACAACAATTTGAAAACCTATTCTGATTTTATTAGGTTTCTTGTTGTTTTCATTTTTGTTTTAAATTATTTATTTTCGACGTTATTTTAGAATAAACATGCTAATGTTATACTACGTTGTACTTCTAATTATATAGCCTTTCAAATATTACCAAAAAAACCTAGGATGCTATTTAGAAAAATTCAACATGGCGGCCTCTGACAAAAAGCAAGTCGTGCGAAACAAATTAAACTCATCTTAAAATATGGGTATTTATATCTAATTTAAACCTACTTAATATCAAATCTAAATGTAAAACCGTTTCCATATAATCCCATTTGGTGCGATACTTTCTACGCACCCTGTATATATAGGGTCGATTATTTCCTGAAGTAAGTTAGCTACAAACGTTTTCGGGTTTTTAAAAACAAGACAGAAAAATTAAGTATGCAGGATCAATCAAAAAGTCATGGAAGAATGAAAATGCAAAAATGCTTGAACTATCCTGTGAGCCACAAAATTTTGTCTCAGAGTTGGCTATGAGAAAAATAAGGTGTGTCGCATATTATCACGTCAGGAGACTAGATTCGTTCAATTGAATTAGATTTAAAAAAATGGTGATGTGGCCATCATGTTACTTTCTCCGACTTGATAGTATCATTCATATTTACGCTTCCATGGTTTATTTTCAATTTAAATCACATTTTAAATGTACATCGAGCGTTGTGTAGACTTGGATGAAACTGACGTTTAGAACGTCAAAATTATGAAAAATGGAAAAATTATACTTCAAATTCAAAATCTCAGTTTACTCAAAAACTAAAGGGATTTCGAAAAAACTTATTGTTGTTCATTTTGAAATTCTCTACAATTATTATTAACAAAAATTTGCTGTAACTATTATCGTTTCATAATTATAAACCAAAAATTTAAAAAAAATAACCAATTTTTTTCTCGAATAAAATCGCTTTTATGAAAAATGTTTTAAGCAAAAGATTTCTTTGTTGTCTTCAAAGTTTGTTTGAATGTTTTTGTGATATTTATCATATTTAAGAAAATATTGGCAAAAAACAAAAAACAGTTAAGGTAAACACCCACTTCCGGTGTACGAAATTTTACCAAAAGCTTTTCAGTTCAAAGTTTCATATCAATTGCTCTATTAGTTGTTGAGATACAGCGCGCACAGACAGACAGACAGACACACACAGACACACACACACACACACACACATACACACATAGACCCAAATTTGTTTTTTCCAGAAATTGCTGAAATGGCATCTAGGGACCCCAAAACGGATATTTCCGCAAAAAAATTTTTTGAAAAAAAAACCACGATCACAATACTTTCTCGTACTTCGTAACGGAGAAAGTAAAAATGAATTAATCTTAGACATGACTGCTATGTTTCTCTCTCTCTCTCTCTCTCTCGGGCACGACAAAGTTCTGTGGCTCACACTTTATGAAAAACCTCAGACCTTAACACATAAGGTGTTATTGAGTTATTGAGAAACGTTGAAATTAGCAAATTTTGTTTTTTTTTTAAATATCTTAAACAATCAAAAAGCTAGGGGGAATTTGAAATGAGATTTGTTATGAATATTGAATTCTACAAAACATCCTCCATTTAACAATTGTTCTATGTCTTCTAATAAGGTGTTATTGAGAAACGTTGAAATTAGCAAATTTTGTTTTTTTTCAAAATATCTTAAAAAAACAAAAAGCTAGGGGGAATTTGAAATGATATTTGTTATGAATATTGAATTCTATAAAACATCCTCCATTTAACAATTGTTCTACGTCGTCTAATAACCGAGATAGCATTCAAATGTGGATACATTGTGTAACGTATTTCACTCGATGAGTTATATTTCCAATGGGCAAAATTTACAGACAAACAGCCGTGTATTTAACCGAATTAATTATACCTATTAAATACAACAGCCCACCCACGTAATAATACGGTACAATTCCCGAAATCGGCCTGAAAACTTCCTCGAGTAAAAATAGGATAATTACAGACTTATCATTGAGAAAAATTGCCGATAATTGTGACATGGTTTACAGCATAAAAGCAACTAAGGTTATTATTTTATTGACTTTCATAAGACGTATCAATTGGAATTAGTAGGGACAATCTGTGGGATATAGCGGGTGTTTTTTTTTTCCATAGGTCATCTCGGAAATGATTCACTTGATTAGTTTGTTAGATATCGAGCTTTTTTCAATTGTTGCATTTTTACTTTCTCCGTTACGAAGTACGAGAAAGTATTGTGATCGTGATTTTTTTTCAAAAAAATTTTTTACGGAAATATCCGTATGGAGTCCCTAGATGTCATTTCAACAATTTCTGGAAACAAATTTTTTGTGACTGTGTGTGTGTGTGTGTGTGTGCGCGCGTCTGTGTGTGTGTGTCTGTGTGCGCTGTATCTCAAAAACTAATAGAGCAATTGATATGAAACTTTGAATATACGTCTTATTTGATAATACGAAGAATTGAAAAGCTTTTGGTAAACTTTTGTACACCGGAAGTGGGTGTTTACCTTGACTGTTTTTTGTTTTTTGCCAATATTTTTTTAAATATGACAAATATCACAAAAACATTTAAACAAACTTTGAAGACAAGAAAGAAATGAACATCTTTTGCTTGAAAATATTTTTCATAAAATCATTTTTATTCGAGAAAAAAAATTATTATAATTTTTTAAATTTCTGGTTTATTATTATAAAACGATAATAGTTACAGCAAATTTAAATTAATAATAATTGCAGACAATGCCAAAATGAACAACTTATAAAGAATAAGTTTTTTTCGAAATCTTTTCAGTTTTTGAGTAAACTGACTATTAGCATTGGAACTATAATTTGCCATTTTCATCTTTCATAATTTTGACGTTTTAAACGTCAATATCATCCGATCGTACAAAACGCTCGACGTACATTTAAAATATGATTAAAAATGAAAATAAACCATAAAAGTGTGAATATAAATAACTATACCATCAAATCGGAGAAAGTAACGTGATGGCCACATCACCATTTTTTTATTTTAAATACGTCTTTCTGTCAATAACATTAAATTACAAAAAAAAAAATTCTACGACCGCTTTGAAAAAGAAACATAAATTTAGTTAAATATGAAAAGCAATAATACATGACTGTGGCGTGTGCTTATTTTCAATCTGTTATATCCATGGTAACGGGTCAATAAAAATTGTGCAAAGTGACGTTTAGATAGTTGTTATGAATACTTTGCCGCGCGTTGCTATAGGCAACGCGCGGCAAAGTACTTTGTCGCTCGCTCCTCGGGAAACGTCTACTTTGCGTTGACAAACGCAAGCGCAAACGCCTGCTTTTTATATCGGTCGTAGAAAAACGCAGCTATACGCGGCACTAAAAGTATTTAAGCCAATGAGATGCAAGGAACGTACTAGATGTCTAATCAAACAACAAACGACCGGTGACAAGTTGTTGGTATCCTGTCTTACTTTTGATCTTTATTCAATTTATTTTGTTCAAAAATACTTCTCATAAAATCGTTGTGTGTGTTAGATATGGGCAACATTACCCTTTTTGTGAACTGCTTGACAAGCTCTGATTTACTGAAAAGAGTCGATTCGGAAAGTCAGGTTGTGACTTAGTTTAATTTTTATTAATAACAAAGTTAGCAACATTTCACTTTAAGCAGATAAAATACAGAAAGAATTAAGTAACAGCAGTTAAATTTGACATGTAGCTAACCAATACATATATCCTCGTAATGAAGTAATTTTAAGGCAAAATCATAGTAAATAAAACTTATGAACGAATTAGGTGACAAATTAATAATATTTGTCACCTAATTTGTTCATAGATTCTTTATTAATTATGATTTTGCTTTCAAATTACTTCATTGCGAGGATATATGTATTGGTTAGCTACATGCCAAATTCAATTGCCATACCTTAATTGCTTCTGCATTTTATCTGTTTGAAGTGAAATGTTGCCAACTTTGCTAATGATAAAAAATAGACTAAAACCTAAAAACAGAAATACTTACGCATATAACATCAAAGAAATAAAGTCATTTATTATAATTATTGTTGGAAATTAAACGATTTTTAATATATAAATTTTTATGGCTTATCCATCACACATAATAAATTGATCAACGCCTCGTGGAAACACTTATAACTGACCCTGACTATTGTAATAACTCTGTTTATATCGTGAAACCTCAACAGACTTTATTTATGAAATGTGTGTAAAAGGTAATATTATCTAGAGAAAGCAGTCCCCGCTTTCTGCAAGTGAAAAATTGCAATAGCAGATAAAAGTGTGTACCGACACATAACCAAATGTTGAATTTAACATAAGCCACCTGTTGCAGGATAGCCCGATTCGAAGCACCTGCAGTGTAGCCATTACACCGAAACACAATTCTCGATTTAAAAATGCCGGAGATAGGAGAAATCACCGCGCGGTATCTCTCCTGCAGTCCTGCAATTTTAAATTCCCTAAAAGCAATCAGTCTCCCGAGAAAGAGGAGCGAATCTCCGCCGCCGCAAACAAATTGTCCGACACGACGAAGACAGGTGGTGATGATAAGACAAACGAAAATGTCAACAGCGAAAAGGCCACCTGAATGGCGAAATTCCCGCATTATTATGTAAATGTTCGGTGTGAGAATGAGACTGAGTGAAATTTCGAGCGGTGAAATTTATTCAGATCGATATCAGGCCGAGCCTGGCTGAACGTTTATCAATAAAATCGCACGTAAATCATTTACGAAATATTTAGGCGTTTTAATATTAATGAGTTTGGGTTGTTGCTCCAAAAACAATGAGGACCGGCGGACGGAAGAAAAAATAGGACGTCAGGTGGCATTTCAATTTTCGTAATGAGTGCCGACGACTTTTTTTTCAATTGTGGCTCAACGACGTAATGACTGTAATAAGGTATCCTTAAATAAACATTAGATCCGTTGTATCAATCAAAGGTTACGAAAACGCGTGATTGCGCAAGAATCAATTACCGTAAAAATAATCATGCTTGATGCCTCTGAGGTGTCCAGGATATTTATGTTTTTATTGTGTTCCTGGCTATTGAGTGACGAAACTTTTCGTATCTTATAAATTTATATTCGTTTATAAGTTATGTAGCTTAATTGTACTTGTTTTTTCGTAAATGGTGCTTAAATCGACTGGAAACGCCTAAAAATCGATTGAATTAAATTTTTCTTCAAAAATGTTGAAAAAAAAAATGAGCTCATTCTGAACACTATTTGTCTATAAAAATGTTTTGGGACTTCCAGGAACCGAAATATACAAAATGACATTTTTCGTAAATAGTGCTTAAATCGACTGGAAATGCCCAAAAAACGATTGAATTAAATTTTTCTTAAAAATTTTTTTTGTTTTTCTTCATGTCTAAGAGACCATTCTAAACACGATTTGTCCATATTTTTTTTGTTTGACTTCCAGAAACCGAGATACGCACAATTATTTTATTTTTCGTAAATAG
The DNA here is from genome assembly GCA_910593695.2 of Ocypus olens. Taxonomy (NCBI): domain Eukaryota; kingdom Metazoa; phylum Arthropoda; class Insecta; order Coleoptera; family Staphylinidae; genus Ocypus; species Ocypus olens. The sequence goes on from OU343047.1 coordinate 14,856,927, forward strand.
TGCTTAATTAATAGTTAAAGTATAAACATAAAACAAGTTCTAGCATGTTCACTAACCGTGATCACAGTCACGGTTTAAAATCACCGATTTTAAAAAGTAGCAATGACAAGTAGCAGCGTGATTTAAAAGTAGCAACTTTGCTCCTCTAATAGATACTGTTTCAATGGATTCGAAGTTTATCCTTTTTCGCATAAAAAATATGAAATCAATTGCTTTGCTTATTTCAAATGGATAATCTGATTAAAGACATGATCTTGCTGATCTTATGCAACCTTCAGTTATTTTGCGGCTGTTTTGTGTCACATTCGGTAATGGTAAATACATATTTATTGTTTTAAGTTGTAAAAAAAATTGTATGTGTATTTTTGAAAACATATGATTATTATTTTTAGACATAAATACTACCATTTAAAAATTATCAGGAAACCCATGTCCAATTCGTAAAAATTGGAGTACATAATGACGTTTTTGTTTTGTCGTTAATAAATGCACATTATTTATTATTCCCTATACTCTCCATATTTTAATACTTTTATGGCGCACAAAAGTGTATAATTTCGTATTCAAATTTTCGAATGGGCCGCGAGAGCCGAGACGTCCTCCTGTCAATGTGGGGCGATGAAGTCGTCTTAATTTTTCTCACATGCGTTTCGGGACACCATACACGTTGGATGTAATTACTCATTGCAATTTTGGACGGAATTTGCATATATTTTTCGACCCCTCGCGTCGCGAATAATTACGTGAAATTGGTGGCGAATAACTCGGCCGCAATTATGCGCACACCGAATTGATTTATATGGGAAGAGTCGCACCGTTTGCGGTAATTATGGCCGTTTTATGGTGGCAACGACCACATTTTGCTGCTGCGGAATCAATGGACGGTTTTATTAGGAGTCAAATTGGCACCGCGATTATATTAATGTGTCTTCCATCAAATTTAATTACCGACAAGAGAATGCTTTGGTCAGTGGCGTATCCACAGGGGCTTAAACTCTTCACAAAATGAAATTCCAAAAGAAAAGTTAATTTAAAAAATCAAAGACGAATAGACCTGTCCGTTGCATCTAAAATACCTCACATTCACACAGCAGATATTGGAAGGTTTCCTCGTTCTCCAAGCGTCTACGGCAGACATGTCAAACGCTTACAAGTTGCCTGCGGCCCGGCAAGGTTGGTATCAAATATTAAAAAAAAATATATACAACGTAAAAATATTTTTTTTTGGTTTCAATTGTAGTTTTTTTTTGGTAATGCGGCGCGCGACTTGCGTGTAATACTTGATGTGGCCCTTGGTGGTAAACGTGTTTGACATGCCTGCTCTAGAGACTTCAAAAGGGAAATTTCCGTAAAAAAAAAGAAAAAAATTTCACAATCACAATAGTGACACACACACACACAATTTTTTTTTTCCCCAGAGATATTTGAAATGGACTTTAGGGACCACAAAAAGGATGTTTCCGTTAAAAAAATTTTGAAAAAATTTTCGCGGTCACAATACAAAATCACCCATAATTATTTTTCCAGAAATATCTGAAATGGACTAGAGAACTCAAAACGTACATTTCCCTTAAAAAAAAATTGAAATTTTTTTCACGATTACAATACAGACACACATAATTTTTCTTTTCAAGAAATATTTGAAATCAAAAACGGATACTTTCGTAAAAAAATTCACGGTTACAATACAGACACGCATAATTTTTTTTCTAGAAATATTTGAAATGGACTACTCTAGTGACCTCAAAACGGATATTTCCGTTAAAAAAATTTTTGCAAAAATTTCACGGTTAGTACAGACACACCATTTTTTTCCAGAAATATTTAAAATGTACGCCAGGGACCTCAAAACGGTAAAAAAAAATTGAAAGAATTTTCACAATCACAATACAGACACACACACACACACAGTTTTTCTTTTTTTTTTTTTTTTAAAGGAAGGATGGTTGACGGGAATTCGGGTTGAGGAAGTACGGATGATTTGGAATTGGCGTAAGCATGTACTATTCGGCCACTAACCATAATTACTTGAGATTTCATTTTGATAATGAATGGGACATTAGATATTCATGGACCCGCACGGCCACTTCTTCGTTCCGAAAAAGTGACCGCACGGATGGGATTCGAACCTACGACCACGAGGCCCAGAAGCAGGAACGCTACCCACTAGGCCATCGTGGCCCTCTCAATTTTTATTTTCCAGAAATATTTGAAATGGACTCTAGAGACTTTAAAACACATATTTCCGTTAAAAAAAAATTTGAAAAATTTTTCACAATCACAATGGAGACACACACAATTTTTTTTTTCCCAGAAATATTTGAAATGGACTCTAGAGAGCTCAAAACGAATATTTCCGTTAAAAAAATGTTTGGAAAAAATTTCACAGTAACAATACAGACACACAAACAATTTTTACAGATACACATACAATTTTTCTTTTGCAGAAACATTTGAAATGGACTCTAGAGACCCGAAAACGGATATTTCCATGAAAAAAAAATTGAAAATATTTTTGCGATCACAATACAGATACACACACTATTTTTATTTCCCCGAAATATTTGAAGTGGACTCTAGAGACCTCAAAACGGATATTTCCGTGAAAAAAATTTTGAAAAAATTTTTGCGATCACAATACAGGCACACACAATTTTTCTTTTCCAGAAATATTTGAAATGGACTCTAAAGACATCAAAACGGATATTTCCGACAAAAAAATGTTTAAAAAAATTTTCACGATCACAATACAGACCCACACACAATTTTTCTTTTCCCGAAATATTTGAAATGGACCCTAGAGACCTCAAAACGAATATTTCCGTGAAAAAAAATTTGCAAAAATTTTCACAATCACATTAGAGACACAGAGAAACACACAAACACATACATTTTTTTTCCCCAGAAATATTTAAAATAGACTCTAGGGAACTCAAAACGGATATTTTACGGTCACAATACAGACACACATAATTTTTTTTTTCAGAAATGTTTGAAATTGACCCTAGGGACCTCAAAACGGATATTTCCGTTAAAAAATTTTTGAAAAAGTTTTATGACCACAATACAGACACATATTTTTTTTCCAGAAATATTTGAAATGGACTCTAGGACATCAAAACAGATATTTCCGTTCAAAAAAAAATTCTGAAAAATTTTTCAGTCACAACACAGGCGCACACATAATTTTTTACCAGAAATATTTGAAATGGACTCAATAGAGCTCAAAACGGATATTTCCGTTAAAAAAAAAATTGACAACATTTTCACGGTCACAATACAGACACATAATTTTTTTTCCAGTAATATTTGAAATGGACTCTTAGAGACATCAAAACGGATATTTCCGTTAAAAAAAATTTCACGATCACAATACAGACACACAAAATTTTTCTTTTACAGAAATATTTGAAATGGACTCTAAAGCAGGCATGTCAAACACGCTGCCCGGCAAGGTTGGTATCAAATATTAAAAAAAAAATATGTACAAGGTAAAAATAATTATTTTTTGTTTGGTTTCAATTGTAGTTTTTTTGGCAATGCGGCCCGCGGCTTGTGTGTAATACTTGATGTGGCCCTTGGTGGTAAATGAGTTTGACATGCCTGGTCTACGGCATAGAGGGTCTTGACGAAGTCCAGTTTGTTCAGAACTCAGTCTCCAATTTTTTTGTTCTGTTCAAGTCATTGTTGTTTGGTTCTACTCATACCTAATACGTCAGATTGGGTATTAGGTGATGGCCCTGTTAGAAAGAGTTTCGCGTGTCTCATCCTTTGGTGGCTGTTCCATGTGCAGTACAGTAAAGTGGATGTGGGCGAAATTACTCTTTTTCTGCGAGTAGACTCACCATGAAGAGTCAACTCTTCAAGTGAGGAAGCTTTCGAAAATGTGAAAAAATATATTAGGAAAATTTCCTCAGCCATCTTTTCCTTTTTCTCTTCTTTTTTAAGGCGGCAATCTTTTTGCGTGAGCTGAAGTCAATCAGTAAAGATTATTGGTACTGCCCATCACCGGCACCGCACTGACTATCCCCTCTTCTACATCACATAATTGTATGTAAGACCCTCTACTGTAAATACAAATTATTCAAAAGCAGTGACGGTTCGCGGGGTTTTTTCTGGTACGACCGAGGAACAGAGGTGGTAATACAGATAGGTGCGGCCACGCAGCCAGTCGTCTCTGCAACTGACCCTACCAATCTGTATTACCACCTCTTGTTCCTCGGTCGTACCAGAAAAAAACCCGCGAACCGTCACTGTTCAAAAGCATTTGTCTTCAAGTTTCCTTTCATGAGATGATTCTTTGGTACCCAGAGAAGTTTTTTTTTAAGGAAGGATAATTGACGGAAATTTGGGTTAGGGAATTATGGATGATATCGGACATTGGCTTAAACAGCGTAGGTCATTCAGCCACAACCGATTATCTATAATATATTATTCATCAGAGAAGTTTTACTTTGTTATTTTTTAGATACAACAAATTTAGGCATTAATACATAACTTTAATACATCAGTATTTCGATGTTTTTTTATGCGCTGTATTTAAAATATTACAGTCGCTATTATTTAGCTTCCTCGACCTTTATACAACGCAGTAAATTACATGTTTATGTTTAATTTAGCAACCCGTGCCTTTTATTCCCCCCACAAATTGTTTTCACTTCTGCTGGGACAGAGATTACAATTTCATTTTTATCTTTCTCTCGGTCCTTTCATTAGTGTTTTCCTCCTGGCGTCCCTTCCGTCACAATTAGCATCCACTTGTTTTGCTGTTTTGCGGAATAACCGAGAGAAGAAAATCTGGGGGAAATATTAAAATTACCATATTAATTCGCGGCAATTACACTTTAAAGCGCCACAAAATTTCGGGATTACACAATTTTCTCGTTGCTGCGGGAACGTTTTTTCGAGTGGAACAATCACTGTGAAAATGCGGCCGCCGCCGTGTATAAAAGTTCAATTTTGTTGACAATGGGCTTATTTTAAATTTAACTCTTTATTCAGGCTCGGTGTGATTGATTCTTTTGTGTGGAAATGGTCTCATCATCGACGCTGGATTTTATAAACACTCTGCTCTTTGTGGCGTGGTTCAATTTTATACTGGTTTTTCGTATGCACTTGTTGAAAATTTATTTTCAATCAATTGACTCGATTTATAATTTAGTAAGTGCAAAGCATGTACAAATTCATTTTATGATGGGGGAAAGAAGATTGTGCAAGAGTGATACATAACTGAACTGATTTTAAAAAATCTTACCGAATGCAGCATTTGGTTAATTTCTCTCGCAATTCAAAGGCAAAAACGATTACCTAGATAATATAAAATGATACCAGAAATAATGTTTTTTCTTGAATCAAGAACTAAGTAAACCAAGTCATATATTTATATCCGATACATAGGGCCAAAAAATTTGATTTAGAAATTTATAAAATTCCTCGTTCTCAGACAGATTATAGTACCAACCAAAATAGGATAGTATTATTAACCATAATTTTTTTTTTTACATTTTCCCTTAAATTATAAATTCGAAAATTAAAAAAAAATAATATAGGTTCGATCCCTGTCGGAGGCATGTTCACACTTTTGATTCACCTATATACGGAGAATCTTTGTTTATTATTTATTAAATAAAAAAATAAAAAATAAGTTCTTAAAAAAGTCAGAAAACAAAATTCAACAGTCCTCTAAAAAAATCCAGTAAAAGAAGTTCTAAGTAAAAAATCCCAAAAAAATTCCTGAAAAAAGTCAAGAAAATAGGGTCATTCCATGCTATTTCAACAAAAGGTTGTGCTGCGCCAATTTTATTTATTTTAATCATTTGCACAGTTATTTATACATGTTTCTAGAGTTCAAAAGTAATTTTAGAAAAAAAATCATTCTTGCCGTGTGGCAGATATGTCTCCAGATGGAGCTTGAAACATGTACATTTTTGTGATTACAAGCATTTGCGCAAAGTGGTATAACTTTTTTTCCAAATGAGCAAATTTAAAAAATTAAAAATCTCTTAACTTGTATGAAAGTGGTGAATATTTTCGTTTAATTTTCTTTCATCATTTGATATGTTTTTCAAATTTAATGGCCGTCAAAGTTTACCATTGAGATTTGCATTTTTTTCATTTTTAGACCCTGTTTTCCACTGGGAAGGGGGCAATACACTCAAACCAAATTTAGTTTGCAAGTACAACAGTAACAATAGATTTTACCTAAGGCAAAAAATCTGAAGTGTTTTAAACCCTTCAAAATGTTTTTCACTGAAGAAAATTGGCATTTTCAACAAAATTCGTATTTTTATAAACCTGTATCTCCAGTGGGGTTCACAGTACAAATCTGAAATTTGTACCATATATGCTTCTATTCGGTAGCAATACCATTACAAAATTTGGTAACTTTGTTTTGCGTAGTAACAAAAATAATTGAGTTCAAATTTGTAATAATTTTTATGCAATCGGGTTTAAAATAAAATTTTAAATATTAGAAGTCGGCACTAAAATGGAACTCACTAGTACTAGAAGTGATTATTATACACTTGTAAATATTATAATCACTAGACTAGGCATTAAAGTACTTACGAAGGGTTTCCGTACAACGAGGTGATTGGCGCCTCATGAATGCAAGTTATAGTCTTTGTGATGGAATTTATAAAAAGGTACCGTGGATCCTGAATGGTAACGTATTATTACTCAAAATTATTAAAGAATAAAATTGAATAAAGCCGTAAAAATCATTAGACAACCTTGAATTTGAGGCTGTTGGGAGTCAAACTGCTGATTACGTTCTTGAATTTCTGTGTTTTTATAAACCATGCACGCGATGCAAATCCAATTTTTACAATTTACTCATCTTGCGTTAAATGAATATTAAAATAACCTTTAATTACATTCGCAAGTTCTACCACTGAGACGCCAGAACATCTTTAGAAGAAAAATGTAAGTAATTACAATTTCGAATCTGAAAATAGAGAATTTTTGACTGCATAAAAAATGTATTTACCTCAGCACTCAAGTGCCCTTTTATAATTATTTCAGTTTAAATTAAATCCAAACGTAATAAAAGAATTAACGCAATTGTAATAAAGGGATTAACACATAAATTCTAGAACGTAATCAACAGATTGACTCCCAACAGCTGCAAATTTAAGGTAATTTTCTAATGATTTTTACGGCTTTATTCGATTTTATTCTTTAATCATTTTGAATAATAACTTTCTATTCAGAATCCACGGTACCTTTTTTAAAATTTCATCACCAGGACTCTGACTTGAGTTAATGAGTCGCCAATCACCCTTGGTGGGTATTTTAATGCCTAGTACCTGTGATTATAATATTTACAAGTGTATAATAATCACTGCTAGTACTAACGAGTTCCATTTTAGTGCCGACTTCTAATATTTAAAACTCGATTTTAAATCCGATTGCATAAAAATTATTACAAATTTGAGCTTCAATATTTTTGTTACTACGCAAAACAAAGTTACCAAATTTTGTAATGGTGTTGCTACCGAATAGAAGCATTGATAGTACAAATTTCAAATTTGTACTATGTACCCCACTGGAGATACAGCTTTAGAAAAATACAAATTTTGTTGAAAACGCCAATTTTCTCCAGTGAAAAACATTTGGAAGGGTTTAAAACACTTCAAATTTCTTGCATCAGGTAAAATCTATTGTTACTGTTGTACTTGCAAACTAAATTTGGTTTGAGTCTATTGCCCCCTTCCCAGTCGAAAACAGGGTCGAAAAATGAAAAAAATGTAAATCTTAATGGTAAACTTTGACGGCCATTAAATTTGAAAAAACATATCAAATCATGAAAGAAAATTAAACAACAATAATCACCACTTTAATATGAGTTAAGAGATTTTTAATTTTTTAAATTTGCTCAACTGGAAAAAAAGTTATATCACTTTGCGCAAATGCTTGTAATCACAAAAATGTACATGTTTCAAGATCCATCTGGGGGCATATCAGCCACACGGCAAGAATTATTTTTTTTCTAAAATTAGTTTTGAACTCTAGATACATGAATAAATATCTGTACAAAATATAAAAATAAATAAAAATGGTGCAGCACAACCTTTTGTTGAAATAGCATGGAATGACCCAATACTAAAAGTGAAAATAAATACCTAACAAAAAACATTGAAAGTCCAGAAAATAGGCCATAAAAAAATCCTATTTCTTTTTCTTTTATACAGAAATCATTATAATAATAATAATAATACCCTTTATTGATTCATTTAGCCATATAACATAGATTGAACATGTCTAGTATAAAAAAAAATCAGAAAATGTAGAAAAAAATAAAATAAAACAATAGAACAACAACAAAATAGAAATAAAAGAATACAATTCACTGCAGGGCATGTCGTTCCATACAATAATCTTAAAACTAAATGAGTGTTTAACTACCAATCCATGCACTCTTCAAATTCCGAAATTATTTTATTACTTCTTTCTTCTGAAAAAAGCCCTGATGAAAAAAATCTTTAAAAAGCCCAAAAAACTCTCAAGTTCTCAAAAAAGTCTTGAAAATAAAGAGCAGAAACAAGTCTTGAAAAAGACTTGATAGAAAGCCATGAAGAAAGTCCCAAAAAAAATCCGAAACAAAATCAAGTCCTGGAGAAAAAAGTACAGAAAAAATAGTCCTGTAAAGTCCTAAAAGGTCAAAAAATCCTGAAAGAAGGTTCTAAAAAACGTCCTGAAAAGTCTTGTTAAAAAATTTCTGAAAAAAGTCATAATCATAAAGACCAGAAATAAATCCTGAAAAAGAACTAAGAAACGTCCCGTAAAAAGTCATGAAAAATGACCGTAGAAAGTCTGGTAGTTCTTCTTTTTCCAGAACTAATTTTTCAATACTTAAAAAAAGTCCTGAAAAACAGTCCGGAAAAAAAACCCAAAAAAGATCCTGAACAAAATCTCGTTCAATTGAAAGTCCTAAACAAAAAAGTCCTGGAAGACAGTTTTCTGAAAACAAAGTTCTTAGAAAAAAATCCATAAAATGTAATTTTGAAGAAAAGTCCTGAAAATAATGTCTTGTAAAAAATTCCAGAAGAAAACTTCCAATAAAAAGTCCTGCAAATAATGTCTTGTAAAAAATTCCAGAAGAAAACTTCCAATAAAAAGTCCTGAAAAAGTAACCTTCAAAAAAGTCCTGTAAGAAAGCCTTAAAAATCCCAAGAAAAATAGCCTTAAAAAGTCCCAAACAAAGACACGAAAAAAAAAACTGAAAAATGGGCCTAAAGAAATTGTCTTGCACAAAATAACCTGTCGAAAAATCATATCAAAAATGTACTGAAAAGCAATCCTAAAAAAGTCCCTAAAATAGTCCTGAAAAAAGTCGTGAAAAATGTGCCAAAAAAAGTCATAAGAAAAGTCCTGAAAATAAAGTCTTAAAATAAGTCCTAAAAGAAAGTAGCGTGTACAAAGGTCCGGAAGAAGACTTCCTATAAAAAAAAAAACTTCAAAAAGTTCCTGTAAAAAAGCCTTAAGAAACCCGAGTAAATAGTCGTGCACAATCTGACAAAAAGTCGTATCAAAAAATCCTAAGAAATGTTAAAAAAGTCATGAAAAAAGTCCAAGCAAAATTCCTGAAAATAAAGCCTTGAAAAAAATTTCCTGAAAGAAAATAAAGATAAGCCCCGAAAAAAATTCTTGACAAAAAGTCCTAAGAAAAGTCCTGAAAATGAAGTCTTGAAAAAAGTCCTGAAAGTAGGTATCGCGTAAAAAAGTCTCGAAAAAAACTTCCAATAAAAAAATCTGAAAAAAATTCTGTAAAGGAGCCAAAAAAACCCGAAAAATATATTCGTGCACAGAAAAAACCTGAAAAAATGTCTTGTAAAAAGTATCCTTAAAAACAATCCCAAAAAAGTCATGAAAAAAAGTTCTGACAATAAAGTCTTGAAAGAAATGTTTTGAAAATAAGTCTCGAAAAATGTTGTGAAAAAACAAAAAAGTCCTAGAAAAACCTTTAAGAAAGGCTCTGTAAATAATGTCTTAGGAAAGTCCAGAAAAAAGGCACGGGACACAGAAATAGAAAGTAATAAATCCTGAAAGAATGCCCTGAAAAAAGTCTTAAAAACTCCAAGAAACTTCCTGAAGATATGCCATGTAAAAAGTCATAAACAAAAGAATGCTGAAAAAAATGGCCTTAAAAAAGTCCGGAAGTTCTTCTTTTTCTGGAACTATTTTTTCGGGACTTCTTTGACCCGAAATGAAACTCCAGAAAAATAGTCTTGAAAAAGTCCTCAAATAAAGTCCTGAGCAAAAAGCCCTGCAATAGAAAGTCCTAAAAAAATAGTACTGGAAAATAGTTTTCTGAAAAAACAAGCTTTAATAGAAATTTCTAAGTACTGGAAAATATTTTTCTGAAAAAACAAGTTTTAAGAGGAATTTCTAAGTTCTAAAAATAAAGTCTTGTAAGAAAGTCCTACAGAAAACTTTAAATAAAAAGTTCTAAAAATAAATTCTGAAAAAAATTCTGCAATAAAGGCCTTAAATAAGTCTCAAAAATAGACACGAATAAGAAACGAAAAATAGGCGTTAAAAAATTGTTGTGCACAAAATAATCTGACAAAAAGTCTTAATTAAAAATGTCCTAAGTCCTTAAAAATAATGCTGAAAGAAGTCCTGAAAAAGGTGCCAAGAAAAAGTCCTAAGAAGAGTCCTGAAAATTAAAGTCTTGAAGAAAAGGCCTGAAAATATCTTGTAGAAAAAGTCCCAAAGAAAACTTCTAATAAATAAAAAAACCGTTAAAAAGGCATTCAAAAAGGCCAAAACCTAAAAAAAAATGCCTAAAAAATTGTCGTGCACAGAAAACCTAACAAAATGTCATATCAAAAGACTCCTGAAAAACAATCCTAAAAAAAGTTAAAAGAAACCATGAAAAAATCCTAAGAAAAGTTCTAAAAATAAAGCCCTGAAAAAAATGTCTTAAAAGCAAACCTTCCCAAGATAAGTCCTAAAAAAAAGTCTGAAAGATATATAAAAAAGGCTTAAAAAAGTCCGAAAGAGCTTTAAAAAAGGCTTTATAAAATAGGCTTTATAAAAAGGCATGAAAAAATCCCGTAAAAGAAGTCTTGAACAAAAAGTTCTATAAAAATGACCCTGAAAAAATTGTCCTGAAGAAAATTTCCGGGAAAAAGTTCTAAAATATAGTCCTGAAAATAGTTCTAGAAAAGGATTAACATGAAGAATAAGTTTTTTCGAAATCTCCTTAGATTTAGAGTTAACGTGGTAAGTGAAACACGTGTGTTGAGAATTTTCAGAAATTTTTAATTTCGAAACACTGCGACATATGTTTCGCCACACAGTGGCTTCATCAGGCAGATGATTAATATGCAAACATATGTCGCAGTGTTTCGACATTGAAAATTTGTGAAAATTCACACGTGTTTTACTTACCACATATATTATGGAATTTCACCAAGTAACAGCCTCATCAATCCAGTATTTAGAGTAAACTGTCGGTTAAGATTTTGGAAGTATAATTTATCATTTTCATCTTTCATCATTTTGATGTTTAAAACGTCAGAACCATCAAATCCTGCACATTTAAAATACCTACATATTTGAATTAGAAATAAATCATGTGAATATAAATATAAATACCTATTATACCATCAAATCGGATCGAGTTATATGATGGCTACATCGCTATTTTTATTAAAGGTTATTAGTAATTATTTTTAATCTGAGTTTACTTTTATTTTTGATTCCATGATTTAAATAATTCATATTTTATTAACTTCGTTATTTTCAATTAAAACAAACAATCCATAATAATTATGTATGTAAACATTACGAAAAATTTAATTTTAATAAAATATGAGAACAAAATATTATTATTATTTAAAATTAAATGAATTCCATTTAATTTTACAGCTTGATAAACAAGTTTTGTTTGTTTTAATTCACATTTTATTGAATCAATTATATTAACGCATTACCGCCTAAACAAATTATCAAGCGGGCTTTCAGCGTGAAAGCGCCCTATCCTTTGAATACATTTTTTTCTTCCATAACTTTATATCGCGTTTTTATTTACTTTTCACGAGTGCGACTTTTCCACGGCAATATATGACCAACATAAAAATTCAATTTTAGCGACAATGAGAGCCCGTAATGGCGTAACCCTTTTTCCGAAAACCCCCATTCGCACGATTCCTTTATGTGCTTTTCGGCTTTCGCCAGACCGTAGCATTCACCTGCTCCGATGCATTATAATACTTCAGTGTATGCAAAGAATTGTGATTTCGAATTGTGGATTTTCTCACACTGGTGAAGGTGTGGTGTGCGTCAGATATGCAACAGGCGTTCGAAATGTATTTATTTTATCGCACATCGATATTCGGTGTGTTTCTTTAAGATGATAACATTATTGTGTGTAAAGTGATTGATAGCTCAGGAAGATTGATCTTTTAACTTTTAGCTTAGCTCGTACTATCTTTTGCGATAAGAGGCATGTATCTTGTCAGTGTTATGTTTTGAAGGCGAATAAGGATGATGCGGAAGTTTTAATAACTTTGATACCATGAGAAAATATTTTGGCTTGAACGTTGAACTAATAAATGAATTATTTACGGTAGAAACGTCAAAGTGGCGGAATCTATTGCCTGAATGCTGTACTGAATCAAATCCGGGTGGCTTTAACACCGGCAAGGTGTTAATGGACATTGCCAGCGGCGGCAAATATAACAATTTTAATGTAAATTATTTACGTTAAATACAGCTTGCCCAAAGAAACGCAATATTTTCGTCCTTTACAACACGAATCTGGGTAATGCTTATTACAAGCAAATTAAAGAGCACCGAACGTACAAAAATAAAAGATTATTCACGTGCATTTAGTCGCCTTCCAATATATCCGTTTGCAAATTATTAAAACTGACTATTTTATACATGAGTTGAATTACTGTGTTCACATTACAAAAAGTTCAACTGAGTAAAAAATAACAACTTTGCAAATAGAATGCACTGTTACATCTTACAATATCGGTAGAATCCCTACAGATTTACGCGAATATTCAGCCCTGTAGAATTAACTCCGCAGCTAGTTCTGAAATATTCGCACAAAAGGATTATTGTAAATTAATCTCTCGATAATTTAGAGTTCTGAATGTGACCTCAAATTGGCAAGTGAAACGGACCTCGCGGCCTAAAGCAGCCGGAAACGGATCATTAGCGGTTGCAGAGGCAAACTTTGCCAAAGTTCCACCGCCGTGTCCGAGATCCGAGATAGTTCCGTTCTTGCAACTCCATAATTATTCCACTAAATAAATTAATTAGCACCGCAGCTTGCGCCAATTATTTCCTGAACACCGCGCCGACTTTTTTGCGGGAGATAAGTAACACTAAGTTTTCTTTGACATGATCAAAAAAAATTTACTTTTGTGCTAATTAAATACGTATTCAAGATTTTTTTCATGCCAATTAAATTTTATGAAACCTGAAAAAAAAAATGTTTGACTTTCTTGATGGAGTTGAAACACTCACAGTTTCATGTTGGTATTGCTCATTTTATATATGTATCTTATTTGATTCAGTACAAAATTTTTAATGTTTGATAAGGTTTTATTCAATTCAACACCAAAGGGTATACCATAAGATGGTTAAAAGTGCAAATCAATAATCGCGATGACTGGATGAAAGATAATTAAAAATGCCGTTGATTGCTCGAAATTTCAGCCTCCTGAAGCAATTCGTTGTCGATATATGACCGAAAACATGAATTTTACGTTTTATTTTGTTTCTTGTTTTCTATGGCACGTATCAAGCTGAAACCACATCTACCCAATACAAAACAAAAAATACTTCTCGCAGTATTTTTTTCCAATTTTTTTGTCGCCAAATTAAAACAGAAAAATTAAGTAAAAGTTTTCAAAATTCATTTTTGCAGTAAAGGCATTCGAGGACTGTCTCAGTTTTTTTCTGTAAATGTGTTTTACCAAATTCTATAACATACATTTTTTTCAGAATTTGAAACAGTGTGGAAGATAGTTAAAATAATTAAAAAACACTTTTACCACCTTAAAAATTTGAATTTCTCGCCAAAATTGTGATACAAAAGTTATTTTTGTGAAATGATTATCTTTTTTTTAATTAGAGAGACACACTTCACAAAAATAACTTTTTATCACAATTTTGACGCGAAATTCAAATATTTAAGGTGGCAAAAGTGGTTTTTAATTATTTTAACTATCTTCCACACTTTAAAATTCTGAAAAAAATGTATGTTATAGAATTTGGTAAAACACATTTACAGAAAAAAAAAACTGAGACAGTCCTCGAATACTTTCACTGCAAAAATGAATTTTGACAACTTTAACTTCATTTTTATATTTGAATTTGGCGCCAAAAAAATTGAAAAAAATACTGCGAGATGTATTTTTGTTTTCTTTTTTTTGGGTAAACGTGGTTTCAGCTTGATTCGTGCCATAGAAAAGGAGGAAAAAAAATAAAACGTAAAATTCACGTTTTCGGTTATATCTCGACAACAAATTGCTTCAGGAGGCTGAAATTTCGAGCAATCAACGGCATTTTTAATTATCTTTCATCATACAGTCATCGCGACTATTGATTTGCATTGGGGGCACTTTTGACCATCTTATTCGGCTATACCCTTTTAACAACTTGTATTTTATGAATATAAGTCAATAATGAATTGAATTACCAATAAATTGAAAGATTTAAGAAATCTGGTTTCAAGAAAATATTCGTCCTAGTTTATAACAATAGTTTTAATAAATAAAGCTAGTAGTACTACAACTAATTAATCAAGTTTCCAGAAAGGTAAGTAATCGCGGAATAAATTGCAAATTACCCGCAATGATTACAGTGTTCCATTAGTAATTGTCTCCTTAAAACATAACAAGTGGTTTTTCTGTCTTCCAACTGTGCGAAGCAGTGCAGTTTCCAGAAGCAGAAGCAGTAATACACACACATGCACGTGTTGCATTCGTGAAAATTATTGGAAATTGCCTGAATGCGGTTAAGAGGAAATGAAATTGCAGCATCCGCCAGTTCTCAAGCAATCACGTCTTTAACAAAACCGGCGAATCCAGCAGTAAAAAGGAACTAATTCATCGCCACCGCCTTCTAGGAATACAAGGCGGATTAATTCAGGCTGTGCGCCATTCCGTGACATCGAGACGAGGACGTCGGGTTTTGCGAAAAAAAGAAAAATGCTATAAATTAACGGCAACAATAAAAATTAATTAACCCCCGAGCATAATTGTGCGTGAATCACACGCACACACATTGTTAATTGCAACCGAATAATTATATAAATTAGACCGCACAGATTAAGCACGCACTAAAAATCGAGTGCAATTTCTGGAATCGCCTGCATTTCGCGTGCAGATGAATTATAGATATTTCCTTAGGGAACACATCCAGTAAACAAATTCCTAAGAACCACTCTAATTCGCCGATTACTAGAGTTCATAGTCGGATGACTTTCGATGTTAAATTAAAAACATGAAATACGGTTCCTGCTGCAGGAAATTTAATTAATTGTCTGCCCCGGGTCTCGTACTTTACTGCACCGGGTAATGTTTTTAAATTTGCCTTTTCCTGCATTAAGACGACTGTGGAATAACACCGCGGGGATTATGGGGTATTATATTTAATTTCTGGTTGCGTTGCATTTCGCAGACGAAATTAAAGCCCGTTTTAGGGTTGCCAACAGGGTCCTTCTGGGCCGGAGACTCCGGCTTTAATAACATTTCTCCGTGCTCCAGCAAATTCATCATGAAATATTTTTTTAAATTTTTGGATATAAAAACGTACATTGGCTTTAAACTTGTAGCGTGAAGGATGAATTTAGATACAAAATGAAAATTATCACAGAACAAGTAAAACATTTCTATCTACGACCCCCCTGTTAGAAAATCTTTGGCCCAGCACTGTGAAAAAGTTGGCATCCCTAGCCTGTTTCATCTTCATCATCCGGTACAGGATTAAATGATTGTATTTCATTTCCTTTATTAAGATGGCTAACAAATTTTCGGGGAAATCACGCGGTGTCATCTGTAGTCATTTTCTGAATAAATTAACTAAAGATAGTCATTAATAAATAGAAAACATCTTCCTTCAGATAGACAATCCTTCTTGAATACGGAAGACTGGTTTTTAGAAATTGGTTGAAACCGTTTTATATGAGACCTACAGCCAGTACAAATGCGATCAGGTACCAAAAACTGTAATCTTGTGAACAACCTAAAGCTCAAATCCCTCTATTTTAAATTATTTTAAACCTCTCACGCAAAAGACTTTAAAATTCAAAATAAATATTCAGTTATTCAAACTTCAAAATTTGCGTTCCAACAAACTGGTAAAATGTTATCATTTACGTCTTCCAGTCCACGGAGATTTAAATACCTACGAACAAGCAAGGGTTTTGCATGAGGTCTCCTGATACGATGTAGCGTTACGCGATCTGTAGATGTCCAAATCTAGATGCAGTTTTTACTTATTATTTACTCGATATACCGGGTGACCCAGAGATCTGTAAAAGCCCCATAACGTATTTGCTGTTTGAGATATCGACTTCCAGTTTTCTTGAACTGATACCCACACTTATTCTACATATTTTAAAAATATGTATGTTTTTGTACAGGGTGTCCCAATATACATAACAGAACAAAGTTATCTTGTTTTAAATAGAACACCCTATATTTTATACTTTATTTTCAACCCTCTTGAGAAGCTGATAAAAATAGTATAAGATAGTATGGGTCTATTATGGACGGTTGGTTAGTTATGGGCAAATTTGTGGCAAAAACACATTGAAAACATTGCAGAAGCGTTCCTAGCAAAGATAGAATCATTATTTATACACTAGAAAATTTCCCATGTCATAAAGAATAATACACATCGGCTTTGGTTCTCTTTTATTCATAGTGCTATATAGGTTGTCAACATACGCAAAACAATGGATAACTATTTTTTTTTTCAAATGGAACATCCTATATAAGTTGCCACCAATCTATGGCATTTTTAATAAGCTTTCCAATGATATACAGTTTGTATAACAAAATATTAAGGATTCTTGAGATTTATCAATAAAAACATATTTCTTTTGCCACCTTCTGCTGATTTTTGGATTTTCAGCCAAAACTATGCATTTTCCGGAAAAAGACCAAAGTTATAGAGCGATCAATAGAAGTCTTTTAACTTTTAAGATAATGCGCCAGAGGGCGCAAAATCGTGACCGTATATGCATTTTAGCATTTTCTTTTCAAATTTTTTATTAATAAATTGCACTATACTTTATTTTCCGCACTCTAGTGGAAAAACGGGAAATTATAGGGAAATTATCGATTGAAAATGTTCCACTCTGCAACTCTTAATAGAAGCAATTTTTGCCAAAACTGCATAGCTTTCCCTAAAAATGCAAATTGAAAATGTATATTTCAATTTTTGCGTTTTTCAATGGTTTTCTGCATTTTTAGCGAAAACCATGTATTTTGGGCAAAAGTTGCTTCTTTTAAGAGTTGTAGAGCGGAATATTTTCAATCGATGTAGGTCATTTGGATAATTCTATAATTACCCGTTTTTCTGCTAGAGGACGTGGAAAATAAAGTATAGTGCAATGAATTAACAAGAAATTTGAGAAAAACGCTAGAATGCATATGCGGTCACGATTTTGCGCACTCTGGCGGGCAATGCACGCAATATTATACAAATTGTACATCATTGAAAAGGTTATTAAAAATTCCATGCATTGGTGGCAAGATATATAGGGTGTTCCATTTGAAAAAAAAATTGTTATCCATTATTTTGCGTATATTGACACCCTGTATAACAATATGAACAAAAAAGAACCAAAGCCGATTTGTATTATTCTTCATGATGTGGAAAATTCTTTAGTGTATAAAAAACGAGGCTAGCATTGCTAGGAGCGTTTCTGCAACTTTCTCAATGTGTCCTTGTTTTTGCCACAAATTTGCCCATAACTAACCAATCGTCCATAATAGACCCATACTATCTTATACTATTTTTATCAGCTTCTCAAGAGGGTTGAAAAATAAAGTATAAAATATAGGGTGTTCCATTTAAAAAAACATACCTTTGTTCTGTTATGTATATTGGGACACCCTGTACAAAAACACTCATATTTTTAAAATATGTAGAATAAGTGTCGGTACCAGTTCAAAAAAACTAGAAGTTGATATCTCAAATAGCAAATAAGTTATGGGTCTTTTACAGATCCCTGGGTCACCCGGTATGTATAGGTTCTTGCTCTTCTATAATTTTTTTAATATTTTTTTCAGATACGGTTATGATTAGTCGGACCAGATTCTAGTGCTATGAATTTTGAATTTTTTAAATAAACTTTTATTTGTCACCAAGTGCTAAGAAAGGATTTTCATTAAGGTTTTTATAAATCTTAAGAGCTCTTTGTTTAATGATATCGCCGTCCAGTGAAATCCAATTTTTGACAACTACCATCAATCCAAATGACATGTGCGTCTTCTATTTTCTCAATTTTGTCGCATAGGGATGAGCTGTATGTTTTGCAGATATCAAAGAACTCCAGCAAATTTTCTTTTCATTTATCGTCATAGTTTGAATGGTTGTTTCATTTAAATTTAGAGCTCTAGAACTTGTAATGCTTGTCTTTTAGTTTATAAAACGATCCAAAATTGTTATATTAATATCCATACAAAGAAATGTTTTCTCAAAGCAGTGTTTCTCAAACTGTCCGTCGAGACACTCAGTTGGGTGGGGGCATCTTAGAGAAGTCTCAAAGTAATTACAACTCAACTCGTAAACAAGAAATACACTTTTTTTGAGAAAAACCAAAGCGTTCGGCATAAACACTACATATTATTGGTTTTCATTTCCTACCTTTTGGAAAATATGTATTTACCTTTCAATTCATTGTTTCGGCTATAAATTGTAAAAAATCTTCATCATCTTCATAATTCGTGTAAGAAAGAGAAAACATCATCTGTTTTTAAGTTATAAACTGTTGATCTGTCCGCTAAACCTGTCGTGGTCGGCCGCTTACGAAAGCCGTGCTTTAAGCCACGATTATATAAACCGTATACCGAATTTAAGGTTAAACCTAAAATACCGGCCCTAAGAAACACTGTCTTAAATGTTGATTTTTTTTAATAGTTTGAGATTGAAATTAAAATTTTCCAAAATATAATAAATAATAGGGCTGAAAGACTTTAAAACCCTTTATGGAATAAGGATTTTAATAAAGGTTTAGTAACCAACTAATAAATAATAAATAACAAATTAATAAATTCTTAAAATAAGTATTTTCCAAAAATCAGAATCGCTGGAATTTTTTTAAATAATATTGTTTGCTATTCCACATAAAATAGGCAATGATATCCAGTTAAGTCAGCGAAAGAGTATCTTGATGAAATACATTTTTGGTACTCCTCCAATTGTATGTATTCAAAAATTATCATAAAATTCGTGTCTTCCTTCAATTGCATCTAATTTTGGTATGTACGTATAATCTAGTCGCACTACGAAGGCATCTGATGTGATTAGCGAAGTGTCGAAAGGGCCGCTCTCATCAGAAGTGATTGGATATTTTGTTACTCTACACCTACAGATGTTTACACTTTACTTGTTAGCTATTGGTGCACTATCGGCTTCTATTAGTAAATCAATGGTTCCTAAAAGGTTACAGATAACTTTGGCATGCAACCCAACATCTCATGTTCGCTTATTGAGAACCACGGTCATTAGAGACGCATACAGCACTCGCCCAACGCAAATGAAGGCGATCCAAGTTCATCACCTCAGATGCCTTCGTAGCGCAGCCAGATTATACATATATACCAAAATTAAATACTTAATGTATAATACATTCACGATCAACTTTCTGTAAGGTATGCAATGTCAGACTGAAATTTCAGTTGTCACGAGTTAGTTACGCGCTAAGTCATTTTGTTTTGACCATATAATTAAATGCAGTTGTGATAACTTGTTTACAAAATTGATTTATATATACAAATATCTTTATTAATAGTACACTCGACGTCAAAAAAAGCGCCACTCGAAAAATCACGAAAAACTAGATTTTTCAAACCGTCGTAACTTGGTTCAATTTGGTCGAAAATCGTTTAATCTTTCAGTTTGGGAAATATTTAAGTTTTAACTTTAAGAATGTGTAGTTAATTTTGACCTCAAGTCCAACCCACCCCCCGTAACAACGCCATGGAAAAAAAATGTTTTTTATGTAAAAAATTGTCCAACTTTGTGAAGCTGTACCGTGCGTAAAAAAAATCGGCAAGAAATTTCACCACAATGGCAGAAAAATTTAATCAATTTCCTTCAAATGCCTTAAAAATTCGAGTCGTTTCGATGATTTGGGGCGAAGTTATGAATTTTTGAAAAAAAAAAGATATTGAAAATGAAAAAAAGTTGTAAAAATTTAACATTTTTTGTCAATCCAAAACACTTTTTATAGGATTTTTCAGGGAGTCACGAAAGTCTAAAACTTCTTAGATCGCAAATATTCCATCGAGTTTCGTGCGAAATTCGCCTAATTATGGCCAAAAAGGCGCAAAATGTATTTTTGTTCAAAACTGCATAATTCGCGCTTAATCATCGCATCGACTTAAATTTTGGAGGAAATTGGAGGAAAATGATTGAACTTTATTGCCATGCTGACCGATTAAGTCCACGATTTTTTTTGCACACTGTACAAGAAACCAAATTTGCACATTTAAACTTCAAAAACATTTTTTCCGTTAGGGGGTGGCAGGGGGTGGAACCGCTTTAGCAACAAAACAATTCACATGACGTTGAAGAGAAAATTTGAAACTGTTCAGACAGCAAAAGTTCATCGATTTTCGTGCAAAATTACTCAAGTTATGGCCAGAAAAGTGAAAAATGTCATTTTTTTTCAAAAATTCATAACTTTGCTCCAAATCATCAAAACGACTCGAATTTTTAAGGCATTTGAAGGAAATTGATTAAATTTTTCAGCCATTGTGGTGAAATTTCCGGCCGATTTTTTTTGCGCACGGTACAGCTTGTCAAAGTTGGACAATTTTTTACATAAAAAACATTTTTTTTCCATCGCGTTGTTACGAGGGGTGGATTGGACTTGGGCTCAAAATAAACTACACATTCTTAAAGATAGAACTTGAATCTTTCCCAAACTGAAAGATTGATCGATTTTCGACCAAATTGAACCAAGTTACGACGGTTTGAAAAATCGAGTTTTTCGCAATTTTTCGAGCGGCGCTTTTTTTTAACGCCGAGTGTAGTTTATACGTAAGACATATTCAAATATTTGTTACATTACAGTTATTAACTGGCTATCGACCCGAGGTCTTTCAGATTTATTTAATTAATGATAATAGTATTTATCTCAATTCTTAATCAGGTGAATTACATTTTTTAAGTATTGTAAGCAACGCTAATTAAGAAATTAGTTTTGTCAAACTTTATTTGTTGTTTCAAATTTTGTTTTTGAAGCTTAACACGATTTCCTGCTTCAAACATATAGCTAGTAATATAACAAGAATATTATGCGATTCATAATAATCGGCGACTTTTTATGTATTTTATAAATCGCAAATATTTGCGTTACATTCAAAACTTTATCGTATCATCGACGATACCGATGCTAAATCAAATCAACGAATTATGTATGACTTTTTTGATTCGTAACTAACGTATTATGAGTATCTAATCTATTATGGAAGTACAGTACTATTATGCCCCTAAGATTTAGCAATCAATGTTTCACATAAAACGGACATAATGGATGATAATGAAAATAATATCATGTTTTACTTTGCTAAAAGTTGATCGTGAATTTGTATTTTGTATATAAATATATAAATTGTGAGCCGACATTTAGATTTTTACTTACATACATGCATGTTACTCCTTGAATCTCTACGGGCTCCTTTATGTCCATCTAAACTTCTTCCCGAAATTAAAGCAAATCGCAGAACAGGTCAGCGTGCGGTCACCCATCTGAGAAGAAAAAAAACACTTTGTAAATATTTTTGTATATAAGAAGAGAAGCTCCTCTCACCTTCAGCGAGAGAAGTTGTAAAATATATGGTTATACCGACACTTGTTAATTATTTCGTAATTTCGGGGTTTGGTAGAAAATAGTTTATTCACAATAAACAATCGACACTCGAACGTTAAATAGTAGAAGTATCATGTGAGTCACAAGATTTTGATTCATAGTTGGCTGTGAGATAAATTACGAATGTCGCATATTAAAAATTAGGACATTTAGCCTAATATCTACGAAAAAAGGGTTAATTGCAAAAAATACAAAATTGTAAGATGGGTTATATGCCCACCATGTCCATGAAAGCCATTATTTAATAACACAAATTGTCTTGACTTGTCAGTTTGTTTTTACCATGACTATTCACGTCATGAAAGACTAGATTAGTTCAGTCGAATTTAAAAAAATAATTTATCTCAGACATTACTGCTATGTTTCTCTCTCTCTCTCGCTCTCTCTCTCTCTCTCTCTCTCTCTTTCAGGCATGGTCATCGTAGCAACAAATTTCAGTGGCTCACACCTTACAATGTTAAACGAAGGCTTATGAAAATGTTTGATCGTGTTGAACAAAACCGTTTTTTAGGTGGGCGCGATTGACGACGATTTCGTCATCTGCAATCATCATCAGCAAAACCGTGTTCTAGAATACTGTACTGTAGGATTTTTGGTTCTATATTCATCACTTGGAAACAAAATTACAAGTAGAGGTGGGTAACTCATGAGTGACCCATCTCAAAGAGTCAACACTTAGAAGGGTGTCATGAAGTCAAGTGACTCTTATGTAATTTAGCAGCTCCATTTGAGTCATGAAATTTTGTAATGGAGGACCTTTACTTCAAAATGAGTCCACCTTGAAATTATTAGTCGACTTTTATTACATGGTTTCCAACAAATTTTGAAGTGAGGACCTTTCTTTTTCTTGTTTATTAAATTTTCACATTTTTAGAGTAAATTGGAAAATATTCGTAGTGGGGACTTTTTGTTGTTTGCTCATCATTTATCAACTTAGTCATGAGCGGAGTCGACTCTTTCCTAGGCAGCTCACACAAAATAATTATTTCACCTACCACTAATTACAAGTAAGTTAGTTTCATGTGTAAAAAAAAATTAAGCAAATGATATTTCTTGCAGATTGGCGTCGGATTTCAAGCTGTGTGAGCAGTTGCACTATCCTGCTGCTGCCATGGTTTACCATTCCTCTCAGCTAAAACGCTTAAATTTCAAACTTAAGGTGGGCAAAATTAAGCAATGTTACAGAGAAGTGTTGCACAGGGAAGACGATGCTCACCAAAGGAAGAAACATTTTCTTCAGACTTGTGATAAAATCTTCGAGCAGCCTGTTTTTGCAGAATACCATAAAAAATTCAGATGTGTGCGCAATTTTAATATCCTGTTGGAACCATTGCGACCATGCTTATCAGCATTAGAAAATTTGACCGATGAAACTATTGGAATCATCGCCACAAGTAGCGACCTTCATAAAAAGTTCGAAAATACGCCACATAACAGTGCTACCACAACATTTAGTGGCCTCTAAAATATCTATGTAGGAGCCGTTACGATAGAAACACCATTAAGGTGACATCAACTGACTTGAGCGTTGCTCTATATTCCCTAATTAAATGGTGTTATATACTAATTTTTATTAGGAAAAGTCAAGAGGAGACAATTATAATAATATTAATGGTAAACATGAATTATTGTTTCACCGTAGTCAACAATTGCTGATAGTTTTCGACCTTCGTTGGTCTCATCAGTTCATTGACATATAAACAGCTAAACCGACTCCGAGTAGTACTAAGCCAAGTGGGATCACTATTGTCATCCGGATTTTTCCGCTCCAGTATGAGGCCGCCGACACGGCCTGGGATGATGCTGATGGGCAACTGATTCAATAAAGTGGTTGTGGCAATTTGCATTGTGCACCTCTGCAAGTGGTTGGGGCGGATATATGAGAGGGGAGATTTTTATGTGTAGGGTAACCAGGTACTATATAACCTTCTTCTTTCCTCATCCTGGAATAAGAACCAGGCAATGGCGGAGTTGATGACTAAATGGTATTTCACTGAACCAACGATGTAACTATTAGGATCGAAATATGATTAGGACAACACCAACTGGAGAGAACGTTGTATTAATTTCCATACTTCAGTGGTTATTTATTGACACCGACCACCCTGGAAACTGTCACGCTCTCACGGAGAAAGCTTACTATATGGTCTCGTAATGAAATATTCTATTGCGCTTTGACCCGTTGATAGTAGATTATTCTCCACGACCATTGAAGAATTTAGGTATTCCGAAACAAATTTTGATCATACAACGTACACATTCGCACTCTTGATATGGCACAAAACGGTTATGCGTTTTGCTTGTATTTCTCACACCGTTCTGAATAAAACAATTAGCCTTGGATGTCACAATTGTCAAAATACTATAAACATAACCACGAACGTCTAATAATAAAACGTCTGTAAGTCCTTTATGTTCCTTATTTTATCTGGTCGTAGAGAAAGTATAGTCTGCTACTTTTCCGCCATTGTCAGTCTTGGCTATTTTGCCACTTTATTCTTGTAATGCAAGGTCTTGCCTCAATGGCAAACAATATTGGAAGAAAACTGGAAAAGTGTCATGAATAATGCCATCGAGTGAATTTTAGTATGTGGCACAGCTAGAGTGTGGCCATTTGCTTCAAACAGATAGACTAAATTACCATAAAGTTAACAAACAATTGAAATGTGAACATTAAATGTTGTTCCCCCATCAGAACACCTACAGATCGGTTTCGACCTTTCAGGTCTCATCAGTGTAGTTAGTTGCTGATGGGGAAACGGAGATTACTATTGGAATATAAGTATTCCAAACACCGTTAAAGGTAGAACAATACAGCATTCAGGTAATAGATTCCGCCACTTTGGCGTTTCTACCTTAAACAATTGAAAATTAATTTTCAAATATTTTGTTTTGCCACCATTTCCATATACGAAAGAACTTTCGATCATTCACGGCGTTAAGTTTTCAATCGTTATTGCATCCCTTCAAGTTTAAAGATACCTGGAGTATTTCAAGGTCGATTGCTTGAAATAGAACATTAAGTTCAAATTTCACAACTTTCTAGATAACTGGACCCGATTATTAATTAGATCAATTGTGGAAGAGGCCTTCAGTTCTATCAGTTTCTGGCATTTCTGCCAAACATAGGAAAATGTGGACAACGGATTGTGATGAAGTCTTCCAAGAGCGTTAATCATATGTCGATGTACTTTACCTCCCATGGCTTTTATGCGTTTTGGAGAACAATTTGCAGATAAATGGCTGCATTGATTTAGACATTTTCTTTGGTGAACCTGCCCCGCAGATCAAAATCTGTTTAGAACTATCAATTACCGAAAATGGCTCTGGCCAAGCACCGGCATAAACTTTTAAGATTTTTTTTATGAGGCATGTTGATCTATACTGGCCGCCCTAACTAAAAGAATACCAAGAATTCGTCACTCAACTTTTAATGAAAAAAAAAATCAGATAATACGTAAATGATCCACACTAAGAAATGATTCAAATTTCAACAAAAAATCATGGTAACTTTTTGATCAATTGAGTATAAAAAATGAAAGAAATTTTATTGTTATTTTGTTAAATAAACTGAGCAGTGACATTAAAATTTTATCGTGCAAATCAGTTATTTGGTTCCCCATTTACATCAAAAGATGCCCCGAGTTCGTCAGCGTGGCGTATTTCAACAATTAAGCGATTTTGAACGTGGTAGAGTAATTGGGCTCAGAGAAGGAGGTTTGTCAATTCTTGATATTGCCCAACGAATTGGCAGAAGTGTCAGTACAATATCTCGATGTTGGCGTAGATGGACCGAGGGACAGGAATAGCGGCAAAGATTACGACCTGGGCGCCCTAGAAACACTACATAACGTGAAGATCGAGCTCTTCGGCTCGTCGCTGTCCGGGATCGATTTTCAACAACAAGAGCCATTGGAGAGGTTTAAATAACCAAGGAATCCCCGTTCGATCAGTTTACCGGAGAATTCGATCATTTGGTCTCAAGTCGTACCGTCCCTTTCTTTGTTTACCCTTAACTCCTCGCCATAAGAGGTGATGTCTGGAATGGTGCAATGAGAGACTACAATGGGTCGATCAATGGAGTCAGGTTATCTTTAGCGATGAATCGAGATTTTGTTTGTGTGCCCACGATGGTCGTAAAATGGTTAGACGAAATTTACAGTTTGCAGTGGAACGTTATACAGCTCTTACACGCGGAGTGATGGTATGGGGCGATCGGTTATGGAAGTAAGTCTCTCTTGTGTTCATTCCAGGAACATTAAACGCAAATCGCTACATTAACACAGTTCTAGAACCAATATTAAGGGGAGATAGATTCTTCTATATTTTTTTCAAAAAATCGATTTTTTTATTGCATGAATCGAATGCTGTAAGTGTCTAGAATATTTGGGTAAGATGATTTTGCGATGAATTAGTTTCGTCGCTACACGGCTTTGAACGGACCGGTGTCCCGAGCGCTGAGGAGCGCTCAGGCAGCAAGTTCGCCGCGCGCTCTGGAACGAGACGTGGGTACAGTGTCTCGTTCCAGGTAATTCTGTTGATTGTAAGTTGATAATTTAAATTCTTCAAATCTGATCTCAAATTTGTGTTCAGTCTTCCCGAAAACCCTTGTAGCCAAAACTTCATAAAAATTGATTAAGATCACTTTTTGGCCGCCATATCGGATCCGCCGTTTTAAATTTTTCAAATCTGATCCCAAATTTGTGTTCAGCGACCCCAAATACCCTAATATTCAAAGTTTCAATACAAATGATAAATATTTCAACTTTTTGGTCCGCTATATTGGATCCGCTATTTTGAATTATTCCAATCTGACCTCAAATTCGTGTTCAGCGACCCCAAAAACCTACCAATTCTTCTTGGACAAATTGATCGAGTAACTCAAATTGTACGAGCAAACACCGTTCCAAAACGCGTTTTTCTCGGAACAAGATTTTTCAAATCTGTTGAACTTGTAACTCTTTAACGGTTCAAGCAATCAACTTCGCGTTTGGCAAACCTTAAAGGAAACAAAATTCTCTATTAAATGGACCTATCAAATTGTAAAATTTCGATCATTAACGATTTTTTACAGCAGTTCAAAGTCGAAAAATCATGCGAAAAACGATACTTTGTTTTCAAGTGGCCGCCATTTTGTTTCTGTAACGAATTTTTTCATGATTTTGGTCTATTCTATTCTTTGGGATGTAAGCTTTAAGGTCGTTTTGGTTTAATGCTTCTAGGTGATGAAAAGCAACCTCCAGGGTTCCCGCAGAAGAGCTTTTTTCTAAACAACGTTTCCTGGAGCCGCTATTTAGGACGCTATTTTGGAAAAACCACAACTCAATTTTTTTTATTTTGTAGACCAAAGGTTAATAAACATTTTACAAAAAAAAGCAGATATCTAAGTAATTTTAGTTCCTCAAAAAAAATTGTCAAACAACAGGTATGTTTGGCAAAATTATAAAGCCCTATCTGAGGAGGTTGGAAAATCCCATTTTCCAACAGGATAATGCAAGGCCGCACACAGCTAAGGTTACTATGGAATTCCTGGAACTACATAATGTTGATTTACTTCCATGGCCGCATGGGCGGCACGTTGGTGTAGTGGGTACAGGCGAGCGCTTGTGCCGGTTGCACCGCGTGCTGTGTGGGTTCGAATCCCAGCTCGGGCGAAATATTTTGGGGCCTCGGAATATTCGCTTGGGTCCATGGTCGTTGTGTTTGTATCATTATTCATTTATTCATTTAATTTTCTGATATACAATTAAAGCAACGGTTGTGGCAGATGGCCTTGTAGCCGACGTCAATTCCCAAATCATTCACTCTTCCTAAACTGCAGTTCCATCCACGTCCTTCCTTTTATAAAAAAAAAAATTCCATGGCCTTCTCGTTCACCAGACCTACCACCTATTGAACACGTGTGGCATACAATTGGCAGAAGACTAGGCCATCTTCAGCCACCCCCAGTCACTTTACCTGATATTAGGATGCGAATTCAAGAAGCTTGGGATGCAATCCCTCAGGCTGATATTGACAATTTGATTTCTAGTATACCTAGGCGAGTTGCTGAGTGCTCCAGAAATCGTGGAGGAGAAACTCATTATTGAAATTAAAGAAAAAAATAACCATGATTTTGTGTTGAAATTTTAATAATTTCTTAGTGTGGATTATTTACGTATTATCTGAAATTTTCATAAAAATTGAGCGACGAATTCTTGGCATTCTTTTACTTATGGCGACCAGTATATGTTTGATTCTTCTGTTATGGGTATATCTAAAATTTCGTTTGTCTTTTTTGCCTATACCAAGAATGATAATAACCCCTGCGACCTGTGAAATTGAACCATCATAGTGCTATACATCGGGCTGATAATATACTCCAATAACAGAAAATTAATTTGGACAAACAAACACACAATTTTTGAAGATCAATACTTTTTACAAACCAATTAAATTACAAGAATTAATGTAATACATTTACCAGCTACAAACATAATAGAATATATAAATGCGTTATATTAACAGTCAATATTTACTAGGGACTTCAAGTCAATATCCTTCCGAGGAACGAAAACAATTGTAACCTTAATAACGACCGGCTTTATAATAATATTGATTACTGCAACGAAGGGCTTTTATTAAACACAACACAATCCAGGCAGTGCCAGGCAATGACAACGCCATCTGTCCTGGCCCCTTATTTCTTGCCAATCCACACGAGGCGAAATGGCAGGACGAAGTACACTTAAATACGTCAGGATATGCAGATTGCCACGGTGGCATTAATAAAGTAGTTTTTATGGGAAGTGCCAAAACCTGACTGACCTACCGCAAACCCCCCCCCCCACTCGCAAATAAGTGTCCTTTTAATGCAAACAAAGTTATCAAGGGGGTGAAATAATAATACCGTGCTTCGAGGAGGCATAAGTGCACTTTCCAGTAAAACTATAGGCTATGAAATTGTAATGAGTTATCGATTCGAAAATTACAAGGGGGAAATTATTATGTGATCCACTTACAAATTAAGGTGATTCATGGAATCCGGTCTTTTTACGCTCGTTATACAATTATTACTTCACTGCGTTTCATTTATGATAATATCTATCAATTTCCACTGTTCTATTTAGTATTTACATTAATTGCTAGTATGTGGCTGTAATGTGGGGAATAATAGAGTTACCCGCGTAATTACAGAGCTATGCAATTGTTTCTTGACTGCAATCAGTGTACAATAGCTGTTTACGATATAAGGCCGGTAGATATGGCTTTACGTCCGCGCGGGTACATTTCGGGAAGGCCATAAAGTAGTTACCGGTCGTGTATCGTATACGTTTTTTGTAGTATTTCGAAACGAATTATTTTTAAATTTTGATACTTGTATGTATGTAAAGACCTGAAATAAATAAGTAAATAAATAATTGCATAAATGCGCAACCAAAAATTGTATGTGTGTTCCTAGCTTCACCGTAGTTTCATCCAATAAATCAATACTAACAACATGTATAAATAAATCATAAAAAAAAACGAATGTTGTTATGAGTAATTTATTTGATGAGCATGGAGTTAAGATAAAAACACAAGGAACGAACAACAAACAAATTAAACCCAAATATGCCATTTCATCCATTAATTACTTAACAACATTCGGCCCAATTAAATTACCCTTGTTTAAAATAAAGCATAAATAATTGACCAAATTTATTCGTATAAAATGTAAACTCATCTAAATACACAGTTCTCTACTGTAATTACAGCTAAAAGCATTTTAAATAATGTCGAAGTGGCTCCCATACGAACCAATTCCTTGTTTATTTCGAATTCTAAATGCAGGAGAGAAACATCAATTTGTTTAATAGGTTTCGATTGGACAGTAATGAGAAAAAGCGGCTCACATGTATTATTCCAATTATCTCTTCGCGTTTAATTGGACACATGATTGGGACGTTATTACCTGTCTTATTGGGGGTTTATTCAACGTTATTAACAATTGTAAGTGTGCATCATCAGTGCAGCGAGCGAAAATGTCAGATTCGTTCTGAATTGGCGGGGTAATTGCTTCATAACGTGAAATTATGAGAAGTGCCGAGTACTGAACTGGCATCTAATCAGATCCGGACGCAAATTGCATTTTCTCATTACGAAAGTTCAGTGGGTTAAACGGCCGAGCCGATTAGGGGCTGCTGGTCGTCCGGCGGGGGTTGGTTAGTAATAACTCTGATTGTTACGCTTTTGTAACAGTTTCATTTCCGGCCGTGAAGGAACATTGGATATTCCGAGCTTTTGATCTCATTCGGGCCTCATGGAAAAGTGCCCTCTTTGTGGCGCAAGATCTTATTTTGTTTGCGTTATTCAAGTCATATGCGATGAGATTTCCACACTTTACCGAGACTCTTTTTGATCTTGTAACCGATATTCATGTATTAAGAACCCGATTCACCTTGCGCGTGCTTTCTTTTATCTGCAGGAATTTAAATACGCTTTACAATTAACTCGCTCGCCAGACGCCATAAATCTAAAACAACAGGAAGCAGCTCCTTCTTCCCCTTAATTGCAAAAATCATCCTGTACACCTTCTAATAACATTTTGATATATTACTAATAGGTCGAGATAAGTAAATTGCACGTCAGATATAAGGCATACAATTTTCTACATCATTACGTTAAACTGCAGTGTCCAATCTTAATAAACTGCAAGGATAATGTTGTTGGTGTGAAGAAATAACGAGCTCTCGCACCACCCCATTAAGGATCAAGGCGGGATGCGGTCTACAATTTAAATAACCTTTCAGTGGCTGAAACACTTTTTCGAAAAATAATAACCTTTCATTAACAATGTTTGTTCAACATAAACATTATTATATTAATATCTATAAATACATTGAAGATTTGTATTTGTTCCTTCTTAAATATCTATGGACGCGAAGGCTTTCAGCACCAACATTTTCTTGTGTTTGCTGTGTTTAATTATGTAGCTATTTGACGCGATGAAATTTATTTTAAAAGCGTTCCAGCTTGAATCATATTTAATGAGATGTATCTTGTTAACCTTTATTATATTTAATACGAAATAAATTCAGGTGTAATCTTATAAAAACTCGACTTAAAGATTTAAATTAAAGTCTTATAAAAAACTGATATTTGATTTGCCTCAACATTCCTGATAATGGAAATTTGAGATTCAACGTAAGAAACGACCTTGAAAGTTGTTTCTTAAATAAAAGTATAATTTAATGATCTTACTTTCTCATGGAAAAAACCTGGTTTTCATGTTCACTTTTTTGGAAAACTACTGGACCGATTTCTCTGAAATTTTGCACACATGTTTTTACCTCTATAGTAAGCATTTGTGGATAAGTAATTAAAATAATATCAATTGGATTGAGAATTATGACGTGTGGAAAAAACGTGAAAAATTTTCGAATTCCTTAAATTTAAAAAAAAACCGCCATATGGAAATAATCTGAACCATATACCATCTTTAAAACAAAATAATCGCGTTGGTAGCGTTTATAGTTTTGAAGAAAAGTGTACCTAAACTTAAAAAAGTTAATTTTTCAGGAGAGCCAAAAAGCTGGAAAGTGGTTCTTTTGAACCAACATTTCGTACATTTTCAGTTTTTTTATTTGTTTGTGCGTATGTTTTTTTTATTGTTACGTTGCCTTCTTACAATAATATTACAATCTGCTAGATTGTAACTTTATTTACTTTTCAAATTATGTTTTTTTGTTATTTTTCAAGTTTGTTGTGATTGTGAAATAAGTTTTTTTTTAATAGTGTGTGTAGTTTTCTTTTCTTGTTTGCTTTGGTTTTATACTTTTTAATATGACAAACAAGTTTATACACAAATAGTGTTCAGAATAAGCTCTTAGAGTTGGAAAAAACAAAAAAAATTCAAGAAAAATTTAATTGCATCGATTTTTGGGAGTTTCCGGTCGGTTTAAGCACTATTTCCAAAAAAAGTCATTTTGAGTATCTCGGTTCCTGAAAGTCCCACAAAAAAATTATAGACACATAGTGTTCAGAATGAGCTCTTAGAAATGTTTAAAAAAAAATCATTCAATCGTTTTTAGGTGTTTCTAGTCGATTTAAGCACTATTTACAAAAAAAGTCATTTTACGTATCAAGATTTCTGGAAATTCCACAAACATATTTCACAAACAAATAGTGTTCTGAATGAGCTCTTGGAAGAAAACTAAAAAAAATTAAATTTTGATCGTTTTCTAGGCGTTTCCAGTCGATTTAAGCACTATTTGCGAAAAAGTCATTTTGCGTATCTCGATTCCTGGAAGTCCCACAAATACATTTTATAGACAAATAATGTTCAGTATGAGCTCCAAGACTAGACAAAAAAGAACAAAAAAATCTTTGAAGAAAAATTTAATTTAATCGATTTTTAGGTGTTTCCAGTGGATTTAAGCACTATTTACGAAAAAAGTCATTTTGCGTATCTCTATTCCTGGAAGTCCTACAAAAAAATTTTCAGACAAATTGTGTTCAGAATGAGCTCTTTGACTTGAAGAAAAAAACAAAAAAATTGTATTTAATCGTTTTGAGGTGTTTCCAGTCGATTTAAGCACTATTTATGCAAAAAGTCATTTTGCGTATCTCGATTCCTGGAAGTTCCACAAAAAAAAATTACAGACAAATAGTGGTCAGAATGAGTTCTTTGACTTGAAAAAAAAAACCAAAAATTTTTTTTGAAAAAAATTTGTATTAAATCGTTTTTTAGGCGTTTCCAGTCGATTAAATCACTATTTGCGAAAAAAATTCTTTTGCGTATCTCGGTTCCTGGATGCCCCATAAAAACATTTTATAGACAAATAGTGTTCAGAATGAGCTCTAAGACTAGAAAAAAAACCAAAAAAATCTTTGAAGAAAAATTTAATTTAATCCATTTTTAGGCGTTTTCAGTTGATTTAAGCACTGTTGAAATAATGTTTTTTTTTTATTTTTCAAGTTGTGATTGTGAAATTAGTTTTTTTTTTCAAAAAAAAAGTGAATTTCGTTTTCTTGTCTTATTTGCTTTGGTTTTATACTTTTTAATATGCCCAGAACCAGAAAAAATTTCAAAACGAAAAAGGATTATTTGCAGGTATTCAAAAGCGAGTTTTAGATAAAAATGTGTCTGAAATTTTGGGTGCTCCGTCAACTTCAGGGCAAAGTGAAAGGCCCCGTTCTGCTTCATCGGCTAAACTAAAATCGGGAAGTTCTGAAAAAGAGTAATGTGTGTTTAAACATTGTTGACATTGATGCTTTGAGTAAAACAATCAAAAATTTAGTTTGCTGTACCCATTGTCATGGAGAAATAGCAATGGATGTTATTTCAAGAAGTGGACTAGCATCTACCATGAAAATAAAGTGTTTGGGTTGCCCCAAAAAAGAAAGAGTGAGAAATTCGACTGAAATGCTTTATATACGAGAATTATTAATTTTTGCATAACTATATTCCTATTTACGTAAGACAAGCAATTTTTATGCATTTTAGATAAAAAAAACACAGTTAGAAGGTATAAATAAACATCAGAATGACATAAGCAATGTATTCTATCGATAAAGGATACGTTGGTGCACAGAAGTTTTGTACAATTATGAATGTACCACACTTGCCACAAAACATTTTATCCATCAAAAAGTAAGTAAATATCAAGTTTGGGTCTTGGTTAGAAATTTCAAAAAAATTCATTGTTCGTCATTATTACTTTCTGATCAACAGGCTTTAAATGTATCTGCAGAAAAATAGCAAAACATTCTATGAGAAATATTTAAGGCTACTGCAGAAGAAGGACCCAGAGATATAGCTTTTTCTTTAGATATGGCACAAACGGAGCCATACCTCTGCAAATGGGGTTGTTGCTAGCCTTCAAACTGGCAAAATTATAGATGTGGCGATCATGTCTAAGTCTTGCAAGTGCTCTGGAAGGTTGAGACATCTTCATAACGAAACTTGCAAAACTAATTATGTTGGGAGCAGTGGGGGCATGGAGGTTACCAGAGCAAAAGATATATTTCTTTGCTGAAAAAATGGCAAAACAATGAAATATTTGAGGCTATTGAAGAAGAAGGACCTGGAGATATAGCTATTTCCTTATACATAGCACAAACGACGTAGCCATACCTCTGTAAGTGGGGTTGTTGTTAGCCTTACAACTGGTAATTTATAGATGTGGCGATCATGTCTAAGTTTTGCAAGTGCTCTGGAAGGCTGAGAAATCTACGTAACGAAACTTGCAAGGCTAATTATGTTAGGAGCAGTAGGGGCATGGAGGTACCGGAGCAAAAGATATATTCTTTGCTGAAAAAATGGCAAAACATTATACGAGGAATATTTGAGGCTATTGAAGAAGAACGACCTGGAGATATAGCTATTTCCTTATACTTGGCACAAACGTAGCCATTCCTCTGTAAGTGAGATTGTTGCTAGCCTTAGAACTGGCAATTTACAGATGTTGCGATCATGTCTAAGTTTTACAAGTACTCTGGAAGGTTGAGAAATCTACATAACGAAACTTGTAAGGCTAATTATGTTAGGAGCAGTGGGGACATGGGGTACCGGAGCAAAATATATATTCTTTGCTGGAAAAATGGCAAAACATTATATGAGGAGTATTTGAGACTATTGAAAAAGAAGGACCTAGAGTTATAGCTATTTCCTTATACATAGCACAAACGTAGCCATTCCTCTGTAAGTGAGGTTGTTGCTAGCCTTAGAACTGGCAATTTATAGATAGATGTGGCGATCATGTCTAAGTTTTGCAAGTACTCTGAAAGGTTGAGAAATCTACATAACGAAACTTGCAAGGCTAATTATGTTAGGAGCAGTGGGGGTGTGGGGGCTACCGGAGTAAAAGATATATTCGGAAGGTCTCAAGAAAACTTCAGCGTGAGGTAATTAATTTTCATTTCGTGTCGTTATTAATTTTCGAGTGATTTCTTTCCGTTTATTATAGAATTTATAGGTACTTATTTATTTTTTTTCTTTTTGCCTGGGTATACAAACTATCTTGGTGATGGGGATTCGAAAGGTGTTTTGTCAGTCGTACAAAGATGAGATGGAGATGATGTTTCTGTTCAAAAATTAGAATGTGTCGGTCACATTCAGAAGGAAGTGGGTTCAACGCTGAGAAAATTGAAGCAACATAAAACAAAACTAAGTGATAAAAAAAGTTAAGACGTAAAGACCGCTTGATGGATGTTGGAAGATTGATTATGGTTTTGTAATAAGAAGATATGCGGGAACCGCATTAGAAAAATGTGAGCCTTATTTTTCATAAGGGATCTACGGATCAAAACCATGCTTTGTGTGACCAAGAGTGATGCAAGTACAAAAAGGCATCACTAGAAGGTATGTAATGCTTTACGATCTTTATGGAAGTCAGATAAACTTTTTGTCCTTATGTGCCGCTTTTTTTATTTTTGGTTCGAAGACGAACATAATGATCATTTTCATCTCCCTCGAGTATGAGCCACATTAAACCTGTTTCTAGAGACCTATCGTCTCCCGCTCTCTTAGAAAAGTATTTGCATAGTCAAACACAGTGAACGAGAGTTTTAATAATACCAAATGGTCTCGTTTACCCAAAACAGTATTTGTTGTCCTTGGAACATGACCAAAAAACTGCAACGGTAAGAAAAAAATTAGAGGAAACATTAAAGAAGCTGAGGGAGACAATCTTCTATATGAACCAGGCCTTTACTAATTTTAATTTTTATTTACTATAAAAATTATTTCTACAATATAAATAATATGATAAAAAATCTTTTTGGTTACTACATATTATTCAGGGTGTCCCAAACCACATATATCAACCTTTTTTGAGAAAACTGCTAGTCAGAGGGAGTTGGGACAAAAAAATATTACAATAGCCGCATTAAAGAATCGAAAGATGATAGAAATGGGTATTCCCA
Organism: Ocypus olens; assembly: GCA_910593695.2. NCBI lineage: Eukaryota > Metazoa > Arthropoda > Insecta > Coleoptera > Staphylinidae > Ocypus > Ocypus olens. The sequence goes on from OU343047.1 coordinate 14,892,892, forward strand.
ATAACGGTTGGCATCCCTGAGATCTCCAGATTTTTATAATGGCACGATAGGACCTAAAGAGTGGTTTATCGTTTAAAAGGTCTTTAAAAAGCAACAAACTTTTGTAGTAAACATAATTTTGCTGCTGGCACCCATTTTGAATAAAGTTATTAAATTTCAATTTTACTTTGCTAACTTATTTTAAAAGTTTGCATTTCAAATGATGGTTAAAACACATCAGATGGGTTCAAATTGTCTTCCATTCACTTATACACATTGCTGAGCTCTTCAGGTGAAATCATGTGAAATCGTAAATGTATTATTTTTTATAGATTTTATTTAATTCAAAGAAAAACATTTTTGCACCAAAATTAACCGTTATTATTTTATTTGTTCTAACCGAAATTAGCCGTTATTAAAATTTCGTTCCGGTTTCGGTTTCGGTTTTTCAATTGAGCAAAGTTAAAGTTTGGGTCAAAAATTCCAGTTAATTTCGGAATGCGGTTTAGGATTCGGTTCCAGTTCGACTCTCTGGCAGAAAGTGACGATGAATAAAATCTTGGTATGTGTATAATTTTTGTGTTTAAGAATCGGTGACACTTTTTTTCCATTAAAAATGAAAATTCACCTCATATAACTTAGTAATATTACATGTTGAATTTTTATGAAATAAAATTTGCAGCAAATAAAAATGAGAAGAATTTGGTTTATTGTATTATTTTTGCTGATTTTTCAGGTCTGGAATCAATTTTCCAATGTTTTATAGCTACAATATATTTTTCGGAAACGTTTCTACCGAGTTTGATAGACATTTATTTATTAAATACCTACTTGAAGCTATAAAAAAAAATAGATGATAAGGGTGTCCCAGGTTGAATTACTGCACCACAACAAATATTCCAGCAGGCCATGGCAGTATGAAATCATTAACAAATAATACACCATTTAGGGCCAAATACCCGCAGGCCGATAGCCCATATGTAAATCGAATTATAATTACCAAATTATCTACCAATAAAGATGTTTATGTATTAAGGGCGTAAAATGATAGAATTTGGCCCAAGGGTGGAGATTGCTGACTGATGCGAAGAGGAGGTCAGCAACCACCGAGGGCCAAAACTCATTTTACGTCCGTGGTGCATACATTATTTCTTCTATCATTAAGCTTTAATTTATAGAAATAAATGAACACGATAAAATAGAAATAATCGTAGTTTCCTTGATACGCTTAATTTGTTTGTATCCATAGTAATAGGTATCAATAAGGTAAAAAAAAATTGCTGCCAGTGTCAGCGTTTCTGTGATTCAAAAGAATTAAAAATTCCGACTATTTGGCGAGTGTTATATGAATAGTCATATTATTATTAATAATGCATGTAAGTAAGAAACAACTATTATGGAGCATTGTATTCATTTATATATTGTTGTAATATTAGTTTTAATTTTTAATTTTCTGTAATTTGGTTTATCCGTAAATATATTATTATTATTTTGTAGCCCTTCCGTTAGTGCATTATTACAACAATAATTTTTCGCACATTTTTTTCTGCGACAAAATATGGACTTAAATGAAAATCAGGGCCGCGCTAAGAGATGTTGCCGCCGGGATGCGAGGCAAAAATTGCCGCCCCATTTCAATGTGAAAATGGGGTAGAGAAAATGAATATCACCATTGATAAAATTTGTAAAAAATCAATAATATTTGGTGGGCGCCAACGTAAGAGGGTTCTTAGCATCGATGCTTCGGGCTAATGACCGGCGCCTCTTAAGGCCTGCCGCCCCCCAAGACCTGCCGCCCGGGTGCTGGACACCCCTAACACTTATTATGTTTATATGTATACCAATTAGAATAAATATTTTCCTAAGCATCGCAATTTATTAAATTAAAGCAGCTCAGCTAACGTTGGTTATGTTTCACAGTTAACTTTGGAGATTACGCATGTTTTGCTCTATGTCATATTTCAAATAAATGCGCAATTATGTAACCTATTTCCGTTAAAGTTTAGGATATACGTCAGCTCACACACACAAAACCTCCTTTTGTACTTCGAAACTATATTGCATAATAAGTGCACGTGCAACTAAAATATTCCCTGTATTTTATGAACGCAACTTTGTACCACATGTCCACGTAGCCATATTTAAAATTTACATCGTCGAGATGTCCAGCGGTGGCTCGTTATAGACCGGACGAAATTAACAATTTTGAATGTTGACCCGGACCGTATCGTCATTAGACCTCATTATTGCCGGGCGGTAGATTTATGGGGGGAATTTTTAATCGAGAAATTGTCTGGCTTATTTATTGAAAATACGTGGGCATATGCTCTCTTTTTTCTTTGGGTATTAATTTCAAGGCGCGAGACTCGTTCGTCGGACACCAAATTGCCCTCGCACTGGTAATTTCGGGCAATCAAACGGGCGCACCAAATGGACATGTTGTAATTATTTGGAGAGCCACTGAAAGTAAAGGAGCACTGCTACCAAATGCTACCTCGGGATAAACGTATACTTTTAAAAGGGTTCTGCAATCGACGAATGGAATTGTGGGCATCGTTACGAGAAATTATAGAAATTGGAATATTTTTTTTAGATCTTACACAAATTGAAGGTATATCGACCAAGAAGTGATGTATATTTATGCGCGTAACGCGGATTATTCTTTTACTTGATATTAATAAAATAATCACCTAAAAAAGAATGTAGGAGCCATAACTTGTTTAAAAGTAGAAACACTGAATAAAATACTTACTAACTTTTTTACCACAATTTATTTGATGTATGTACAAATATTACGTATACATACATATCACTTGATAATAACAGTAAAACGTCGAAACTTAAGTCGTGATATGTATGTATACGTAATATTTGTACATACATCAAATAAATTGTGGTAAAAAACTTAGTAAGTGTTTTTATAATGAATTACCACGTAGTAACGGTCGCAACCATCACCATGATTGTTTAAAAGTCTATTTTCGTGGGTTTTCAAACAGGTTAAATATTTAGTTTTTTTGTTCATTTTAATTTAATAAGAAATCTGCCTTTAGTGTAGAAAATGTCATCCGGAGAACTGAAAATGAGGAGATTTCTAGTGAAACTTGATGTATTCTGTCACTAGTAAGAAAAGTGAGGTTCTCCCTTAAGTTTGGCAACCACCATCACGTGTTATACAAATTATTATTCTTTGACCGAATTAAGATTGAATTAAATAATCTTCTATAATTGAAGAGGGCAACTGTAAGTGAATATAATGTTAAGTGTGTGTTGGCTATCTGTTAAAACATGAATACAGTCGTTTTCAGAGTTGGGCAAGTGAGGCACTTCATTGCAGTTATTAAACAATCAAGTGTACTGTACAAATTCCCAACTGACTTGAAAACATTCACATGGGTAAAGCTAGTTCAAATCAGCAATTCTTCAAATTTGTGATGATTTATGTAGTTTTTAACATTATAAAAGTTTTTCCACGAGCTTGAAATTTACATGTGGAAATAATTGAAGAAAATATTAAGAATTTTTCATCTGAAATTTAAATGTAATTTTTTTTTAAATACACACACCTGCCGAATTCGTTGTTTGTTATTTATATTTAGTTGATTTAGTATATTTTTAAGATGAATTACGAATTTTTCCACTCGCTTACGTGTATCATTAAATAATGTATATTTTAATTTAAGACTTCATAAATAGGTATTAGAAACTAAATAATAATACTTGCAAATACTACAACTTATCATGCTAGAAAGTAGGTCGTACTCATTTTAACGTACTTATTGACGTCGCTTAAAATCATATATTTTAAAGGTGGTATAATTTTTTTGGAACTTGCTTGGGCTTTTAACTCTTAAACTGCTTTATTAGGGGTTTTATTAAGTATTGCAATGAAGTCGTTGGAATGTCTCGCATAAATTTGCAAGATCGAAAGAGAAGTTTTAAAGAAATTATTGTATTCATTAAATATTACTCTTTACTCAAACATACGAGGGTGGTTTGAAAAGTCCGTGCAAAGTCCGAGAGATGGCACCACTGGCGCGTATCGAGGTCATGTTTAGTTAGTAGCATCTCTTGAATGAACGCACACCAAGTTTCAGACATATTGGTCTATTTCTTTGTGTTTGGCATTCGTGTGAATCAAGGAAGTCCGTGATTCGAGCAGTTCTAGAAGAATCCGAAGGACTTTAAGCATCGTTTCGTCACTGTGGATAAAACATGGATACATTACTATACTCCTGAGACCAAACAACAATCTGAACAATGGGTTACCAAGGGGGAATCATGCACCAAAAAAGGCGAAGACCGTTCCTTCGGCCGGAAAGGTTTTGGTGACTGTCTTTTGGAATTCGCAAGGGATAATCCTCATCGACTATTTATCGTTATTGGACCGTTTGAAAACTGAGCTGCAAGAAAAACGCCCGCGATTGGCCCACAAGAAAGTCCTTTTTCATCACGAGAACGCACCAGCACACACCTCAGCAGTTGTGGTCGCAAAATTAATGGAAATAGGATTCCAACTCGTTTCACATCTCCCCCTATTCTCCAGACTTGGCTCCCTCGGACTACTATTTGTTCCCCAATTTGAAGAAATTGTTGGCGGGACAAAGATTTTATTCAAACGAGGAGGTGATTGCTGACACTAATGGATATTTTGCAGATATGAACAAATCCTATTATTCGGAAGGGATCAACAAACTAGAACATCGTTGGACGAAGTGTATAAGCCTAAGAGGAGACTATGTCGAAAAATAAAAAAGGATTACCCCAAACACGTTAGGAGTTTTTGCACGGACTTTTCAAACGCCCCTCGTATTTCGCCTTACTAATTCTTAACTCATAGCAACCCTGCAAATACGTATTGCAGATCGATATACTGAATATTTTTACTAATTACTGAAATATAACCTAAAAATAAAATACTGTATGCACCACGGGTGATATTCATCTTCTTTACCCTCGGTCGACTAACAAACCTTGAGAAAAAAACATTCCATATCTCCCTTAATTCATAAATATCTATTTGTATTTTCCTCCTCATTTGTTTTATTTTATTTATGTACAATATTTTTGTATTTCTTTAATGTGTACCTGAATTGTATTTTGTTTTAGCTTTTAAGAAAAAAATAATCAATTTTTAATTTTAATTAAGTTTAACAAGTTCACTGCGTTACGGGACATTTGTGTCCCGTCGTGGAATAGAATTCTATCGAATTCTACCGCCCAGACGGGCGGAGGTTTTAACTTCGTCGTACGTTTTTGAAACCGATCACAGATGAATAATAATCTGTGGTACCGATTAACTTCATTCGGTTTGCAGTAACAAAATTTTCAAAAAAATATGTACGGGGTTTATATGACCCGTACTACTATGAAGTCACATAAAAATCGTAGCCGCAGTGAGCGTGTTAAGTAAGAAAGGAAATTGGGTAACTAAAATTAAACCAAAATTTATATCAGTTGAAATTTGATGTTCGACCCGATTTTAAATGATAACTTTAACCAAATTTAATTGTTTCTTTTTCGATTTTAAATTGGAACTGAACCGTAACTGAACAGGAGTTTTTAGAAGAACCCGAACCGAAACTGGAACGAAAACCATTTACTTGGAACGTAACCGGAACAATATTAATTTCGGTTCGACTTTTGCCTTTTGCCAATAATAATAACAACTTCGTTATTAAACACGTACCATTGCTTAAGATAATTATTAGAAATAGTTAACGTAAACAGTTTTCTTACGTCCACTTTCTGTGCTCTAATTGCTCCCTGAATGTTACGCTACTGGTGTGAGAACATTTAAAGTATTGTACAGCGCGGCCGTTGCAGCGCCAGGCCGTGTTCGACCGCACATTTTATACACCCATGAAACCAGGCCTGCATACCGTAACCAATTTCTAAAATACACTCGGCATCAAAAAAAAAGCTCCACTCGAAAAATCGCGAAAAAACTCGATTTTTCAAACCGTCGTAACTTGGTTCAATTTGGTCGAAAATCGATGAATCTTTAAGTTTGGGAAAGATTCAAGTTTTATCTTTAAGAATGTGTAGTTTTGACCCCAAGTCCAACCCACCCCCCGTAACAACGCGATGGAAAAAAATGTTTTTTTATGTAAAAAATTGTCCAACTTTGACAAGCTGTACCGTGCGCAAAAAAATCGGCGGGAAATTTCACCACAATGGTGCCCTAAAAATTCGAGTCGTTTCGATGATTTGGAGCAAAGTTATGAATTTTAATACGTACTTATCAAAACTATGAATCAAAATGTAGAGGTGTAAAAAATGTTGCTATAAATTAATTATAATTACTCATTTTTAATACCATCAACAGGTTATATGCTACCGTGCATGTTCTGTACCACCGACCACAAAATAAGTATTTTTATTACCATTCGTGTGCATAAATTATGTTATTAAATACAGGTTGCGGCATTTATCCTGTACACCCAAAATATTATAGAAACCAAGATTCAGAGAAAAAAATAAAACGTATTTGACGTGAAGGGGCTAATGTAGTAGGCATAGGTATTTTTAATTATAAGTAGGTTTTCAAGGTCATTTCAAGGTCAACTTGTTATTTTTAAATAGAAACCTGTAATTTTTATTAAGGAATATGTAATGTAATGTAATGTAATTTTATTTATGTTAAGAACTTATACAAAGTTGTACACAAGTCGATGTTGGTAAAATAATAAATATAATATAAAATATAAAATATTTAAGTACGCATACAATTTAAAATTTTTATATATGGATTTCAAATGTCTGTTAAAAATTCACTTAATGTGTAGGATGGCTTTTTTGAAAGATACGCCCTAAGATTTAATTTAAATCTATCTATATTGTTGATATATTTTATTAATTGTGGAATTTTGTTGTATATATGAATAGAACAATACAGGGCGGATTTTTCATATAGGCTAGTTTTGTGAGCTGTGTGTCCTACGTAGGTTATTCCGATATCGTGTGACATAGTTATGGATATCGGTGTTAGTTATATATTTGTGTATGAATCTACGAATTAGACTAAATAACTTTTACCTAAAACATTTTTCTCTTCAGCACTTTCTTTTTTTTATTTATTTTTTTCTTACTTTTTTCAGTATTGGAAATTCATTATGATGAAAATGGTGGTATCTCTCACTGACGAGAAGTTGGCCACAAGTTTCCAGCCATGGAGTTTGACCCCTCCACCATCATACGAATCATGACCATTCTCAACAAAATGTTATTTAGTCTCGCATTTAATTTAAACAAAAAACGTATTGTATTAACCCCTTCACAACCAGGTCGCCACATGTGGCGACAAGCGAAAAAATAATACAGCGCCATCTATGGAATATTTTTTCATATTTTTTTACATAAATGAGCTTGTGACAGTGGAATAATATTTCGTAGAAAAACGTAACATCAGCAAAAAAAGTATTTATTAATAAACCTGGGATTATTCCATAACTTAATCAAAGCAGCATGAGCGCCAAGTGGTTAAGGGATATCCAATAGACAGTCAATAACTATTTAATTGCAATTTTAATAAAAATTGGCGACGAAATAAATTTTTGAGGTAGTCTTCATAAATTGTGACGGAAATAATTTTTTTAAATCAGCCACAGATTTTCTCTAAAAATGAAATATTGCAAAAAGCACCGGAAAAAAATGTGTTTAATAAAAGTTATTTGCTCTAATTCGTACATTTTGATGTTCTGATAAAAATTATAGGTTTCGATTTAAAAATCATTGAAATGACTTTGAAAACCTACTTATAATTGATGACGCATTTGCCTGCTGCATTAGTCCCTTCATGTCAAACCAGTGGCGGCTCGTGAAACATGCTGATGGTAGAGCCACTTATTCAATACAACCCCCCCCCCCTCCTTTTGAAGTATGAAAGAACGATTTGTCTTCCTAGACCAAAGTAACTGGCGAAAAAGTGTTTTATGAATTGATCAAAAAATTTTGCTGAGCTTGAAACTACAGATAGTGCCGCCCCTAGTTATAATCCATTAAAAAAATATTGGAATTTAAGAAGTTGCTTATATTCTTAAAATATAAATATTTTGGAGTTGTATAGAATTATTTTAGAATTTTTAAACAATTTCTACCATTTTCTATTTATTTTAGAAAATTCTTAATTTTGAACACAATTCAAAAATACTAGTTTAACAACGAACAGTTATAACCCATTAAAAAATTATTGGAATTTAAAAAGTTGATTATATTCTTAAAATATGATAATTTGGGAGTTGTATAGAATTATTTCAGAATTTTTAAACAATTTCTACTATTTTTCATTTATTTTAGAAAATACTCATTTACAATGCAATTAAAAAATGCATGTTTAACAACGAATAGTTATAGCACATTAAAAAATGATTAGAATTTAAGAAGTTGATTATATTCTTAAAATATAATAATTTGGGAGTTGTACAGAATTATTTCAGAATTTTCGAACAATTTCTATTATTTTTTCTTTATTTTAGAAAATGCTCAATTTTGAACGCAATTAAAAAAATGATGTTTAACAACGAACCGTTATAACACATTATTATTTTTTTTAATTTAAGAAGTTAATTATATTCTTAAAATATAATCATTTAGGAGTTGAATAGAATTATTTCAGGATTTTTAAACTATTTTTTTTAATTTATTTTAGGACGCTTAATTTTTAACGCAATAAAAAATGCATGTCTAACTATGAATAGTCATAACATAAAAATTGTTGGAATTTAAGAAGTTGATTATATTCTCAAAATATAATAATTTGGGAATTGTGTAGAATTATTTCAGAATTTTTGAACAATTTCCACCATTTTTTATTTATTTTAGAAAATGCTCAATTTTGAACGCAATTAAAAATGCATGTTTAGCAACGAACAGTTATAACCCATTAAAACATTGTTGGAATGTAAGAAGTTGATTATATTCTCAAAATATAATAGTTAAGGAGATGTATAGAATTATTTCAGAATTTTTAAACAATTTTCAATATTTTTTATTTATTTTAGAAAATGCTCAATTTTGAACGCAATTAAAAATGCATGTTTAGCAACGAACAGTTATAACCCATTAAAACATTGTTGAAATGTAAGAAGTTGATTATATTCTCAAAATATAATAGTTAAGGAGATGTATAGAATTATTTCAGAATTTTTGAACAATTTTCAATATTTTTTACTTATTTTAGAAAATGGTCAATTTTGAACGCAATTAAAAAATGCATGTTTAACAACGAACAGTTATAACCAGTGGCGGCTCGTGGAACATGTTGATGGTAGAGTCACTTATACAATATATCCCAACCCCTACTTTTTGGAAAAAATGAAAGAACGATTTATCTTCCTATTTCAAAGTAACTGGTGAAAAAGTGTTTTAAGAATCAATTAAAAATTCTTGCTGAGCTTAAAAACTACAAGTAGTGCCATGGCTCCTTGGCTCTATATAACGAGCCGCCCCTGTGTCAAACAGATTTTATTTGAAAAAAATTTTTCTTAAAATCTTCGTTTCCATAATATTTCAGGTGTCCAAGATAAATGCCGCACCCTGTATATACATATAACGATAATTCTATAATCTCGAGAGAGTTGTTGATTTGTTTTAAGGTAACCCATTACCATAAAAAAGTGTACACTTTTATCATTTTATTTTTGCTTTATTATAAGCCGTATAAATATTAATGTGGGTGAAGCATGGGTGAGTGTGTGCATTTTTAATGGAAAATAGTAATTATTTTTCGTATGTGGGCGAAGTCACACGTCCTTTTCTCCTTTTCGGTTTCGGCATTTTTCTAAGCGGTTTCTCTTTGTCCAGAACGAGATGGGAAAGAGTAGACAACGAACGTGCAGCAATATTTCGCCATGGTGGGCGCAGACAATTTCTCTACTCTGTAATTACAACAGATCCGGTCGCATATAACAACCTCCTTGCTTATTAATTCCACTAGACGTATCTCTCGCTTTTGCTACCGGGGTAATTGAAAATTATGGAAAAATGGTTCACCCAAATACTGCATTAAAAATAATAATAATAATAGGCAGAAACATCAACAGGTCGATGACACTTACAATTACATGCAAAATTACTGTAAATAAAGATGCTTTTGCTAATAATTAATTTGATTGTTTTTTTTATGTCTTTTGAAAACATTGCGTTTCAAAATAAAAATTTGGTCATAACTCAGTATCTTTTTACAAATGTGAAAATAAAAACGTTAGAACAATTTACCACCGCTTCCCTGAACCACAGGGCCGTGAAATTTGCAGCTATTGAGAAGAGGATGCTAAGATATGCTAAAATGTATCATCCAAGCGAGTTCTCCAAGGTCATTAAAGAATATGAAAGCAAATTTTAAGTGATAATACCTAATGTTTTTAAATAGTAAAGAACATTTTAGGCCATTGTTTCAAGAACAATGTTGATATATTGGATTTTCTCCAATATATCAACAGATGTCATCATTGTATAATAAATAGAATATAGACCCTAACTTCGATCCCTGTGGTACCACTTTGTTAATATAATATTCCTTAATAAGAACTTCGTTTGAACTTTAATTGTTTGAGATCGCTTTAATAAATAAGTAATTATTAATCTGCAGCTTGCAGGATTAAGATTGTTGAAATATAACTTTTGAAGTGATGTTAAATAACTGATACTGTCAAAGGCTTTCTGCAAATCGAGGAAGGACAATTTCGATGTTATTAAAAGAATCGAGACATTACTCAAAAAGAATCTCAATGAATCTACGTTGGCTGCTAGAGAGCAAATTTGTCGTCGATATAAAATCTAATAATTTGATGCAGGTGCGACTTGTGGAACATGTTGATGGTAGAGCCACTTATAAATAACCTCCCCCCCCCCCCTTTTTGGAGAAAGGAAGAACGATTTATCTACCTAGACCAAAGTAACTGTTCTTGCTGAGCTCGAAACTACAGGTAGTGCCATGGCTCCTTGGCTCTATAGACGAGCCGTTCCTTCTTTATTTGATAAAACGATGATTTGTAACTCTAATTTAATTTTTGTAGAATTTAGTGTACACGTTTTATATATATGTTTTTTTAATTTTTCACTCGAGTATTTCACAATTTGAAAACTAAAATTTAAAAAAATCACAACTCGTGAAATAATCGGTTATTATTAAAACCTTGATTTGTAAATCTAATTTAATTTTTGTAGAATTTAGTCGACACGCTTTATATTTTTTTTATTTTTTTTCTGGAGTATTACACAATTCGAGAACTAAAATTTTTAAAAATTCACAACTCACGAAATAATTGGTGGATTTTCAAAAACTACGCCTAATTTGGTAAAACGATGATTTGCAAATATAATTTAATTTTTGTGGAATTTCATCGACACGTTTCATATTTTCTTTTATTTTTTTGCTCAAGTATTACACAATTCGAAATTTAAAATTTAAAAAAATTAAATACTCACGAAATAATTGGTGGATTTTCAAAAACTCCATTTAGTTTGATAACACGATGATTTGCAAATCTAATTTAATTTTTGTAGAATTTAGTAGACACGTTTTATATATTTTTTTTTAAATTTTAAACTCGAGTACTACACAATTCGAGATCTAAAATTTTCAAAAATTAACAATTTGCGAAATAATTGGTGAATTTTCAAAATCTCTATTTAGTTTGATAAAACGATGATTTGCAAATCTAATTTAATTTGTGTGGAATTTCGTCGACACGTTTTATATTTTCTTTTATGTTTTTGCTTAAGTATTACACAATTCGAAAATTAAAATTTTCAAAAATTCAATACTCACGAAATAATTGGTGGATTTTCAAAAACTCTATTTAGTTTGATAAAACGATGATTTGCAAATCTAATCTAATTTTTGTAGAATTTAGTAGACACGCTGTATATATGTTTTTTAAATTTTAAACTCGAGTATTACACAATTCGAGATCTAAAATTTTCAAAAATTAACAATTTGCGAAATAATTGGTGAATTTTTAAAATCTCCATTTAGTTTGATAAAACGATGATTTGCAAATCTAATTTAATTTTTGTGGAATTTCGTCGACACGTTTTATATTTTCTTTTATTTTTTTGCTCAAGTATTACACAATTCGAAAATTAAAATTTTCAAAAATTCAATACTCACGAAATAATTGGTGGATTTTTAAAAACTCTATTTAGTTTAATAAAACGATGATTTTCAAATCTAATTTAATTTTTGTAGAATTTAGTAGACACGTTTTATATATTTTTTTTAATTTTAAACTCGAGTATTACACAATTCGAGATATAACATTTTCAAAAATTCACAATTCGCGAAATAATTGCTGAATTTTTAAAATCTCCATTTAGTTTGATAAAACGATGATTTTCAAATCTAATTTAATTTTTGTAGGATATCGTCGACACGTTTTATATTTTCTTTAATTTTTTTTGCTCAAGTATTATACAATTCGAAAATTAAAATTTTCAAAAATTCAATACTCACGAAATAATTGGTGGATTTCCAAAAACTCTATTTAGTTTCATAAAACGATGATTTGCAAATCTAATTTAATTTTTGTGGAATTTCGTCGACACGTTTTATATTTTCTTTTATTTTTTTGCTCAAGTATTACACAATTCGAAAATTAAAATTTTCAAAAATTCAATACTCACGAAATAATTGGTGGATTTTTAAAAACTCTATTTAGTTTAATAAAACGATGATTTGCAAATTTAATTTAATTTTTGTAGAATTTAGTGGACACGTTTTATATATTTTTTTAATTTTAAACTCGAGTATTACACAATTCGAGATCTAAAATTTTCAAAAATTCACAATTCGCGAAATAATTGGTGAATTTTCAAAATCTCCATTTAGTTTGATAAAACGATGATTTGCAAATGTAATTTTATTTTCGTAGAATTTAGTAGACACGTTTTATATATTTTTTTTAAATTTTACCAAAGTATTACACAATTCGAGATCTAAAATTTTCAAAAATTCACAATTCGCGAAATAGTTGGTAAATTTTCAAAATCTCCATTTAGTTTGATAGAACGATGATTTGCAAATGTAATTTAATTTTTGTAGAATTTAGTAGACACGTTTTATATTTTCTTTTATTTTTTTGCTCAAGTATTACATAATTCGAAAATTAAAATTTTCAAAAATTCAATACTCACGAAATAACCGGTGGATTTTCAAAAACTACGCCTAATTTGGTAAAACGATGATTTGCAAATCTAATTTAATTTTTGTAGAATTTAGTATACACGTTTTATATATTTTTTTTTAATTTTAAACTCGAGTATTACACAATTCGAGATCTAAAATTTTCAAAAATTAACAATTTGCGAAATAATTGGTGAATTTTCAAAATCTTTATTTAGTTTGATAGAACGATGATTTGCAAATCTAATTTAATTTTTGTGGAATTTCGTCGACACGTTTTATATTTTCTTTATTTTTTTTGCCCAAGTATTATACAATTCGAAAATTAAAATTTAAAAAAAATTCAATACTTACGAAATAATTAGTGAATTTTCAAAAGCTCCATTTAGTTTGATAAAACAATGATTTGCAAATCAATTTAATTTTTGTAGAATTTAGTAGACACGTTTTTATATATTTTTTTAAATTTTTAACTCGAGTATTACACAATTCGAGTTCTAAAGTTTTCAAAAATTCACAATTCGCGAAATAATTGGTAGATTTTCAAAAACTCTATTTAGTTTAATAAAACGATGATTTGAAAATCTAATTTAATTTTTGTAGAATTTGGTAGACACGTTTTATATACTTTTTCTTAATTTTAAACTCGAGTATTACACAATTCGAGATCTAACATTTTCAAAAATTCACAATTCGCGAAATAATTGGTGAATTTTCAAAATCTCCATTTAGTTTGGTAAAACGATGATTTGCAAATCTAATTTAATTTTTGTAGAATTTCGTCGACACGTTTTATATTTTTTTATTTGTTTGCTCGAGTATCACACAATTCGAAAATTTACAACTCGTGCAATTTAAAAAAAAACTGTACTTAATTTCAGTGGCGGCTTGTGGAATATGTTGGTGGTAGAACCTATACAATATACCCCCAACCCCCTTTTGAAGAAAGAAAGGACGATTCATCTTCCTAGACCAAAGTAACTGGCGATAAAGTGTTTTAAGAATTAATTAAAAATTCTTGCTGAGCTTGAAACTAGAGGCAGTGCCATGACTCCTTGGCTCTATATCACGAGCCGCCCCTGATTTGATGATAATGTTAAGAAGATAATGCTAGCCCCACATAAAATTGAAAACAATAAACTGTAATGTAACTTTAATAAATTCAAAATAATTTGTATTGACGTTACTTGCATATAAATATTGTAAAAAATGTCAATTATTATTATTATTAGGCACAAGAAAAAAAACAAAATGAAATATTTCGCAGGCCGATAGCCTTGTATATTTGAAAAATATGTAAAAAAAATGTAATCATGTCAAAAGGCTGTTAATAAATATTTCATTAGAATTCAACCACTTAACATATAATTAATAAAAATCAAAAGTGTATTATTTTACTTATAAACGTTTTTTGCCTGGACAAGTCAACATTTTTTGTTGTATACTTTCCTTTTCTCTAATTGGTTGTTCGAATTTTATGAGATTACGAGTTATATTCTCCCTAATATCATAAGGGCGATAAATTTCAGACAAGTGACATTATATCCATAACGCATATTGCGACGTAATAAATAATCGCCGGATGCATAGAACTGGAATCATGTTGAATGGGGTAAATGGTGTGTCTGTGCGAATGGATTTTCGGGACAGATGGTGACACTTGACATTTTTGTCAGGTGGTTTTTTAGGCATGCGCTATACCGCAGCAGATGTACAGATGTGCGCGTCAACCCCACACATTATTACGAATTAGGGGAGCATTGTTTGTTTTTTCGACAAGTGCTATTCTTAGTGGGGCTTGTTTCACCTCACCCTCACACGCTCGCATGGTTTAAAGGTTGATCGCTCATATTGTCCCTATTGTTAGAGCAATGTTTCGTGGTCAAGGACTCCTGCGTTGGATAATGGTCTTTTTTGAGTAGATAATTCTTTCGGTGGCCACTTTGCGGCTTCAATTGTTATGTTTAGAAATTATTTATAGAAAAAATATTTTGGTGATGAAAATAAAAATAGTAGTCGACAAGGAAAAAAAAATATTATGTATTTTGTTCTGGATCAGAAATAAATTCATTAGCTCGGGCTTTAAATTTAGAAGTGCTGCAGAACAAATTTGCGTCCGTGTTAGTTTCAAGCGTGGATAATAAACAATTTTTCCGTGAACTTTACAAAGTTTCGCGAGAAGCTAATTTCCGGCGGCACTCAAAACCTTTTTGTTTATACGTCGGATCGACTGTCGGGCGTTTTGCATGCGATTTCCTGCATTCGAATCGATTCACGCCACTCTCTGTACCCTTGACTAAACCCTTGCCGTCTCTGCTCACCTCAAACGTTTTCCCGTATGCTCCATCGCCCTCTCGCAGAATTTTCCACCGGAGCGCAGTGGTAAAACGTCAATATGTTTATGCAAAGAGATGGTTTGATGGGCCGCACTTTACATCTTATTCACGCCTAGTGACTGGAGAGAGACGTGTTTAGGAAATTGGCCACGAAACTTGCGGCTGCATAAAACTCTAGTTTTCCAGGTAAACAGTTTAACAAACTTCTTGAATTTACTCACTTCCTACAAAATATATTATTCATGCAGTTAGTGTCGGTTTGGTGTATATATAGCACAGTTGTACTTGTATTAAATTGTGAACCAGTTTATATCCACAGGCCAGACAAATAACATCTAATGGACGTTAGTGTGCTCCTAAGAAAGTAACAAAGTATTTTATTGTATCCCGGGGGCTCCTTTTCAACTCACGAAGTTTTAATTGAAATTGAGAATAATTGTCATCTTTTTACAGTTACCGAGCGGACCGCCGGAGAAGAAAGGGAAAGCCCGAGAGCGGAAAAATCCGTTACACAATTTCTTATTTTCAGGAAAGATAGCATTATTAATATTACTTAAAATGCGGATATTGTTGACGTTAAGTTGTTGCTGTACATTATGCGGAGAGTAAGTTTACCGAAGTCGGATGAATGCGCACGATGGCGCTGCTTTTTTGAATAATTTTGTAGAATTAATGCAGTACACCGAATCATGTGTTTTCACGCAAAATGTTTATTTTTCTAGTCGACTGGGTCGTGATAACAGGGCTTAATCGGCATGCAGACTACCTACAAAAAATTCTTGTTTTGAATAATGGATGGCTTAAATTTACATAGACATTGTTTGCCTCTTAAAATTATTCGGGCATAAAACTAGGAATGTTTAATAACATTTATGTTGTTTCTAATTATATGCTACTGTTATTAAATGTTTGGATGTAATGAACAGTCGTATTATCCTGCCCATACGGCACAGAATATTGCACTAGTGTCGCGTTGTTGCAGATTGCTTTGCAAGAAGAATGGTATTATGCTACACCATTGCGAGGTAATGCAGATTATTTAAAGCAGAAAAGTATTAATTATAATTTAAATTAATTTCACAAAGAATATTAATGTTAACTCATCATCTTTGCAAAGATTTTGGCAAAAACGATTACGGAAAATTAATTATGAAAATCAAGATTGGGAGATAAAGTGCATGAAAAATCGTTTTGAAAAATATCGATTTTAACATATTTTGTAAGCTGTTCATTTTAGGATTTTCTATAATTTTTGTCTTTAGAATTTTGATGCAACTACTGTAGCAACAATGCATAGATGTTACAGCAACTGTCCTCCCATATTGTAACCTTGCAATGCAACCTTTCTTCAATTTCTCCATAGTGTGTATTGCAATCAATTTTTATTTTTTTTATTTTAATATTTTGGTACAAACTATTTTTACTTTCTCCGTTACGAAGTACGAGAAAGTATTGTGATCGTGAAAATTTTTTCAAAAACTTTTTTTGCGGAAATATCCGTTTTGGGGTCCTTAGATGCCATTTCAACAATTTCTGGAATTTTTTTGGTGTCTCTCTATGTGTGTGTGCGCGCACGCTGTATCTTAAAAGCTAATAGAGCAATTGATATGAAACTTTGAACATAAGTCTTATTTGATAATACTAACAACTGAAAAGCTTTTGGTGAAATTTCGTACACCGGAAATGGATGTTTACCTTAACTGTTTTTTTGCTTTTATCCAATATTTTCTTTTTAAATATGAAAAATATCACAAAAATATTTAAACAAATATTGAAGACATGAAAGAAATGAACATCTTTTGCTTAAAAATATTTTTGATAAAATCATTGTTATTAGAGAAAAAAAAATATTTTTTTTATATTTTTGGTTTATAATTATGAAACGATAATTTTTAAACAGAAAATTTATGTGAATAATAATTGTAGAGAATGCCAAAATGAACAACTTAAAAGAATAAGTTTCTTTTTCAAAACCTCCTTAGTTTTTGACTAAACTTAGTTCTTAAATTAGCATTATAATTTTTCCATCTTTTATAATTTTGACGTTTTAAACGTCAGTTTCATCCGGTACGTTCGATGTACCTTTAAAATATGATTTAAATTGAAAATAAACCAAGAAAGCGTAAATATAAATGATATCATCAAGTCGGAGAAAGTAACATGATGGCCACATCACCATTTTTTTAGCATTGTTTTTAGATATTATAGTCAGAACGCTTCAAGCGAGTTGCATATTAAACGCTGCTCATTTGAATTCATATTGAAACATTCATTTTAGGGAAAACTGGTATAAAATCCCTTACATATCAGTTAATTAGCATTATTTATATTTATCAGTTATGCTCAGAGCTTATTTCAATTTCTAAAAACAATTGCGCTACAATTTCAAAGTTTGTCTCCTAGGAACCATGACAAATATCCGAAACTAAGCAAAATGTAACGAATATAATTGAATTAAAACAATAAATTACAGAACCCACCATCTAGGTTTTCTAAATTTTATTTATTTTCCCCAAATTATCTTTATTATTATTATTTTTAATGTGTTAAAAATCTTTACGGTAAGCTAGAGATAATTTATTAATGAATTTATTAATGCAGGCAAATTTTGAAAATATCGAATGGTTTAGGAGATATCGTAAAAAAATAATTTAATAGGTGTAGCGCCTCCCCTAAACAATGATTTTATTGTAAATTTTATAACTGAAATTTTACACTACACTGTTAGGTCCAGGGGCGGTTCGTTATATGGAGCCAATGACCCATGGCACTACCTCTAATTTCAAGTTCAGCAATAATTATCATTTTTAATTAATTGTCAAAACACTGTTTCAATGTTAAAAAGATGTTCTGAACGTGCATTTGGAGCCAAAAAAAACTGGTTCATCTCGTGGGAGCGAAAACTACGTTATTCGTTATATACCGGGTGTAATTGAATTCTGCTAGACCCCGAGAACCATTTTAATTTTTACATACAGGGTGTGACATAAATTTTTTTTCGAAATTTTTAAAAATAAGCACGTGATTGACCGTTCCCAGAGCTCTGAAACACCATGTATATCAGTTAATTATGATTATTTATATTTATCATTCATGCTCAGAGCTTATTTCAATTTCTAAAAACAATTGCCCTACAATCTCAAAGTTTGTCTCCTAGGAACCATGACAAATGTCCGAAACTAAGCAAAATGTTACGAATATAATTGAATTAAAACAATAAATACCTGAACCTACTGTCTGTGTTTTCTCAATTTTATTTATTTGCCCCAAATTATCGTTATCATTATTATCAATAATTTGTTAAAAATCTTTACGGTAAGCCAGAGATAATTTATTTATGAAGATATCAATGCAGGCAGATTTTGGAAATATCAAATGGTTTAGGAGATGTCGTAAAAAAATAATCTAATGCGTGTAGAGCCCCTTAACAATGGTTATATTGTAAATTATATAACTGAAATTTTACACTACACTGTTAGATCCAGGGGCGGTTCGTTATATGGAGTAAAGTAGCCATGGCACTACCTTTAATTTCAAGCTCAGCAATAATTATCATTTTTAATTAATTCTCAAAACACTGTTTCAATGTTAAAAAGATATTCTGAACGTGCATTTGAAGCCAAAGAAAAATCTGGTTCATCTCGTGGGAGCAAAAACGACGTTATTTGTTATATACAGGGTGTATCTGAATTCTGGAAGACCGTGAAAATCATTTTAATTTTTACATATATCTTTTTGAAATTTGGTATGGCAATTTTAGATAATAAAGTGTGTCTACAAGTGGAATTTTAATAAAAATTCCACTTCCGGTATAATCGGAAATGACCTTAACTTTTCCATTTTAAATATATGTTTTTATATAATTTAATTTAAATTCTGAGTTTAAAAATGTATCATGAGTGACCCTTCAGTTGTTAGTGTTTTGTTTAAACTTAATTTAAATTTGTTATTCTGTGTAAATTTAATTTAAACAAACATCATCATATCGTCAAACTCCTATAGCAAATAATTTAGTGACAAGTGTGACATATCAATAGTTTTGGGAGGTGAAAAGCTACTCAAAAATGAAATAAACAATCCAGGTTCGTATTTAAATAAATAAAGTTGATGTAGGTAATAACGGAACGTCGTATTTGAAAAATAAAATTATTTGCTGGAAGAACTTATAAAAGTGTCTTAAGAAAGTTCTCTTAGTTTCTCAAAATAACCAGTTATTTAAAACCAAAATTGATTTTTCGGTTTTTTTTCGAATAACTTTGGAACTAGTTGGAATATTTTAAATCTCCTTGAAACAAATGATTCAGCATTAAAATGCTTAACATGCGCAACCAACTCTCTATCTCTTATAGTTAGCGAGATAGCCATGCTAATGCATCGAATTTGTAACACCCTGTATAATTTTTTTGTCAGATCACAAATTTCAAAATACAATTTTTTTTAAATTTTTCGATAACCGATAGAGTGGAATTGAATTAATTTATTTGGCAATGCGTGTACTTGCAAAATTTTGTTTAAAAAATCATAACTTTTTCCAATATCCAGGGATTATATTTCGAAATGGTGTTGATTAAGAATGATATTGATGTATATTTTCACTAAGAAAATTCAATGCATCATCATGGATAATGCACCTGCGTGAGATTTAAACCTGACTGCGAAGAAAAAAACGCAGATGCTACGAAAAAAAAACCATCGTTTATAGTGTTAGAAATTTGGAAAATAAATTAAAATATACTTAAAATCCAACTTTATCTTTTTTTTGATTCGTAATGTTTCGATTTTTTTGCCAATGTTAAATTTTTGGTGTAAATAAATTTATAATTTTAAAATTTTGAGAACTATTTTTATTTGGCTTGCTTTGTTACTTTTTAAGCTTCTTTATGGCTTTAGTTTTAAATTAAGATTTTAATGAAAAAGATATATCTCTTTTAATTAGTTTAGTTTAAGAATGTCAGTGAATCTTAATTTTAAATTGAATTTAATTTTGTATGTAAATTTAGTACTTAGATGGTATTTTTGTTTAGTTTCTAAATAGCTATATAATTTTGACGTTTTTATATGTATTAGTTTCATATTTTGTGAACTTTTTATTATAAAATTAATTTTCGGCATTATTTAAGAAATTACTGTAACTTCTGTGTTTCTTCTTTATAAAAAAAAGATTATTAATATTGTCACGGTTTAATTAGTTATCTTTAGATTCATTTTAATTTTAAGTATTTATGGTGTACTTTAGCTTTATTTTGTATTTTCCCTGTAACTAGGTTTCTGATTTGTTGGGAAATAAATGATTATTATTATTATTAAAATTTTCGATGTACAGAACTTTATAAACATAAAATTTTGGTTAACAGATGTTTAAAAATAATAAGTTTTCAATGCAAAAAATCCATAAATGTTAAAAATTTTAATGGTAAAATGTCGCACATTTTTAATGTTAATATTTTATTATTACAGAACTTTCTATTATTAGAAATTAATAAATATAAAATATAAGGTAGTAAATTACAGTTTTTGGTACAATTTTCGCTACATGAAATTTTGGTTATTAGATCTTTAAAAATAATAAGTTTTCAATGCAAAGAATCCACAAATGTTAAAGTTTTTAATAATAAAATGTCACACATTTTTAATGTTAGTATTAGTAGTAGATATGGGGACACTTGGGCCGACCTTGAGTGACCTCTACGGCCTTCCCAAGATGACCTCCATGAGGGAGCATTGACCCCGGGGTGATCGTAGTGCAGACCTGTTAAAAAGCTGTTTTCAGTTAAACAGACCTGATTAAAACCTGAGCTGTTGAACCTTCTAATTTAAGTATATTCAAACATGAAGGAACAAGATAGAAAAACAGCTTTTAAACAGGTCTATGTAACTGAAAAACAGCTTTTTAACGGGCCTGTTTAACTGAAAACAGCTTTTTAAGAGGTCTGTTTAACTGGAAACAGGTCTGTACTACGATCGCCCCGGGGTCAATGCTCCCTCATGGAGGTCACCTTGGGAAGGCCGTAGAGGTCACTCAAGGTCGGTCCAATTATCCCCATACCTACTAGTATTTTATAATTATAGAACTTTTTATGGTTAGAAATTTATAAATACAAAATATAAGGCAGTGGCAGTAAATATACTGTTGTGGCTACAATTTTGGCTTATTTTTATTTTCTAAAAAAGTATAGCGAAATTATATCTAAGCTAAAAATATGAATAATATAAGAACTCTCATGCATACATTTATTCATAATTAATGACTTCATATCAAAAAATACTTCCTAAACGAGACGTTCTCTTGATAAATTAAGTACATCTGAAAGCTGACTTCATGATTAAGCACTAACGCAATTCTAGTGCATTTCCGGACAAAATGGAGGTCAATGTAAGCTGCTCATTCCATTGCGATACTTGTCGCAATTAACATTAAATTATGGCCGCTGTCTAAGCACTCTCGTAAATTATTTAATCGACACGAGAAAAAAAAATTGAAAGACACCTATTGGCAGAATTAATAATGGAATGGAACCGATGCCTTATCCGCCCCACTGCGCCTTTCTAGCAATTTCCTGTCTCATTATTAATCAATGGCCCGAAGCGCAATGAAAGTGCGAATATGCAAATGCAATTGGTTAAATAGAAATCAAACGATATATTCAGCATATAGCCATATTTATCATGCAGTATTTTAGTCTATAAGTACACGTATCAAATACAAAATTATATTAGATATAAAAAGCTTATTTTTTTACGATAGCATCGCCAGTTTCAAGTTTTCGAACTGAATTTAATTATATTTTTCAAATTGAACTAAATTGTAAAAAATTAACTAAACCTAAATTTCCCAGATTACTTTCATACCAATTATTAAATAATCTGCATGTTATAAATAGAACTACCGTCTCTAAAATATTGGTTTAATATCCTTTTATTTATTTTCTGTACAAGGCCTACCTTAAAAAAATAGTGTAGATATTGTTATTCAAACTAGTACGAATTGCACTAAGTAGTACAAATAGTTAAACATCTTATAATTACCATTATAAGTCTCGTGTTGCAATTTACCAGCAAGTATACCCACTAGACCATATTGCAATTACCTGTAATCAATTGTTATTAAACGACTGCAGACACGAAGTGTGTCGCTCCGGTTTAATCTTGTAATATTGTTCGCTACAAACTAAGAACGCGCTTTTCATATTTATAATGGACGCGTTTTTATGCCATTCAATCATGCATGCTTTGTACAGTAATTGGACTATATTGTTAGGTAATCTACTTCCTTCTATTACGATCTCAACGGGATTATACATTGCATAAACGCTTACCATGAAATTCATTTAATAAATCATAAAAAAATTATGCTACGTTTTTACCAATTTATTTATTGTTTTTGGTATTTGTCACGGTTATAAAACGTCATCTAAATCTGCCATATGTAAATTACTGCGAAATTTATATTAAAATTCCAGTCAGAGATTGTTATAGCCGTCTCAAAATGCCGTGACACACTGCGCAGTGAATATCTTAAATTGCAAGAGAGGGGACGGCGGAAACTCATATTTATTCAACAAGGGCCGCGTGAACTCAATGTAAATATGGAAACAGAATCGGTTCAGAAGTGATGATTCATCTTCAATTCGTTCTCTCCGAATACTTTCTCACTCTGCGCAAACTTTGCCCCCAGGTATCACGACATTTTGGGATGGCTCTACCTATGTATCAGACAATAACGTCTGTGAAATATTGTTTATGTAAGAATAGTTCTGTCCCGTTTAGTCGTTTTATTTACAACCAATAAGACATATTAGAAGAAAACATCGTTTCTCCTATAATTCTTATGGATCCTATGAAATATAAACATTATAACGTACCAATGTATTTATACCGAGTGGTAGGGCATACATCTTTACATGCCCAATTTACATTACATAGAATTATAAGTGAATTTGTTTAAATTATAAAAACTATCACCGCAGTCTTAAAATTACAATTTACTCAAAATAGATTCCGCTTTATATTTCAATCAAAATCTAAAAAACACCCTTTCACTATAATTCGAGATAATCACAAGAGAACTTGTAGTCATGTTGAAGTTGCCCCCTTTATGAAAGTTTTAAAAATATAAAAACAATCAAAACCAAATTTACTTCATAATTCAAATATAATTTTGAGATAAATCTTTATAAACGTAAAATCTATAATAATTTTGCTGATTCAACAAATATACGAGTAGAAACAAATGCCATCGACTTAAATTTAGGATTATAAATCCATTACCACTTGCATAAATCCATAATTTCTTTTTTTAGACACACCATTCATAGATTTCTGGAGAATCAAACGAAAACTCTGAAGTTGCTTACCTCCGGATTGTTTGAAAAGATATAAAATCAACTTGAAACTTGAAACTTTTCAAATTTTTTCAAACCAGATTTTGCTTTATATTTGTAATTCAATAACAACATTAAAATAGCCTTTGATTGAATTTTAAAATAATAACAGCAGTGTTGTGGTTATTCGAAAAGTTGTTCACTCTCCGATGTTTATAAAAATATAAAAACAATTAGCTATAAATAATCAGCTTCATAATTCAATTAAAATGCCTCTCTGATTTTGATAAATAATTTAATCTTTTTTTTTCTCCGCTTGTTTTGTATAATTTTTCAGTACTACAGTGTTTTTTATTATTGTATAATTGCAACATTTATTTATTTTTTGCTTACTGTTGGTTAAATTTTAGTAAAATTTTGTTAATTAATCTATTTTTTTTTAATTTGTTATATTATTATGTAAAAGGTTAATCCGTTAATAAATTTAAAAAAATGAAATTTTAGTTTTTCTGATAAATTTTTAAGAGCGTAAAATTTATAATAATTTTGCTGACTCAACAAATATACGAGTGGAAACAAATGCCATAGATTAAAAACTTTATAAATTCACTATGAATTTATTTAGGACTATAAATCATTTATCACGTGCATAAATCCATAATTTCCTTTTTTATCATTTTGGTGACTCAATAAAAATATAAAAAATATAAAACGGTAGCAATCGACCTTAAATTTTCCAAATATACTTGAAATTACAGGTTTTGAGATAAATCCCTGAGAACGAAGCATGATTTGTTCAAAATTTGTAATCATTTGGTGACAATACAAAAGTATAAAAAATAGCCATCAAATTGGAACTTTCCAAATTTACACAGTTTTACGATGACTTATAGTAAAACTATTAACACCCTATTCAGGGCCGTTCCTGGGTTGGTTGTTCCCAGGTGCACAAATGATATTGCCACCCTTGATAAATAAATATATACAGGGTGTTTCTAAATTGATTTTGAAGGGTGAATTTTCAGCAAAAATCTTATCTTTCATATATTTTTTTTGTTCAAAACCCCTTCCTCTCCTAGCTTCAGCCTTCTAAAGTTAAGGAAAAAAAGTTTTTATTTCATATATCCACTATGGAAGATTTTAGAAGAATGAAATTTGGCAGATAACTGTTCTTAATAAAAAGGCACTTTTTGGCGATTTTTGTAACCTTAAAATGTTTTTACAAGGGGGTGCAAAAATCAACTACTATAATGGTTTGCATCAGAAATTTTTCTATTTCAAAACTTGATTTAAATGGAGGGATTCAATCTGCAACTTTTTTGTCTCTTGACATTTTCTCCTAAAATTCTTAGTTTGATCACAAAAAAATAAAATAATACTCAGACCCATTTGACGTAAATTTACAGATTGGTTATTTTAAATAAAACAGTTTCTTTGTTAATATCACACTTTATTGTTTAGTGACTCGAGTTTCGATCATAAGCTGATCATTTTCAAACTTAAAGTAAATTAAATTACAATAAACACACGTATTTATGCGGAATGGAATAAGGAGGAGAATACTAGGTCGACCTGGTCGTTAATTATGGGGAAGTCCGGATTACGCTTCGCTTTGTAATCCGGACTTCCCCATAATTAACGACCAGGTCGACCTAGTATTCTCCTCCTTATTCCATTCCGCATAAATACGTGTGTTTATTGTAATTTAATTTACTTTAAGTTTGAAAATGATCAGCTTATGATCGAAACTCGAGTCACTAAACAATAAAGTGTGATATTAACAAAGAAACTGTTTTATTTAAAGTTCCAAAATGTATCACGAAGTTAACGCCTCAACCATCAATCAATTAGATTGGTTATTATTTGTAAAGAAAAATCAAGTAGGCTGATGTCAAATGAAGTGATACCATTTTCTCAAATTTCCAGAGAGTTTTATTATTTAGATTTTTTTCCAATCTTCTAAATTCTTCCATAGTGAATATATGACATAAAATTTAAAAAATTAAATTAAAAATTAAGACTCGTTTTATCAACTATTACAATAGCCATTTTATTGAATAAAAATCGAAGGTGGCTTTGAAAAACAATTTATTGGCATTAAAATTTATCCAAGAGACTAATTTGACTTTAGTAATGTAAAAGTTTAAAGCATTGTGAGCTTCAGCTCTTTATACTCAAGGATTATATTTTATCATCCAAAAAAATAATTCTTGAGTATAAAGAGCTTTATAATAAAACACTTTTACTTTGTTGGTATAACACAAATTTTATTTTATTGTTGACTATAGTTTCGGCAACTCAACTTGCAATTAACAAAACATAAAGTGAGTTGCCGAAACAATAGTCAACAATGAAATAAAATTTGTGTTATACCAACAAAGTAAGTGTTTTATTATATTTACATGTATAACGAAGTAGAAGCCTCCACCATAAACAATATAAAGAGCTTTGTTAAATTTGAATGTCAATAAATTGTTTTTCAAAGCCACCTTCGATTTTTATTTAGAAAAATGGCTATTGGAATGGTTGATAAAACGCGTTTTCTGCAAATAACTTTTAATGTGTTAGGAATTGGGATAAGGTACCCTGTATAATTCATATCAATCAAACTTGGTTAACGAGACTATCAGACCTTGTTTAATAAGTGCCTTGTAAGATTTTATTAACAAAGCACTATTTTTATTTTTTATTAATTTTTTAAACCAATGGTGCAAAACAGATTTTTATAGTTTTTTTTTTGCTGATATCACTAAATCGATTTCAATAAAATTATAGGAGTATGTAGGCAACCATAAGCAATAAAATATACAGCATGTGATCTAAAAAAATGGTGATGTGGCCATCATGTTACTTTCTCTGACTTGATGGTATCATTTATATTTACGCTTTCATGGTTTATTTTTAATTTAAATCATATTTTAAATGTGCATCGAAAGTTTCGTAGACGCGGCTGAAACGGACATTTAAAACGTCGAAATTGTGAAAGATGGAAAAATTATACTTCAAATTCAAAAACTCAGTTTACTCATAAACTAAAGAGATTTCGAAAAAAAGTATTGTTCATAAATTGTTCATTTTGGCATTCTCTACAATTATTATTAACATAAATTTACTGTAACTATTAGCGTTTCATAATTATATGCCAAAAATGAAAAAGAAATAATACATTTTTTTCTCGAATAACAATGATTTTATGAAAAATATTTTTAAACGAAAGATTTTCATTTCTTTGTTGTCTTTAATATTTGCCTAAATATTTTTGCGATATTTTTCATATTTAAGAAAATATTGTCAAAAAACAAAAAATGGTGATGTGGCCATCATGTTACTTTCTCCGACTTGATGGTATCACAGCCATTTATATTTACGTTTTCATGGTTTATTTTCAATTGAAATCGTATTTTAAATGTACATCGAGCGTTTTCTAGACTCAGATGAAACTGACGTTTAAAACGTCAGAATTATGAAAGATGGAAAAATTATACTTTAAATTCAGAAACTCAGTTTACTCAAAAACTAAAGGGATTTCGAAAAAAACTTATTCTTTATAAGTTGTTCATTTTGGCATTCTCTACAATTATTATTAACATAAATTTGCTGTAACTATTATCTTTTCATAATTATAAACCAAAAATGAAAAAAAATTAATAAATTTTTTTCTCGAATAGCAATGATTTTATGAAAAATGTTTAATCTCATTCCTTTATTGTCTTCAATATTTGTTTAAATGTTTTTGTGATATTTTCCATATTTAAGAAAACATTGGCAAAAAACAAAAAACAGTTGAGGTAAACACCCACTTCCGGTGTACGAAATTTTACCAAAAGCTTTTCAGTTCTTCGGATTATCAAATAAGACGTATGTTCAAGGTTTCATATCAATTGCTCTATTAGTTTTTGAGATACAGTGCGCACAGACACACACACACACACACAGACACAAATTTTTTTTTTCAGAAATTGTTGAAATGGCATCTAGGGACTCCAAAACGGATATTTCCGTAAAAAAAAAATTTGAAAAAAAAATCACGATCACAATACTTTCTCGTACTTCGTAACGGAGAAAGTAATAGTAATTTACGTAACAAGTTCCGAAAGTGATATTTTACGGGATGAGTAGGAAGTTTCCAGGACGAGCCGTAGGCGAGTCCTGGAATCCTGCGAGTCTCGTAAAATCACTTTTGGAACGCGTTACGTACAATATTTTTTCTGCAGCCGTTTTTTTATGTTAAAAAACCTAAAACACACACGAATTTTATATGACATGCGCTGTCATAATTAAATACGATGTTCATGTTTTTGTCAAGGCCGCCTACATATATACGCAAAATCGTCCCGAAAGTAACAAAAAGCGTCCCGAAAGTAAAGAAATCGTTCCGAAAGTGAAACAAAATCGTCCCGAAAATAACTACTTTCGGTACGATTTATGTAAAGTGGCACTTTCGATTTAATAAATCATACCGAAAGTTTTATTTTCGGGACGGCTGCAGAAAAAATCAGTTAAGGTGTACGAAATTTTACCAAAAGCTTTTCAGTTCCTCAGATTATCAAATAAGACGTATGTTGAAGAAAGTTTCATATCAATTGCTCAATTAGTTTTTGAGATACAGCGCGCACAGACAGACACATACACACACACACACAAACATGGACACACACACAGACAGAATTTTTTTTTTTCAGAAATTGTTGAAAATGCATATAGGGATCTCAAAACGGATATATCCGTAGGAAAATTTTTTGAATAAAAAATTACGATCACAATACTTTCTCGTACGTAACGGAGAAAGTAAAAATATATCGTCACACTTTTTTGGGACACCCTGTATAATCAAAAATATTTTCCAGAAATGCATTCTAGGATGCAAATTTATTCTGCAAAATATCAAAATTCCAACTTAATCAGTAAATGAGCTATAGAAGCTATAGCTAGCTATAGAGGTGAAATGCAGGACCCTGTATATTTATTTACTATTAACTGGTGATAAATTTGTTTTGGAATTTTCTTTTTTTTATGGTAGATACCTATGTCTGAAATGATTTCTGGAGAATTAAAAAATATCCATCAACGGATTTTTGAGAAAATTAAAGAAATTTAGCTGAAAGTTCATATTTTGCAAAGCGGCGATTTTGATGGAAAATTTCGAAATAAATAATTTTTCTAGCCATTAATATCTGAAATATTTTTTACAGAATTCAATTATATTAATCGATACATTTTCTAGAAAATTCGGAAATAATTGTATTTTGCAAAGCATTTAATTTGATAAAAAACAATTGTTTAGAATATTTTTATAGTTACATTGTTCTGAAATGTTTTTTGAAGACTTTATTAAAATCCATCTGTGGCTTTTCGAGAAAATTAGGAAATTCTAGTCTTTCATATTTTTTTTTTTTTTTTTTATCGGTTTATTTTGCATATTTATCTTTAAAAACCATTTTGAAATAACTTATTCTTTATAAATCGTTTATGTTGGTATTCACTTTAATTTTTGTTTGATATGGCTATTCATTTCATGATTATAGATCACAGTACTCAACATTTTTCTATTTTTAATTTTTATCGAAAATCAAAGAGTTCATGAAGTCCATTTATATGTGCAGTTCTCTGTTATCCTTCACATTTGTTCTAAGACTTGAGTGGTGGGACCCCTTAAGCACGGATGTAAAATACGCCGAAATACCATCAATTCAAGATAATAAGTTAGTAGCATTGCACTTGATTTATTTTTGCCATTAAATTATAGCTGAATCTTAAAATTATTGTAATCTGTTGCAGAGACCTGCATGGGCCGAGCATTGGCCCGGCCCGGAAAGCCCGGCCCGCAGCACATTTTCGTTTCATCGGGCCGGGTTTTAAATTTTCACCCTCGGGCCGGGCCGGGCCGGACTTTCAAAAACCCGCTTCTGCCGGGCTCTGATCTGTTGTACCTGTTGTGTTACATTAACATTTATAAAAATCAATAGCATTTGATCTAATCTATGCTATTAAGTTAATATTACGTTTAAACATTTCACAATATACTTGTGTTTAGGGAATTAACCCTTTGCACTCGTATTTATATTTGAGAGTACAATGGTAAAACGTATCGTGGCGACTATAATTCGACATACGAGTGCAAAGGCTTAATAAACACCATACATGTAATTGGGTTTATTAAACACCCTTGGATCATAAAATATAAATCTTCACCTTTCTGGTATCCTTTTTACTGTAACCCCAATCAATTTATTAAATTAATAATTGGGCGGTACATTTGCCCTAGGAATCTATTATCCTCGGCGTCACACAGCTCGGCCGGATAAAAGAGTGTGTATTGATAAGGGTTATTTATGTTTGGCGATGTCAGCAGCCGGCGCGATAATGAATTATTGCCAAAGGATAATGATCGCCTAGTCCCGAAGACTTCATATGCAGCGACACACTATATCGAGATTATGGGTTCAGTGCGCTTTTGATGGCCCACGAATAGGTGCCAGTGTTCGGCTCGGTTCTAATCGCTTCCCATTCAAAAGAACGCCTTCCAAAATCCTCAATTTCCATGCCAGACGGATAACTTCATAAACGTACCACGGATTAGGTGATGTAATTAGTCAGCACAGAGGAGAAAACAAGGATCATTATTAAATTCTATCGGATAATAAATTACCCGTACGCTTTGGCGGATATGGCGGCATCTCAACATAAATACATGATTATTTATTAAAAATTTGTCGCGATCGCTAATTGTAATTTTCGTCGAATGCGTAATAATGAATCATTCCATTCAGTGATTTTATTATGGATTAGTGTCATTATAACGGTTTGCAACTGCATGTACGTAGATGAGTACATGTGGTTGCATATGATATATCCCATTACACATGTTATACCACTCACGTTTTTAAGTAATCCAATCCATAATTGATAAGATATTAAAATTAGCTCCGTTTATTGATAATCATTGTAGAGACGAGTTCAGAAATAACTAACATATACAAATATGGGCTCGTAGTCGTTCGTGAATTATCGTAGAGAAGGATAAGAGCAGCGGCGGCTCGTAGTCGTTTGTGAATTATCGTAGAGAAGGATAAGAGCAGCGGCGGCTCGTGGATCTTCGTAGATGAGGCTAAGATAGAGATGCCTCACATGCTGCACTACTTACTTCTATAGAAGAAGCAAATATTCCGCCGCTGTTTTTGGTCAATTTTTTTCCGTAGTCTTCCATAATAACTGCTTGGTGGGTCACTAATTCCATCTGCCGAACTTTCACGATTATTGCCTCTACTTCTATAATAAAAAGCTTTTAAATTATAAATAAGCAATCATGCAAACGCCTAATATGCTGAAAAGACATTAACTAGGCTTCAATTAATCTAATCTATTTGAGTACTAGAATATTACCCAACGATGGGGTGGCATTTACTCAACTTGAGAGAGAAAGAGATAACATTCCAACATTCTGATACCTTGAACTTTAACACCCCATGAGATTTCCGTATCTCCACTCTGGATCGGAGACGGTCTCCGAACGCATCCCTTTTTTATTATATCGCACAGAAGTCACCTCCCCCACTGCAGTGCCACACTAAAATATACCTTCCATTTGAAAAGTTCCACTACGGGATCCATTAGAATTAATATAATGGCTTCGGGGAGCAATTTTAATTAATTTCACTTAAAATATTGCACCCGAACGTAAGAACTTCATCAACTTGCCATTCCCTAAATTGCTTCCAGCGTTTATCACACAAGACTCCCGGGTAAATAGATTTCGTATTTATAAGAAGTATTAGATTCAGCAAGCATTCAATTATTGTTTCTGCATCACTGGTAACTGTGAAACGAATCCGATGTTATTACTATTTCGGAAAGGTACGGAATATTATGCTCGGTAATATTGCCAAGAAGTTGCTGGAATGGAATAATGCTCTTTAGAGGCATATTGTCGTTAGGATTTCTCGGTGGGAGAAAATGTTTTATGGATTACGTTCTTTGGTGAAAATATATTCGGCAATTTTAGTGTTTTGGTTGTGTATACATTGATGATGAACAAACAACACTCTCGGCCGAACCAGGATTTGAAGCATGGACCGCTAGCGCCGTATCTGGCACGATATACTGTGAGCCATAGAGACTAGCGAGGATATGGTAAATACCTAATCGTGAAAGCTTTAAATTTCAATAATGTTGGAAATCCTTAGATTTTTTTTGTTGAGAAAGTCTAAATTTGCATTAAAACACTTGAAAAACTTTGACTTGACAGTTTATTTCGTAGTAATTTAAAAAATGAACGAGTAGGTATTATTTTTGCCTAAAAATCTACTAATGCTTGGCCTACAGATCCGTACATGTGTTTGCATATGACACACCCTTTTGATTTTGTACAAAGATGAAATAAGGGAAGTGATTGTTTTGGTGAAAATTCGAAATCGAAGTTTAATTATGAGGTCCCATGAGACAATTTCCTTGAATTTTGAATAGTAATTGTTCAACGACCGAAAAAGTTGATCGTTTCGATGAGGAAATGCGACATGAACCTAAGACAAGTGGAGTAATTCGAGTGGAATAATAATTTTTCTAATAATATTAAAGCATTACGTAATAATTATGAAATTTTGCAGAAGTGGAACAAACAGATTCGATGATAAATGCCAATCAATTATTTTTTAATAAAACAATGCATCATCGTATTATTGTCATGGTAATGATAAATACTATCTGCGTAGAAAAGTCAGATCTTGTCATCTTATTCGTCAGTAACCCGTGGAGAAAAATATTTTCTTCTTAGTTGAAGACTGAACCACTTTCTCAATTAAGAACGTATTATAAATGTACAAATTCTTGAAATATATTATATATTTATAAATTTTGTACAATTTTTTTAATATGATTGGATAAAATGTTTGTATGTTCCGGGTCTAAAGATGGATGGGAGACCGGTACCATTCGCCATTGGTGTTTCTTAGGAGTGAAGGGAGTGGTCCTCTGAAGTAACAAGCCCAGTTATACATATAGTGCCGGATTATCCATAAGGCAATATAGATAGTTGCATAGTGAAACCGATGGTTTGAGGATCCGGCACCAGCAATGAACAAAAACACATCAAATTTTCATCACTGATAATTATCAGCAATAAATAAGAAGGTATATTATAATAAAAACTTAAAAATACGTTTCCATGTAATATAACAAATTAATTTTGCTTTAACGGAGAAATCCTTCATTTAAGAACAGGCTTCAACTTGAATTGTTGATGCTAATTATGTTAAGATAAGATAAGGTAAGAATTTATTAGTCTGTTCATTGCTAAGAAAACAATATTAGTATCATATTGATATTAAAACAAAAAATATTCTAATTTTTAATGAAGAGTCCAGTTTATTATCATCGCAAAACACGCAAACTACGTCTTCAGAAGAAAATGGGAAAGAACAAGAAATTGTTACTGCTTCCGCTTCAAAAACTGTGAGATTGATGGTTGAGATGAATTGCAAATCAATAAATCAGCGGAGGACTTTAACGACACAGCAGAATGGCATATGGCAGATAAAAACTAAATTATTGATTTAATTTTAAAAAATCCATCATGGCAGAATATTAATGAGTTAGATTTTATTACTACTGCGCAAAGTTAGGGTAAATTTAATCGTTACGCGAATAAGCAGAAGAAAATGGTTATTATATTCTGACACGACAGGAAAAGTACTTTTTCCAACCTTCGAAAATGACTTTTTAATCACTCAATTTAGAGAGGAAAGTAGACGGTTGCTTCACTTGTGAGGCAAATAAAATCATTAGTGGAGAAATGGATTTTATTGATCCGATGAAGCTACTTGCAACTTCATCGCTTTGCTCGCCCAGTAGACAAAACCATTACCTGAAGACATGCAGCTAGTCATGATCTGCAGTCTTCTAAACCACAAGCTTAGAGACAGAATCGGGAGGACGACAGTAAAAATCTTTCGAGAGCTGTTGGACCAGAAAGGACCATTAGAAGCCCACCTGCAGGATAAACAGGACTGCTGGCAAAAAACACAAACAAATCGCTCAAGGTGTAAGTTTTGCGAAGGTTGCCACCAGACCACGGAGAAATGCCGGAAACGGAAGGATACGGACAAACCACAGCCCTTCGAGAAAGTGGTTTTAGGGATTTCAATTCTACGGAGTCATTAAGAGAAACAGCCCAAATTGTTCGAAATCAAAAGCGGCAGCATCACTACCAGCAGTGGGAACTGTTCAGCTGACCTTGGACAAAAGAAAAAATGACACAGACCTAATAATTTGAAATAGAGACTTTAATTGATTGTCAACACAAATACTTAATACTGTCACTGTGTTTGAAGTAGGGCTGGGAATCGAATACGAATAGTACGAACAATTCGAATACTCGAATATTCGAATACGAATAAATCTACAAAAGAATTATTCGAATATTCGAGTATTCGAATTATTCGAATATTCGAGTATTCGAATTATTCGAATATTCGAGTATTCGAATATTCGAGTATTCGAATATTCGAATTATTCAAATATTCGAGTATTCGAATTATTCGAATATTATTCGAATATTCGAATATTATTCGAATTATTATTATATATTATTATTATTATTCGAATGTTCGAATATTATTCGAATATTCGAATATTATTCAAATATTATTTGCGGAAGAAACGAGTAGAATTAAATTTATGGGAAATTGAATTCTAAAGATATTTGTATTCTTATCTTTTTTCATCAAAGTGATACTTCTTAAAAAAAACAAGAAACACTAAGAGTGTACACACATTACCGCGTATCCCAGCAAAAATGATGTAGAAATAATTTGTATGAAAATTAATTCTAAACACATTTGTATTCTTATATTTTTCTCATAAAAGTAATGAAATTTAAAACATTTTCTAAAAACAAAAACAAAAAAACACCAAGAGCGTACCGACATTACTGCATCTCTTTCAAAGAAATTGGTCATTTATAAGAAATTTAATTCTAAACATATGTATTTTATTCTTATGTGTTGCTTATAAGTGTACATTTTTCAGACATTACCGTGTGTCCTAGAAAAAAATGCTATAAACATAATTTATTGAAAATTTAATTATGAACATTTGTAATCTTAAGATTTTTCGAATATTTCAAACGTTATAACGTTTATTGGTAGTTTAGTATTCGAATATTTATTATAATTACCTGCAGATTTATTTGTATTCGATTCGCAGCCCGAGTATCATATGATTATCAAAAAATATGTGTGCTGGAAATAAATACTCGAACTATTCGAATATTCGAATATATTTGAATATTAAAACTATTCGAATACTCGAATATATGCGAATATTCGAATATTTGAATATTCGAATACTCGAATATTCGAATAATTCGAGTATTCGAATAATTTCGTGAACGAATATTCGAATACTCAAATCATAAAAATTCCCAGCACTAGTTTGAAGCGGTATTTCTTACATGTGGAGAAATCTATCATTTCTGTATCCCAATTTTAATTTATGAGCATTAAACCACTTCTACCGTATTTTTGAGATCTATATTATTATTACAACTACAAACAAAGAAGGTGTAATCTGCGAACAAGGTAACCAAATTATGCAAAGGTAAATTGTTTGGGTGAATGGTAAATTGAATTGGGCCAAATACTGAACCTTGAGGAACCCCATGATTATATTTTGAAAATGAGACTTGCTGTCATTTATAAAGATTACGATTTAAAAAAAATCAAATGCGCATCCATGGATATGGATCTAGCAATATATCATACTATGACTAATGCAATCAATATGATAGGGATTGTTAAGTACATTTGATTTGTTAGAGATGAGAATTTTAACGTCGTTTTCGTCAGATGTTTTGTGAGAAATGCCAAAAACGTTGTCTGATTTTGATGATCTGAACAGCAAAATATGGAAAAATTAAAAAAAAATCGTAAAATTGACAGAAAATGCGAACATTTCGCTTTTTAAAATTCAAAAATCTTGTTTTTGATTTTGTAAACTGCACAACTGCCAAACGCGTTATCCCATTTTGATGATTCTATAGTTAAAATGTGGAAAATTTATTGTAATTTAAAAACTGGTTGAGAAGTGTTTTCGTGAAATCAACGTAAACTGTCAAAATTCCACATTTTTAAAGCCCAAAGATTTAAAATTGCAATTTTGAAGTTGCATACAACTGCCAAACGCTTTGTCCGATTGTGATAATTCAAGCGTCAAAATATGGAGAATTCAGTGTGTATTAAAAAAAATATTTTTCGTCAAATTCCTGCCGGATTCAAGGGGGCAATTTGTAATTAAATTATCTTTTCGAAAATCAAAAGTTAACGTGAGACATACATTAACAATATTCGTAGAAATGTTTTTCTAATATTTTTACTTTCTCCGTTACGAAGTACGAGAAAGTATTGTGATCGTGATTTTTTTTTTCAAATTTTTTTTTGCGGAAATATCCGTTTTGGGGCTCCTAGATGCCATTTCAACAATTTCTGGAATTTTTTTTTCGTATCTGTGTGTGTGTGTGTCTGTCTGGCTGTGTGTATGTCTAATAGAGCAATCGATATGAAACTTTAAACATACGTCTTATTTTCAGAGAAAGTAACATGATGGCCACATCACCATTTTTTAAAGTTAAAAAAATTTCGGACTTTCAGTGGATGAAAGTTTACCAAAGGTTTGAGGTTTTCGGATTATCAAATAATAATGTTCAAATTTTCATTTGAAAATATTTAGTAGATTTTGAGATATAGCGCCCAAATACAGACATACAGACATTTTTCAAAAATGATCATCTAGGGCAGAGGTGGCGAACCTATAACACGCGTGCCAGAGGTGGCACGTACGAAAATGTTGCTTGCACGTGAACGATTTAGAAGTGATACCATTTTATAGACTTATAAATTATTCACTCTGATTGGCTGCAGATAAGAATCTAATGCCAGGCTCACATAGGCTAAAAAAATAATAATAAATCATACCGCCATTGTTATTAACGTGATACAGCAGTACATGTGACGTCAGTTCTTCCTTCAAAAGAAAGAGTGTAGCAAATCTTGATTTTGATTTTTTAAACTGCACAACTGCCAAACGCGTTGTCCCATTTTGATGATTCTAAAGTTAAAATGTGGAAAATTTATTGTAATTTAAAAACTGGTTGAGAAGTGTTTTCGTGAAATCAACGTAAACTGTCAAAATTCCACATTTTTTGAAGCCCACAGATTTAAAATTGCAATTTGGAAGTTGCATACAACTGCCAAACGCTTTGTCCGATTGTGATAATTCAAGCGTCAAAATATGGAGAATTCAGTGTATATTAAAAAAAAATGTTTCGTCAAATTCCTGCCGGATTCATGGGGGCTATTTGTAATTAAATGATCTTTTCGAAAATAAAAAGTTAATGGGAGACATATATTAACAATATTCGTGGAAATGTTTTTCTAATATTTTCTAAAGTTAAAAAAAATTCGGACTTTCAGTGGACGAAAGTTTACCAAAGGTTTGAGGTTTTCGGATTATAAAAATAATTATTTTCATTTGAAAATATTTAATAGGTTTTGGGATATAGCGCCCAAATACAGACATTTTTCAAAAATGATCGTCTAGGGCAGTGGTGGCGAACCTATGCCAGAGGTGGCACGTACGAAAATGTTGCTGGCACGTGAACGATTTAGAAGTGATACCATTTTATACACTTATAAATTATTCACTCTAATTGGCTGCAGACAAGAATCTAATGCCAGGCTCATATGGGCTAAAAAAATAATAATAAATCTTACCGCAATTGTTATTAACGCGATACTGCAGTACACGTGACGTCAGTTCTTCCTTCAGAAGATAGATACAAGTAGCGGCAAGGTATTGTCATTGCAGATGTATACTTGAGTCTGGAGAAATTTGGCATGTGAGGGAACTTTCTCTCTCCACCGACACCCATGATTCATTGATGCGAGGTTTATCAGCAAATAATAATATTTATAAGATTGGCCGTGAGTGCAACTAATATTTCAGCTGTTTTTGTTGATTCATTTGGGACTATGCTCCGCCCACCTCTTCGATCTTCGATTTCACTTTATAATTACCAGAGATGCCACTTTTCCTTGGACTGGCCTATAATTTATTTTTGCTCGAATTTTAATTAGAGATAATTTAAATTATGCATATAATAATAAAGTTATAAAGAATACTTTTGATTTTAGTTTTAAATAAAATTGTTACACTAAATATGACTAGCTACATGAGAAAAAGATGTTTCCAAAATTGTTTCTGATGGCGCTCGCAATATGACTAGAGTGTAAGATGGTTTTGTCAACTTATTTACCCAACAAATTGGTCATAACATTTTGGGCTTTTATTGCATGCTTCAGCAGGTTCTATAAGCAAAATTCACTGGAAGATGGTATGATCCTTGTTATAAATAAAATAGAAACAACCTTACTTATTGCAGAAAGTATTAAATAAATTCAAAAAACGAAATATAGCCTGAATATGGCACTAGCCAGGGAAGTAGTTGTTTCAATAAGTTATTTGTTTATAGTCTTAGTAAGACTTAATTTTGCTTGCAGAGTTACGAACAGGTTGAATAGTTATATATTCAGGCTATATTTCGTTTTTTGAATTTATTTGATCGTTGTTATAAAATTTGTCAATTTTATATCTGCACGCGCTCTAAATTAACGATTTTTTCTAGAATCACTAAATGATGTAAATGAAGAGTTTACTTGTGAGCGTCGGAAATTTAAGTCACCTTAGGTTAAGTTTCTCAAAGATTCATTCAGTATTTAAATACAGTTAGATTTTTTTTCCAATTTTTGAAAAATATAATCAATTAATGGTTTTTCAACTCAATATATTTTTTCTGCAGCCGTCCTGAAAATACAACTTTCGGTATGATTTATTAAATATAAAGCACTACTTCACACAAATTTCGGGATGATTTTTTTCACTTTCGGAACGATTTCTTTGTTTACGGTACGATTTTTGTGACTTTCGGGACGATTTTGGGTACCTATGTAAGCCTTGACAATAACATCAACTTTGTATTTAAATATGACAGCGTGTGTCATATAACATTCGTGTGTGCTTTTGCTTTTTTAACATTCAAAAGAGTTGTACAAAAATATTGTACGTAACACGTCCCAACTGAGGGACGTACTACTCATCCCGTAAAATATCACTTTCGGAACTTGTTACGTAATAGTATATTCTGTAACAAGGTTAGAATGGAAATTCGATGCGAGTGGAATATTTCGAGCGCGAGCCGCGAGGCGAGCGCGAGGAACCACGAGCATCAGAATTTCTATTCTTACCGAGTAGCAGACTATACTTTCTCCTCGACCAGATAAAATAGACTAATCAAATAATGAACACAAGGAACTTACGTTTTATTATTACGTTTGTGGTTATGTTTATAGTATTTTGACAATTGTGATATCCAAGGCTAATTGTTTTATTCGGAACGGTGTGAGAATATTCATTCTATCCCTTGTTATGGAATGAATTACATGCAAAACGCATATGCGCATAGTGTTTTGTTCCATAACAAGAGTGAGAATGTGAACGTTCTATGATCAAAATTGATTTCAGAATGCCTAAATTCTACAGTGGTCGTGGAGAATAGTAATTTACGTAACAAGTGATATTTTATGGGATGAGTAGGAAGTTTCCAGGACGAGCCGTAGGTGAGTCCTGGAATCCTGCGAGTCCCGTAAAATCACTTTTGGAACGAGTTACGTACAATATTTTTTCTGCAGCCGTCCCGAAAATAAAACTTTCGGTATGATTTATTAGATCCAAAGTACCACTTTACATAAATCATACCGAAAGTTGTTATTTTCGGGACGATTTTGTTTCACTTTCGGAACGATTTCTTTACTTTCGGGACGCTTTTTGTTACTTTCGGGACGATTTTGCGTATATATGTAGGCGGTCTTGACAAAAACATGAACATCGTATTTAATTATGACAGCGCATGTCAGAACATTCGTGTGTATTTTAGCTATTTTAACATAAAAAAAAACGGCTGCAGAAAAAATATTGTACGTAACGCGTTCCAAAAGTGATTTTACGGGACTCGCAGGTTTCCACTTCCTACTCATCCCGTAAAATATCACTTTCGGAACTTGCTACGTAAATTACTATTTTCTGCAGCCGTTTTTAATGTTAAAAAAGCAAAAACATAATTAAATACGGTGGATGTTTTTGTCAAGGCCGCCTACATATATAGGCAAAATCGTCCCGAAAGTAAGAAAAAGCGTCCCGAAAGCATAGAAATCGTTCCGAAAGTGAAACAAAATCGTCCCGAAAATAATTACTTTCGGTACGATTTATGTAAAGTGGCACTTTTGATTTAATAAATCATACCGAAAGTTTTATTTTCGGGACGGCTGCAGAAAAATGACTATTACCGATTTATGCTTACCTTTAAATTAACTGAATGTTGAACTGCAAGGTGTTATTGTTATGTTTAATTTAATCAAAATATTCGAAGATGAATTGGATATTTTTTTGTGACTTTATCTCCAATACCTACACATGATTTCCTAATACTTTGCAGATCTAAAATCTCAAGAATTCACAGATTCAGTTAACATCAAGATCAAAACGGCGGTACCTATTGTCTATATAAGTTGCACAAATTTCTTAATTGGGTGGAATAACCCACAGACAATAAGGAATCGTCAACTAGCGACAATTATAACAGCATTAATGTAAGACACTTGAATATTGTATCCCTATGCGAAAACCGAGGGCCGCTTTCGATCATATTATATCTCATTAGCTCAGTATAGACGCTGACAGGGAAATTATAGAGTTATCATTGACAAACCATTTTCTGCAGTTATTCACTCGATAAAAAACGGATTTTCATATCAGACAATTTGCAGAAATATCAAAATTCAGCAGATAAACTTAATTTGAAGAATTTTAAATAGCTGAATT
Organism: Ocypus olens; assembly: GCA_910593695.2. Taxonomy (NCBI): domain Eukaryota; kingdom Metazoa; phylum Arthropoda; class Insecta; order Coleoptera; family Staphylinidae; genus Ocypus; species Ocypus olens. The sequence goes on from OU343047.1 coordinate 14,933,580, forward strand.
CGGAAGATATAGAAATGCTATTTCAATCCAGTTCTTTATCTAAACAAATGTTTGTCGATTTGAAAAATGACTTAAGAAAAATTGAAAATGATCGACAGTTGGACGTTTATTCAAAAGTATGCAAAGGAGGAAATAACGTCATCCCCGAGAACTTTAGTTGTTTAAAAACCTGGCCATGGCTATGAATTTTTTCTTCTACATAAGCTTGTGAGTCATTCATTTTGAAATTAATCTTATAAAAGACAGATTTAAAAATGAATCTAATTTTACTAAAAGTGATGAAATATGACCCTGATATAAAGTACTTGTCATTCAATTTAAGACAAAAGTCTTATTTTTACTTTCTCCGTTACGTACGAGAAAGTATTGTGATCGTGATTTTTTTTTCAAAAATTTTTTTCACGGAAATATCCGTTTTGGGGTCCCTAGATACCATTTCAACAATTTCTGGATTTTTTTTTGTCTGTGTGTGTGTGTGTCTGCTGTGTGTTTGTCCCCACATATTTGTGGCACTTTGTGTGTGCTACATCCTGAATTGTGGCGGAGGCGCGTTCTTGTGGCACCTTACCCTCCGTGCCACAAGTACATTCGGCTATTTCTCCATTGCTTCATATGTCACACTTACGACATTTAGTACCAATGTTAAAGAAGATCAGATTATTTCAGTTATCTATACGAAAATTCTCTAAAATCATTCTCGCGAAAGTTATGATACCTTAAAAATAATTGTGTGTATGACGCCACATCATGGGTACCGATCATGTGTGCTACACACCAAATTGTGACAACCCTTGTTGGTAGCGCCACCTGGAACAAAATATGCTGCGTTGCCGACCTATCCCACATACCTACCGAGGGGATCGCATTGTTTGCTCAATTCTCGGGTTGGAAATAGATTTACAGTTGGCGTTAGGACTTGCAGTGTCCATTCATAAATATTTCAATTAAATAAATAACATAAATTATTAATAAATAAATATTGAAATATTAAAATATTAATGAAATAAGAAATTGTGAGTAGAGAAATTAATTAAATTAATAACAGTAATTATTAATAAATAAATAAAAATTGAATTATTTATGAAACATAAAATTGCAAACAGAGAAATAAAATGTACAATTAAATGTTAAAAATGCACGGAATTTCTTGTAATTGTCTAAATTATTATTGTTCTTGACAATTAATACCCAACTTAAATTGATTTTTTTGTTCCCACTTTACTTGAATTACAGTTAAAATTATGCATAAATTATGCAAATTCACCAAATTAAATAGCATTTATTTATATTAATTTATTGGATTCTGTTTTAAAGTTTAAACGGGTTCGGGATGATAAAATGATACAAATATTATTACAATCTTTATATGTATATAAAAAGTGCATGTAATATAATTTATTTCGTATTCAATTAACAAAATTTTCCCACTTTCTTTGAATTTTTAATTTTATCTATATGATTTTTAACACAAAATTTAATGTCAGTCCAACCGCGTGAAGATAATATAGAATTGCTATTCATACATTGTATGCAGTTTACTTTTCCTGGTACAGTATTTCTTTTTATGTGCGTTGCAAAAAACTTCAACACTGCTCCTTTCTCTGCACTAGAGCATTATACATCATATTAAGGATACAAATAGTTTATGATTAATTTTGAAATAGCACTAAACAATATTAATAAATATCATTACCTGAACATGTACGGGGAACAGGTACTTGAGTCGACACTTATATTAAAAAAAATATTTTTTTAATGGAATAAAACATGTTTAAATAATTCTAATTAATCCCATCATATAGAAAAATAATTGATTTATATTACTAACAAAAATTTGCTTCAAAATTATATGATAAAATATACATTAACACAAGGTAAAAGTTTTAGCATGTAAAATCCTATGGCCCACGATAAAAAACATACTGTATATCTAACGGTCAATCCATGTCAAATCAACCAATGATAGTCGCTAATTTTTTTTTATTTTCCAGAAGTTTTAGCTATTTTTTAAATTTCTAACCAAAAAGCTAATAAAGTCTCAGTGATGAAATTTTAACCACTTAGTATAACACCATTAAAGAACGTTTTGTGAAAATATTGGGTTTTTAAAGTGTGTCCCTTCCGAGATATTTCAGATCGAAAATACCTGATTTTAGGAAAATTGCAATATTTGAAGACCCTTTAAAAAAGGATGTAACTCTCTGGCCTGATACTTTTTAGGGAAGTAGTATACTATAGACACTATATCCACAAAAAATGAATTTGAGTCTTCGTTTTATCTTTAACACTTTTAATTTTTAAAGAGAAGCTTTTTATTTTGGAAACGTTAACATTTACCTATTTTCTGCTAATTTACAATTTAGTATAGGCCTATATATATATATATATATATATATATATATATATATATATATATATATATATATATATACTTAACAGAAAAAATTGTACATTTTATGTTCTTTAACATGGTTTCTTTTTGAACCAAATATCTCCAAAAACCGAGGAGCTACAGAGTTTAACGTAAATCTCTACAAAATGCAAAATAGGCTGACCCACCAATACAAAATGGCTGTTCACAAAAAAAACTGAACATCTGAAAAATTAATGCATAGCTGTTTTCAACTCTCTGAATATACTACAACATAGGTAAAAAAACGAAAATAGATAAATTTTGTCAGAGACCTTTTCAAATTAAATTGGTTGATTTGATTGACCCCTAAGAATTTTTAGTGACAATCTAAAGACAATAATCAAACAAACTGTTTTAAAAATATGTTTACTTCTTAAAAATAATATTTATTGTTTCAAAATTGTCTAACAATAAGTAAGAAGTTCGTTTGAAATGCATCTCCCTAAATATATGTTCATGAACGCTGGAATATTTAGGTTGGTTCATATACTTACATGTTTGTTTGCAAAATATTAGGAAAAGTTGATAAAAACCAAAGAAAATATGAGCGATTAGATTTTTCACCATAATTGCTTTGAATAGTATGAGAGTGCTGTCTTTATTCTGACAACAATTAAAATGTAACTCATTCTAATTTGGTTTCTGTATCGAATAGAAAATTCAGCAATGTACATTGGCGATTTACATTGTATTTATATGTTTATGCAAACTCCTGCTTCCCATACAGATGGCAAAAAAAGGCAATAGCATAACAAAAAACGTGTATTGTAACTTGTTACTCAAGAGTGAAAAAATAAAATTAAAATATTTGGGATTTCACACGAGTTACCGCGCTTGTCATCAATTGAAAATCTATAAATAGATTGTTAATAATTTTCTTAAAATACAATCCGGAATGAATTTTGAGTAAATTTTCAAATCGATGGTAATTATTATTACATTTTTTCACTTAAATTATTACAGATTTTCAAGAACTTATACTTTATTCTCATGGATTTATCCCACAACTTGCGGATGGGGTGTTTGCAGGTTTCTATGGATTAATAATTATAATTAATTTTTAGTAAATTTATAAAGTTTATAGGAGAGACATATTTCATTTCATTTTTTCATTTGAATGGCAAAAATATTGTTATTTTCAAATAACAACCTACCTTGTTGTTTACTTTTTAGATAGAGCATTTTTAACTACAATACAATACTATTTTTTCTCCACGACCACTGTAGAATTTAAGCATTCTGAAATCAATTTTGATCATAGAACGTACACATTCTCACTCTTGTTATGGATCAAAATAAAATGCACTTATGCGTTTTGCATGTAATTCATTCCATAATAACTAATGGAATGAATATTCTCACACCGTTTCGAATAAAACAATTAGCCTTGGATATCACAATTGTCAAAATACTATAAACATAACCACAAACGTGATAATAAAACGTAAGTTCTTTGTGTTAATTATAATTAATATACTAATACAATAATTATTGTATTAGTCTATTTTATCTGGTCGAGGAGAAAGTATAGTCTACTACTAGGTAAGAATGGAAATTCTGATGCTAGTCCACTCGCATCGAATTTCCATTTTAACCTTGTTACAGAGTATACTATTATACCCTCGCCTAAGGCATTTTTCAAGTTAATTTGACTAAAATAAGCGCTGCGTGTCTAAAATTTGTCGCATAATAACATTTTTTTTTAAATTATTTACCAAATTCAGTATTGCATCAAACTAAAGTTGATTATTTTGTTGCTATAACAATACACTTTTTTATTCTTTATGGAGATTTTTCTCTAGTAATTTTTTTTAAGTTGCATTATTAGAAATTTTTTGAGTAATTTCGTTTTGAAAATAAAAGCAACAGTGCGTTGTCCTAGCAACAAAACGATAAGTTCCAACGAATATCCAACATCATCACTAAACGCATTATTAAATTCCAAAGAACTTGTATACAAATCATTTTCGGATTCGGTAAATAAAATAAAAGTAAAGTCATTACGCAAAACCCTGACCGCTTATTTAGTCGATTTTTTTTTGAAAATGTTATTGTATTTGCAACCACATTTAATTGATGAAAATAACATTTTCTCATACCAGATTTACATTCCTTCCTTACAATTAGTTCAGTGATTTTTTAATTAAATTACGTTCATAAAACTCACATAAATGGATATTTTGTATATGCTGCACTGTCAAATAAGCTCCAATTATGTGTCTAATATTAATTTCTTGGTTTATTTGATCCATTCTCATTTTACTGTAAATGTGTAAATGTTGTTATGTGTTAATTGCTATTGTGTGTTAGTTTGGACCGGATATTGGGATGTGACGCATTCATTCGACGAATTCCTTTTAAAATTTAAAGGGACGATCCAAAACAGGTAGAACACTTGGGGGTGACGAATGCTAACATCTGCGAAAGATAAATATTTGAGGCCTGGCTCCTACTTCTATACATATTTAAAAATAGACTTTTATTATTGCTATTTAAATTAATAACTTTCTGTAAATTTCTTGCTCCTTCAAACTGAATTTCAATGGCTATTGTAATGCACGCTAGAGAAATAAATCTTCGATTTTTTTATTACGTCCATTTTCTCAATAAAACTTTATTCATACATTTCTTATAGATTTTAATATAGAAATAAATACCAATCAATAATAATAACTTACTACAAAAAATAATGTTGGTAAAAATCAAACTATTATCTTTTAATTTTTATGCTATTAAGGAATTCATTATTTTTTGCTGCCCAAAACAGCGAATGGATAAAATAAACCATGAAATGAACATTAGATACATAATTTGCGAATATTTGAACGTGTGAAATACCCGAAATGTCCATTTATGTGACGTTTATAAATTCAAAACTTACTAAAGTAAGGAGATATTGTAAATCTAAAAAAAATATGACTTACATCTACATTCAAATCCTTATTTCGAATAACTCTATCGACTTTTTTCTGACTACATAGTTTCGACAAATAAGTGTGTCAGTTTCGGACATAATTATTTTTTAAATGAGAACCGAAACTTTCAAATGACGAGTGTATCCTAAAATAAGTTTTTCAAAGCAAAAATTTTGTAAATCAGGGCTTGACGTTACTAATATGGCGGAATCGTAAGTGGTTTTTTCTACCGTTTGTTTACTCATGACTTTACTAGTTTAGAGTTTTTCGAACAATTTTAAATTGTATATAACATTTACTAAATTAAAAATTGGTGGTTAAATAATAGCCTAAATTATACTATTTCAAGTAACGTTCGATGATTTTATAAACTTATATTTGCCTGAGCTATAAATCTGAGATATTTTTTCAGCTAAATCGCCGGAAATAAATAATGAATACCAATATAATATTTAATAAAAAATGTATTGGTTTTGATTTTCAAAAGTAAACTGATTTTTCTTCGAATAATGAATAATGCATAATTTACGGTATTAAACCTGTATTTGATAATCCTTTTGTGCCGTAAATTGTGTGTGTAATAGAGACAAGTTAGACAGAACAACATAATGACAAATCTTTTTTTTTTCATTTTAAAATTTAATTTGAATTCATAAATTTTAGAATAATTTGCCTAATATTATAAACATAGTAAGATATGCTAAATTTGCGAAGTAAAAAAAATATAAATTGTGTTAATTGTGAGTTAAAATTATAAAACGTATCGGGAAGCAGCTGAAATATTTAATAAGAAACATCCAGACACAAATGTACATACAATAATTAATATTTTGAAATGAAAATAATTAAAACATATGGATATGTTAAAAATAAATTAAATAACAAACGTCGATAACTGAGGACTTTAAAGTGAGGACTTTAAATGTAATGTTATCTACAATAGAATATATTAAATATTAGCTGCGCAAAAGGGTAAAGATATGATGGCAAATATTTTGAAAGCACACAAATTCCACCCATATAAACCACATTAAAACCTAGAGATTATGTTAGTGGTTTCAATTTTTGTTCTCTTATCCAAGGAGAGTTAGAAGAGCATCCATTTTGGGTTAGAATAATCATGTTTGAAGATGAAGCTTCATTTAATTCAAATGGTACAGTGAGTTCCCAAAATTGTCGATGATGGAATGACCTTCAACCCTAACTAACTAACGAAATAAATATTCATTACTGTAGTATTGTGTACATTTTTATCTGGATGTTTGTTATAATATATTTCAGCTGCTTCCCGATACGTTTTATAATTTTCAATCACAATTAATACAATTTCTATTTTTTCTCCAAACTCAATGTCACCGGAATTACTATTCATTTATAATGTTTAAATAATATCTGATGTTTAATGACAGACCTGTCACTGTCATTTCAACATTTGAAATATCAATGTGCATGTATCACTGTAGAGAAAAAGAAAAATTACAAAATCTTATTTTTAGCAACAGGTATACATGACTGTATGATTGAACCCAGTTTTCAATTCTAAATAACTTTTCTTTATAACAGTTCTTGATATTGTCAAAAATAAAGGTACTTTATTCTGGAACAAAATTCATATTTTCACACAAACTCCGTATATGACCAAAAAAATTGGACAGCTGATGGTTGCATTTTAGGTTTTGGACCATGCAGAACTTTTTATAAAGAATAACTTTTTTCCTAAAATTAATTTTCAAATGGGATGGTTGAGAAGCTGCAAACTAACATCATTTATTACAATGCAAAAAAAAAATTAAATATATTGATACCAACATAAGCACAACTTATAAGATGAATTGATATGTAGTGTATTTTTTACTGTGAACTTTTAAAGTTTTCATATTAAGTTTTAAGTGGTACTATATTAAAATTTAATTATTTAACTGTTGATATGTTAACTTTGATAACCGAAATACGAGAAAATGTAATTCATGTCAATGTCATTTTCCTAAAAATTAAGCAAAAACCTATGAATTACAATCTATTGTCTGTTATAAAAATGTTCTAATTATAAGAACAATCAGTTCGCTGTAAAAAGATAAAATTTTAAGATGGATTTTAAGCAAATATTTTCATATGTTAAAATATGGTCCAAAAGTTAATTTGCAAAATCTTAACGGCCGTGGTAATAAAATACACGACATATTATAACATACCCCCTAAAAGCATAATCTATTAATAATATATCATCTAAACCTATAATTTGACTAAATTACAATGTTCGAAAGACATTTATTAGCAAAATATGTAAATTTAGAAAAACAAATTGAAATTGTATTTAATTAAAATATTTGATACAATTAAAATTATTTACCGTTTTGTGCCAGTTATTGAATTCAAATCACATAAATTCAATGGGCAATTGACTCTTAGCTCGATTCGTACTAGATGATACTTGTAATAATCATAATACTGAAATAAAATTGCAACGGATATGCCCGTGTGTCACATCACTGAAATCAGCAAAAAAAATCTGATTTAAATATGTATATATCATAAATTGTGCCCACAATGAAAACGAAAGCTAAGTGTAAAAAAACAAAAACTAACCCTGTAGATAAAAATCGTTCGCCATTTGATAAGACGTAAAAAGATGCCGTAGGAACGTTTTTACGAAATTACGATTTACACTTCTTTCCAAACTGCAGAGAAACCGTTAAAATAATTTAAATGTTAAAGCAGATTATTAATCAACATAAAATTCTGCAAAAGTGTCGAATTTAAACCTACCCTCTATTTCCTATAATAAGCTATATCCCCATACTCGCCCTCGAATTTTAATCACCCTTTATATTTCACCCGATAGCTGACGAGGCAATTCAAGTACAATTACTCAAAATATAGCTTTAAAACATTTTCGCATATTCTGTTATATTTTTTATACCAGAAAAGTTTTAAATGTATAAACCTCACTAAAGACGGTTGTAACATAATTAGTATTATCAACCTACCTAAAATAACTGGATGTAACAATAGTTTCAAAAAGGCCAATAATTTTAATCCTATTACAAAAGTTTGCTGTAAAAGTTGTGAGCTTTCATACATTTAAAACATCAAGAGACTATTTTTATTGTCCCAACAGAAATCTTGGAGCATTTCAAGCACAAACATAAAAAATCACTTTTTGTCAAGGTTATTTAATTAAGCCATGCATATTCTAAAGCTATGCTTATTCTAAAATATTTATTTTACCATTTTTCAATTAGTTTATAAGGCACATTTTGATCATAAACCCAAACTTAAAATGTTTGTACAATAAAATTAGGTTAAATTATTAGTTCAAAGGGTATGGTTTAATACTCGTTTTTTTATAGATATTATATAAATTTATGGTTTCATCGTACAAATCCTTGTCGTGTGGGACCCAAAAATATTTATGGGGGCCTATTTAGGTTATTGGAGAGATAATTTCGGAAAAATTGTATTGTCATGCTCCGCTGTTTATAATTATTTAAATCCGAAGGGTAAGTACATAAGAAATCATTCTCGTTTTTCTCCTGTGCTAAGTTCCTTTATTATCCAGTAACCAATATTTATAAATTATTGTTTTCTGTGGTTACATACAAAAGTATTTTAAAAGGATAACAGACAAGAGTTTGCTAATATGCATAATTATGTAATATTAACGTGATTATTTCCGTTTTTGGCCTCTTCAACTACCATTTTTTGACTTCGATTTCGTTCTGAGCCGAAACTTTGTGATGGTTATAAATTTAAAAAAACATATAAATAAGGAGTCTAAATCTAGTTCATAGCGTAGCTTTGAGTGGTTTATCTTTCAAATTGTATTAACAAAAAAAGTCATTGCTTCAATTTGTGGATATTATTTTTATTTCCTTAATTTGAAAGTTAATACAGACATTTTCATATTTATTTTCAAAAACAAAACTCTCATTAGCGTAATGAAATTGATTTGCCAAAGGCAATAAACTTTACATGTGGAAACATTTTGGGGGTTATTAATATTTTGAAAAAATGATGGGATGTTCAAATTCAATTTTTGAACATGGTAAGGAAATTACAAACATACGTTAGCCCTTATGATAAAATTGACACTGACAAATTGATTTCATGACATTACCAGTGTTTCGTTTTCGGCATTGAATATGAAAATTATAAATTTAATTTATCTTGAATTTGATACTATTTTAAATTGAAAATTCACGTGACTTTTAAACGTTTAATTGTAAAAAACTGTAAGAAAAATAATATTTGTCTACCTTTTAAATTAAAAGGGAAAAAAGGTTTAAAAAACTACAAGAGCTTAAAACAACTGAAAACGGAAATTTTTCCTCACGAAGATACTTCACGATTTATAAATGAGGATTATATTCAAGATAAAATAATTCTAGATTTAAATATTATTCACGTTAAATCTTTATATTGAAACTGCATTTTTAGTGTTTATAGTACTAGGAAAGTTGTATTTTCAAACATTTATAATATCCAGATGTCGGCATTGTTCGTCTCAGCAGTCGAAAGCAGGTACCAAGCGTCCCTTTAAATTTTTAAAAGGAATTCCTAGAAAAGAGGACAGACGACTCATTTCAAAATCCGGTTCAAACCAATATCATTCATATTGTTTATTCTGGAGACTTCCACTTCTTTATACATGTTGAATAATATAATAAAACACTTTTCACTTTGTTTTGTATAACATGGTAATATATTCAAATTGAACCGGATGAGAAATGCTTGTTTTATTTTCATGTTTGAAAATGGTAGGCGTTGTTAGCGAAACATATTATACAACATAATTCATATTTTATTTATCCTTCGAGTATATTCAAATTCTAAATAGTATTTCTCATTATCTCTATAGTTGTGGTTTTTATAGTCGTTTGTAGCGATACTTGCCGCTACATAGTAAATTTTATACACAAAACATATAACTTTTAAAAGTAACCTGATAAATTATAAATACATTCATGAATCTTTTAAATAACTTATAATCCTTAATAAATGAACCATTTATGTTAATACTATAATTCATAGAAGTATATTTTTTTAAGTAAACAGAAGTTTTTCAATATATCGAAATTTTGTAAGTGATAAAAGAAAATCATTCGTTGTAGATAATTAAGAGAAACATCTTATTTTTAATTGTTACAATAATACAAATGAGTGAAATAAGTAGAGTTTACACTATATTTAATGGTAATGCATATCTATAGTATAGATCTTTATTTAATAAAAAAATTATCAAGTTGACTTTGATTTTAAAATACTTCATATGCAACTTGTAATTTCTAAAATGAAATTGCTGAACTTTCTAATTGAACCCCTGTATAATTAGAAATAGATTATAGCAAGGTATAATCATTTTAAATTACGCACAAGACATTGTACATAAATTATTAACAAAATGTTTTGTAGCGTTTTTATAATTAAACATTTTTTATTTTAAGTAGAAAATGTGCATATTTTAACAAAATATAGAAAAACAATTGGTACAAAAGTTGTGCAGAATAGTGACTTGCACATTATAAAAAAAATCGGAATTTATACAGGGTGGTTCAATAAAAGTTATACACAAAACTTTTCTTTTTTTTAATGGAACACAATATATATTTTTACATTTTTAGATTCCTCATTACGTAAGGATTATTGAAACGATATAAAGTTCTATGGGTTTGAACCATATCGTTTCTATGTTATTCAGTTGTTTATATAAAAATTTGAACACATTTGTCCCAGCTATAGTTAATTTAGTTGTACAGTTTTTTTGATCATTGGTCTTCAAAATTACTGATGAGATTTCGAAAAGTACTTAATCTTTATAAAGTGTTCATTTTGGAAATCTCTACAATTATTGTTAATGAAAATTTCATGTAGAAATTATTATTTGATAATATTGGAACGAAAATTTCAAATTATTTTCATTATCAATACTTGTAGAGAATTCTAAAATGAACACTTTATAAAGAATAAGTATTTTTCGAAATCTCACTAGTCTTTGAAAAAATTGATATACCGGGTGTAACTGAATTCTGGTAGACCCCGAATATCTTTTTTATCTTTACATATATCGTTTTGAAATTTAGGATGGTGCTTTAAGAGAATAAATTGGGTCAGCAAGCGGAATTTTAATAAAAAATCTATTTCCGGTTTAACCGGAAATGGCCTTCTTTTCCATTTCAGATAGAACACCCTGTATATTTTTACATAATTTAATTCCTATCTATATTCTGAGTTCATAGATGTATCATAAGTGACCATCCGGTTGTTTATTTTTTGTTTAAAATTAATTTAAATTTGTTTTTTGTGTAAATTTAATTTAAATTTAAACAAAAGACTAACAACCAAAAGGTCACTTATGATACGTCTCTAAACTCAGAATTTAGAGACGAATTAAATTATGTAAAAATATACAGATTGTTCCGTCTGAAATAGAAAAGTTGTGGTCATTGGAAATGGAAATGGAATTTTGATAAAAAATCCACATGTCGATACACTTTATTCCCTTAAAACACTAAACTAAATTTCATAAAGATATATGTAAAAATGCAAATTATAGGCATCAAATATCATTTGAATAGTGTTCTTAAGGAACAAAGTATGTCAATATGTAGACTTTTAATAACAATTCCATTTCCGGTTTAACTTTTCTATTTCAAATAAAAATCAAAATTAAAATTACAATCAAAATCAAAATTTAAATTAAAATCAAAATCAAAATCAAAATTAAAATCAAAGTCAAAATCAAAATCGAAATCGAAATCGAAATCGAAATCGAAATCGAAATCGAAATCGAAATCGAAATCGAAATCGAAATCGAAATCGAAATCGAAATCGAAATCGGAATCGAAATCGAAATCGAAATCGAAATCAAAATCAAAATCAAAATCAAAATTCAAATTGTAATTACAATTACAATTGAAAAAAAATTAAAATCAAAGCTAAAATCTGTATTATTATCATAAATCGCGTTCTGTGAATCAAAGAGCGAATTGGCGTGTTTAATAACCATATTAAAAACGCAAATGCGTGTTTAATGAAATTAAGGCTTGGTCGAATGTACTTAATATTTTATATGCAGCTATTTAATAAAGTATTATATAGAAAATGTACCCCATTTATGCTGCCCATACAATTTAATAATGCGCATATTATAACATTTTCGTGAACAAAGATATATATATATATATATAGATATATATATATATATATATATATATATATATATATAGATTTGTTTAACCGCGTATACGGACCCAACTTGCCATATTCCACCTACAAAGCCAGACCAAAAAAGACGTTATCAGACCCGGCTGCGGGTCTGAAAACGTTTTCTTGTGTTTATCGATTACTAAAAGTGTTCTTTGATTATAGACCAATTTTAGGTGGGTCCCAAAATGCGGTCGAATATCACCATTTTATACAGTTTTAGTTGATGCGATTGCTCACCAGAGGTAGTCCGGTCGATCTGTATATATTATATACAATACCACCATGTCGTACCGACGATCTCATGCAGGCAGTCTGGCAACATCGTTCTCCACTTTTTTTTTATCATAAAACGCGATGTGTATGATGTATTTAACTCTACGTTAGGCGCGCGAACTAGTTATAGACCAGTCTTTTAAAAACGATTATAACTCGATAATTCGCGTTATTTGTGCATGCATCCTTATAAGTAGTAATTAAAAAACATCTCAATTTAGATTTTTAGTCAGTTGAGTTTAGTGATTTTATGCAATAGTGTGATTTATTGTACTCCAAATAGCGATGGATTCTTCCCGGTCGACTGTAGACCGCGCACCTATCGTAGGGTTAAAATAAAAATGTACATACGAATCTGGCCTTTCAAAATTTCTTTTTGTTTATGACCAGTGACGGCTTGTGGGGTGACTCATGGTACGGCCGAGGTAGCAGAGGTAATACATATAGGTGTGGTTACGCCGCCAGCCGTCTTTGCAACTTACCCCAATTTTGGAAATAGGATATTAAAATTATTATTTACTATAAGAATTGCTTAATTGATTTTGATTAACTTTAAGATTGAAGGTTTTTATACAAATGATCCTATTAAAACTAATTGCGAATTTATAAGGGACTTATAAATAAGTTGACATTACTTAGAATAAAATACAAATATTTAAGAATGATCTAAAAGGACACGGACTTTCCAATTTCTTTACTGAAAAATATCCCATTAAATATTTGAAGTACTTTATAAAGTATGTGCATCATTGTAATGTTTATTTTAAAATCACTATTTAATTTAAAAGCTTGCGTAGTTCATGAATAATTGAATATACAACTATTTATAATAGTACCAATAATACATTTTCCGCTGTCTAATTAGCTTAAAATTAAATAGATATTTTATATTGGTACTGAAATTAAATCATTGTATAGTATCATATTATAATAGTTACAAACAAGCTACATCTGTGATATTAATATAGACTGTGGTAACAAATTTAATTTTAAAAGGTCAGAGAAATAAAAATAAGGGATACAATAAATAGCATAAAGAACAGTAAAAGCACTGATATGCAGGGTGTTGTATTGCAAAGCGAGCCATAGGGACTTACATGTAAAATTTGAAATGTGATAATAGTGGCTCCCCTACTAATAAACCATATGTTTGAACAAGGAACATTTCCCGATGTTTTGAAATTAGGTATAATAAAACCGATTTTTAAAAGTGGTGATACTAAAATCTTTTCAAACTACAGACCGATAATTCTCCTGAATATCTTTTCAAAAATTGCCGAGAAAATTCTTGCATCACGAATTATTGATTTTTTTAATGAGTATAAACTATGTAATGAAGCACAGCATGTTTTTTTAGGAAAAAAATCTACTTCTACGGCACTTTTTGAATATGTGCAGACAGTAACTGACGCCTTGGAGAGGGGGGAAATGCCTATTGGAGTATCTCTTGACCTCTCTAAGGCGTTCGACACAGTGGATCATTCGATTCTTTTAAATAAACTTTACTCCTACGGTATACGAGGAAAGTGTCACGATTTAATAAAAACATTTTTAGAAAACCGTAGAAATAAGTCATAAATCAAAATCCAAAATATTGAATCGCAGGGGAGTGTTCTGGGACCAATACTCTTTATAATTTATGTCAATGATTTGCCAAAATGTATCTCACCTACGGAGGCGAAATTGGTAAATTATGCTGATGATATATGTGTCTTAGGGGCAGGAAAAAATATTAATGAACTTAAAGCGAGAACTTAGGTTACGATAAATAAAATCGAAAATTGGCTAAACATAAACAAACTTGTATTAAATCGAGAAAAAACAAACCTAAAAAATTCACTTAAAAAGTGTTACATAAAAGCGCTTGGCGTCACAATAGATTACCAACTACGTTGGAACGAGCATTGTTCGCAGTTAATAACCAATTGAACTCGATCGTGTATTCCATAAGGTTGCTAAAAGGAACCTTTGAAACAAAACATTTACTGCTTTTATGCCATACCAACTTCGAGTCCCAATTAAGATACGGGATAATATTCTACGGTGGCAGTCCTGCAGCAAATAATATTTTCTTACTTCAGAAAAAAGTCGTCAGAATAATTGAAACCGAATTATATAGTCTTGGTGACCTCTTGATCGGTCCACAGTATGTTTCTGGCAGTTTTGCTTTTATTTTATGTACTATGTATTATTTCTTCGGTACTCTGCTTTAGTTTTATTGACGTATTTGTATTAGTTTTGTTCCATTGGATGTATTTTATGTTACAATGTATGTACAAACTATGTATAAATAAATTTTATTTTGATTTGATTTGATTTGATTTGATTAATTATGACAGAATCGGTCTTCAAATTATTTTTAAAGCTTTTTAAGCTGAATGATTTGGTACCTTACTCTATTGTTGCTGCAGGGTATTTATCGAGATAAAAACTTTACAATTATTTTGAATTGGAAACAAAGGTTTACCATGATATCATAATGGCGGATAATTAATTTCATTCTAAAAAGTTGTCCCATCTGTATGATGTTATTTATTACTTATATATACCGGGTATCTATTTAAAAACGAGCAATGCTCTATAAGTATAGACCTAAAAAAGATATAAAAAATTTCTCAAAACTGTTTCTAGGGTATGTGGGGGAATCAGTATTACCACAAAAATGACCTTCACCTTGCAACCCCTGGGGCTGTAGCCACCCCGACTCATTATTTTTAATGGCAACACCCCGTCTGTGATACCTCATTAGAAAATTGCTATTTAACAATAAATAACAGTCAATTAGTTAGTCAATTATAATATTTTTTACCTTTCTTTTAATTTCACACTTAATTATTGCTAAAGTACGACGCCACGGACCAAGCGCTCGCAGTCGCGCGCCGGGTAACGTGTTTTGTCGTACAAATTAATTTCTTTCATACTGATGTAATCAAATGACCATTGAAAAAATAGATTTTTATATGAACGAAAATGAGGCACACAATGGTATTTTGTTCAAATTTTTAAAGTGATGGCCTTGAAAATAAGAAATAATAAAGTAAAATTACTTTAAATATTTTAATTGTTTATAATAATTAAAAATTAACAACAAAAGTAATATTAATTAACATCAGAATGAAGAATTGAATTGAATTTAATTTAATTTAATTCAGAGAGTTCCATTACCTTTAAAATAAGCTCTAACTGAGCCCCATACGACTAATAGTTTTTAGGGAGTTATAGCGATCTAAAGACATGCATAATTAGCGAGTTTTCAAAACTTTTAGTGTCTGTATTTTCAAAAATACCGACGATAAAAAATACGAAAATACGGGTCGGCTTATTTTGTATAGGAAACGCGTACAAATTTTAGACCCAATATTTCCGTTCGGTTTGTAAAAGAATGCCTCATATATATATATACAGGGTTTGGTAAATGTGTCGGAACACCTGATTTCTGGATAAACGTCTGTTTTTTCTTATTACTTTTAAAAGAAATGTTTATGGATTTATTTATTCTATTCACTGACATATTTTGATTTTCAGCAGCTACCCTCTTTCGCGAGATATGACGTCATCGGCGACACTTCCAGCAATTACAAAGATATGAAGTTTGATGGGTGTTTGACTTGTGGTTTTTTAAATATTAAATAAAATAATTCTACAGTGAGGTGGCTTTTTACACTGTTTCCTGATAAAAAAAAACTTTTTTATGTTTTCTGTCATCGACAGATGTTATCCATGTGAAATATTAACATTGCTGTTCAATTATGTTAGTTCACCAACTGAACGTGAAATAATTACATTGTTAATGATGGCTAATTTTTGGAAATTAGCAGAAATCTCTGTAAGGTGCATGCAATATTTTTAATGCAGCATTTATTGACACAAATTACAATATTTCTAAATCAAACGTTTCAAGGGTTGTGCAAAAGCTTCAGAAAATTCACAAATTTTATTTTCCATTATTTATTTATTATTTAAAAAACCACAAGTCGTAAACCCACCAAACCCTATATCATTGTAATTGCTGAAAAGGTGTATTTGAAAATGTAAAAATATACAGGGTGATTTAGAAAAACTGCCAATGATGTCATATCTTAAAAAATTGGTTAGCAGTTAAAAATGAAAGGACGTCACTATATGAAATAAATAAACTCATAAACATTTCCTTTAAAAGATTTAAGAAAAACACAGACGTTTAGCCAGAAATCAGGTGTTCCGACGCATTTGCCCAACCCTGTATATATTATTGTATTGACATTTTATAGATTATTTCTATTTTTGTGACTTTAAATGTATGGATTTATTTTTACAAAATACAGATTATAACAGGGTACTTACAATAAATAAAATGAAATAACAAAGAATACATTCCACATATTTGTAAATAATCTAAAAGAACACGAACTTTAAGACTTCTTCATTGAAAAAATATTCAATTTTTTTTTTTTTAATTTTACACATAAAGACTTATTTAACGTCGTCATAAGAAACCAAGAAACCATCTAAATAACCTTTTATGTATGCAATATTTCTATATCAACGAATTTTAACGACCGTTGCTATGAACAGTATACATAGCAACGGTCGTTAAATCTGCCACAGCGGACTTAAAAACAAGGCATCATTGTAGGAATAAAATAAGAATAAGAATTATTTCAGTTTATTTATCATTTTTGATAATATTAAAATTAAAAGTACAATTAGTAAAGTGTCCAGATAAATTAATCCCGTCTTCACATATTTCATTAATATTTTAATCATTGCTGTTAGAAACTGTTCCAGATTATGTGGAGAGAAGGTAAACTGTAGTATTTACCGGATTAAATATTTTGTTTGCAATTTTAACTTCTTGTACTCAGATTCTTCAATATATCCTTCCACCATACTCTTTGAGCGCCATCCACCAATACTATTTTACACGTTGATCGCCACGCGGTATTCCCTTTGTGCAGCGGAGTAGTATCTAACTATATGGACTCATAAAATAGATGGCCTGAACGATTATAAACATTTAGGTTTCTTGAAATTATTTATTTCGTTATTGCATTATACTCAATACGTATTATATAGTATTTGAAGAAACTGTTGAATCACAAGAACTTTCAGCATCACAGGGTATATATTCATCTGCGGAGTCGCCTCCTCTAAAATCGTCCACCGCGTCATCGGCGAGTAAAAATTCATTTACATATAAACTTAAAACGCAAGCACTTGTTTATCGAAACATCGCACTGAAGAATGATATCTGCCAGCATACGAAACATTTAGGCAACGCCGCAGGGCTTAGGTAGGTCGGTTGAACAACAATTTTTATACAATTGGTCGCCACTTTGTAATAGCCGTGTGTTGGGCTTATTGAGGTGGATTAAATATAGTGAATCTGTATAAAAGGTGGTCTCAAGTTTGTTCAATCTTTATGGCGGGTCTAGTAAAGTCGGTTAGATACGTATATATATATATATATATATATACAGGGTGTGGCACTTAAGATGCCTCGGACCATAGCTCCTTTACGATAAAAGCTATCGAAAAAAATCTAAAAACAAAGTGGTGCATAGTTACCGCCGCTATGTTTCAAAAATATTTCTAATCATCAGTGGCGTGCCGTACTCCAGTGGCGTACCAAACTTATGTTTTTTTAAATGGAATGCCCTATTTTTTATTGCAGATTTGGAAAGTGCTCGACGAGTACTTATTTTTTTATCTAACATGTTATACCCTTCACTTTAGCGGTTTCGCTGTTATAACCCCTTCTTTCAAAATTGCGCCCCATTTTTGAGATTTTTTTGTAGAGAAACTAATTGACGCCGGGGCCTAAATTTTGAATTGAGGTACAGGTTAAGACCTCGTATACCTTTACATAATTTTTTTTCGGGTAATTTATGGAAAAAAAATAATTTTTGATTGATCTTCGCATGTTGTCATTTTTTCCGAAAATTTCAAATGGCACCCCCCTAAAAAAATTACGGCGTTGTACAGCCAAAACTCTAAATTTTTCATTGGTGTAAAAAAAATTACACATTGCATAACAAAATTTCGGAGAAAAAAGGAATTTCTTCGCAAATGTCGGGAAACGTTTTCCGTTCCCAAGTGTGCCATGAAAAAACAAAAGATTGGTAATTGTCAAAGTAAATTATTAGACGTCAGTAGCAGCCATAAGTCATTTTTGACAAACGTTCTAAAAATGTTCCGAACTCAAGAGAAAATGGTTGACATGATATTTATTCTTGGAGAATGTAACAAGAATTGTTTCTTGGCATCACGAGTGTACCCTGCGCGATATCCGCACAGGGCACATCCAAATGAACGTGCGTTTCAAAAAGTGTTGGAGAGATTTACTACTACGGGAAGTGTGAAACGGCCAAGGAGAGTTAGAAAGAAGGCAGTTATTACCGAAAATAATGAACTGCAGGTTCTGGAGGCAGTTATTGAAGATCCTCATACCAGTATCCGTGATATTAGTAGGAATCACGATATTTCAACGCGATCCGTACATCGTGTTCTTAAAAAGTACAAATTCCGTCCATTTAAGATTCAACTGCACCAAGAATTGCAACCTCAAGATTTTCATGCGAGGCAAGATTTCTGCATGTGGGCTATCAACAAAATTGAGCAGGAGGAATCATTTCTTATGCGCGTATTATTTTCTGATGAAGCAACGTTCCATAGAAATGGGCATGTCAATCGCCACAACTACCATTATTACGCCGATGAAAACCCACAAGCCATGCGAATGATAAACCACCAGCAAAGATGGTCGCTGAATGTTTGGGGAGGCATACTTGGAGAACACCTTTTGGGTCCTTATTTCATCGAGGGGCACCTGAACGGCAACAGTTATTTGAGGTTCCTTCGCGACGACTTGGATGATCTCTTGGAAAATGTCCCTCTAGCCGCTCTTCGACAGATAGTTTTCCAGCACGATGGAGCTCCTGCACATAATAGCTGTGTCGTTCGGGAATTTCTCGATGAAACGTTTCCTGACTCCTGGATTGGTCGTGAGGGTCCTGTGAGGTGGCCGCCAAGATCACCAGAACTCACTCCCCTTGACTTTTTCCTTTGGGGCCATATCAAAGACGAGGTTTACAGGACGGTACCAACTACTGTCGAGGATATGAGGGAGGGAATCCGCGCGGCTTTCCGCGGTATATCACCAGAAGTCCTTAGGGCAGTGTCTAGAGCTTGTGAGTCGAAGTTGCGGTTATGCCTCCGGCAGGAAGGTCGTCATTTCTAACATTTAGTTTAAGTTGTTAAATTTTCTTTATCTGCATTTTTCATATCATGTTGAATAAATAGGTACATACTATTATGTTGACCGTATTTGTGTATTTGTTTTCTCATGGCACACTTGGGAACGGAAAACGTTTCCCGACATTTGCGATGAAATTCCTTTTTTCTCCGAAATTTTGTTATGCAATGTGTAATTTTTTTTACACCAATGAAAAATTTAGAGTTTTGGCTGTACAACGCCGTAATTTTTTTAGGGGGGTGCCATTTGAAATTTTCGGAAAAAATGACAACATGCGAAGATCAATCAAAAATTATTTTTTTTCCATAAATTACCCGAAAAAAAAATATGTGAAGGTATACGAGGTCTTAACCTGTACCTCAATTCAAAATTTAGGCGCCGGCGTCAATTAGTTTCTCTACAAAAAAATCTCAAAAATGGGGCGCAATTTTGAAAGAAGGGGTTATAACAGCGAAACCGCTAAAGTGAAGGGTATACATGTTAGATAAAAAAATAAGTACTCGTCGAGCACTTTCCAAATCTGCAATAAAAAATAGGGCATTCCATTTAAAAAAACATAAGTTTGGTACGCCACTGGAGTACGGCACGCCACTGATGATTAGAAATATTTTTGAAACATAGCGACGGTAACTATGCACCACTTTGTTCTTAGATTTTTTTCGATAGCTTTTATCGTAAAGGAGCTATGGTCCGAGGCGTCTTAAGTGCCACACCCGGTATATATATATATATATATATATATATATATATACATATATATATTTATATATATAAACATGCAAATGATATTTGGGGTCTACCAGAATTCAGTTACACCCGGTATATAAGATACAAATTGCAATATTGTGCTTAATGTTAAAAATCTTGAATCTGAATCTTTATGTTTTATTTTAATTCATTTAATTACTTATATTTTATTTATTTATTTATTTGGTATTACATTTTTATTTTATTATCTATTGGAAGCGTTGCGCGGGCAAGAAAATGCGTGACAAGGACTTTCTTTGCAAATTATAAGACGGTCACATCTCCACGGCAACATTGCTTTTCACACACTTACACACATTTTCATGGCATGCAATATTAGTGGCACCATAAATTGATACCAGTCATATTTGTGACACCATGTGTTAACTTTTCACGTTTCATAATATTTGTGGCACATTTGATTTTTTTGCAATAACTTTTGTTATATGGAGGGTATCGTAAAATTAACCACATATTCAGAAATAATGGAAAGAAGCGCAGCGGAACGACAGTATCTTAACAAAAGCGCCACAAATGGGGATATATCATGCGGTGCCACAAATATGTAGGGACGTGTATGTGTGTGTGTGTGTGTGTGTGTCTGGCTGTGTGCGCTGTATCTCAAAAAAACTAATAGAGCAATTGATATAAAACTTTGAACATACGTCTTATTTGATAATTCGAAGAACTGAAAAGCTTTTGGTAAAATTTCGTACACCGAAAGTGGGTGTTTACCTTACCTGTTTTTTGTTTTTTGCCAATATTTTCTTAAATATGAAAAATATCACAAAAATATTTGAACAAACATTTAAGAGAACAAAGAAATAAACATCTTTTGCTTGAAAATATTTTTCATAAAATCATTGTTATTCGAGAAAAAAAAATATTATTATTTTTTTAATTTTTGGTTTATAATTATAAAACGATAATAGCTACAGTAAATTTATGTTAATAATAATTGTAGAGAAAGCTAAAATAAACAACTTATAAAGATTAAGTTTTTTTTTGAAATCCCTTTAGTTTTTGAGTAAACTGAGTTTTCGAATTATAATTATATTGAAGTATAATTTTTCCATCTTTCATAATTTTGACGTTTTAAACGTCAGTTTCATCCGAGTTTACACAACGCTCGATGTACATTTAAAATATGATTTCAATTGAAAATAAACCATAAAAGCCTTAATATAAATGATACGATCAAGTAGGAGAAAGTAACATGATGGCCACATCACCATTTTTTATGACTTATGTTTGTAAGTTTATTTTTAAAGAATTTAATGTTTTTTATAAGTATATACACTATGCTTTTTTTATCGTGGGCCATAGGATTTTACATGCTAAAGATTATACCTTATGTTAATGTATATTTTATAATAAAATTTTGAAGGAAATTTTAATTAGTAATAAATAAATTATTTTTCTACATGATGGGCTGCATTAGAATAACTTAATAGTTATTTATGCAACAAGTGAGTAAAGTAATACTTTTTTTCACGAGTAGGAAAGATTGCCGCACGAGCCGAAGGCGAGTGTGGCAATTCCTATAAGTGAAAAAAAGTTGCTTTACTCTCGAGTTTCATACAAATTTTTTTCTACGTCCGTAACTTTAAATAAATTCGATAAAACCTTAATCAATTTTTATAAGTAATACTTTTTTTTAATGAAGAAAATAATAATTATCGAGTTTTCTTGATCGGAAACGAATGTTTGATATTTATCGGCGGAACTCGCGGCGTGTTGCGAAGCGTTCATCGCACACTTTGTGTAAACAATTTTTTAGTTGCGTTAAAAAATGAACCGCTACGGCACTTTTTTCACGCAAAAGGGTGAAAAAATGAACCGTTATGGCACTTTTTTTCACGCTACTTGAAGGGTTCAGGAATCACATATTTTATGAACGCAGATTAATGAAAAAACCTGTACATTTTATAACGGACGTAGAAAAACATGTTTTATTCCAGTTAAAAATGAAATTATTTAATATAAATAACTGAGCAAAAATAATCAAAGTACCTTGAATTTACGAAATGTCAGATTGATTAGCAAGGCAAATAATCAAACGGATTTTCTTCTTGAAAATGTCCATTTATACTATTGAAGAAAGGGTGGAATTTGTAAAGGCATTTATAAGAGGTTTGTCCAGTAGGGAAATAGTTGTATTTTTTCTACAAGAAGTCAGGGAACTTTTATTTTAGGGAAATAGATGACAACTTTTCTGCAGCGTATCCCGATCGTTCGGTTCCGAGCAAACGCACTTTTTAATGGAATAAAACATGTTTAAATGATTCTAATTAAGCGCATCATGTAGATAAATAATTGATTTATATTATAAACTAAAATGTACTTCAAAATTATATGATCAAATATACATTAACACGAGGTATAATTTTTAGCATGTAAAATCCTATGGCCCACGATAGAAAAAACATACTGTAAATTTATTTTAATTTTCTGAATAAAATTCTAAATCAAGTATATTTTAAATAATGCAGCATATTGAACAAATTTCTGCACGGCAGCAACTCGATAAATATTCTTTGCAAATTTTTGGCACGCGCACATAAAAAGGTTCGCCACCATTGGTCTAGGGGCACCTCAGAATGGATATTTCCGTTGAAATTTCATCTACGAAAAAATCACGATCACAATTATTTCTCATACTTCGAGCTCAGAAAGTTCAGCTTTGTAGTGGCTAGAGTAAATTATGCCTACTTGGTAACGAATCAGTTCTTTACATGCCTTTAGATCGTAGGATTATGTCTTCAATATTAACGAGATGATTTATAAACACCATTTCTACTTTCTTATCCCATCGTAGAACCTACCGCAAAATTAAAACCTGTAATTTTTTGTTTTATAAAAGTATGTACCATAGATACTACCTTCTCCCTATTTAATATGAATCCGTGTACATTTAAGACCCGAATGTATGAAGTAATCCAGCAATGCACTATTTATATCAAGTATGCAGAATTAATTAGGAGAAGTAACCTTGTTGATTGGACAATCTTAAATTGAATTTAATATGTAAAGTCTGACGCATTCTGCAAGAACAGTTGCACCACGAGAAACGTACCCCGCTATAAATTTATATGCATGTTCAGTTTCAGAAAATGCATTAAAGCAATTCTCTTGAGCGCATTGAGTATTAAAATTGGATCTAGGTTGGAAGTGTGCGCACGTATATATGTGGACGTATGCGGGGTGTTGTAAAATTTATAGTGGTTGGTAATTTAAGAGTTGTAATGAGTGCGATTGTTTTATCTGCATGGAATCGTAATAAAAAGGAAAAGGCAACACTGTAATAACTTGCAACTCATACCGTGTCGTGTTAATGTAAATGGCAAACATAATTCATATTTGATTTATGGTGGTCAAACTGAGGCAGCGATACTTATTGCTAATTATGTTTATGTCAGGGCAAAAATGTGAGAATGATTTACAAGTGCGTTCGAATCAAGTCTAATCAATTTAAATAACTGTAATTGGAAAAATTTTGTTGGCAATCTAGGACTACACTAAAAGATATTACTTAAGTATACTTTAGATTTTTAGTGCCTAATGCATTGGAGCGTTCCAATTATCCTATGCATTATCGTTAGCGGTAGTTTTACACGTTGATGTCGACATCTGTCATGCTCTAAGTACTGTCAATCATGACCAGTCAAATTTCACCAAAAACAGTTTAACACGTTCACTACGGATACGATTTTTGTGTGACGCGTCATATAAACCCCGTACATTTTTTTTGAAAATTGTGTTACTGCAAATTGAATGGAGTTAATCGGTACCACAAATTAATATTAATCTGTGATCGGTACTAAAAAACGCTTAATTCCGTCAAAGTACAAAGTTACAATCTTTGCCCGTAAGAAAGTTCAATAGAATTCTATTCCGTCCACGACGGGACACATATGAACGTGTTAATACTAATGCTAATTATTTAACTGTTTTTAATGTAATAATAAGACCATTATTAAACCAAAGTAGATAACGAGTTTGAACATAGTTACGAGGAGGTGTTAAACAATAACTTGTGTGTTTGCTCTATATCATTGGAAATAATACTCATGGTTTAAAAAATAATTTTAATGCCTTTCATAAAACGCTTACCGAAGGCTTTCACACTTCCAGAATATTAAAAAATCCAACGGGAAATATCCCTTACGATTGTTTTCGAACTTCGGCCAATAAATCACGGAGGAAAGCACCCGTTTTACGGCCGTTTAATAAACCAACCCCTTGAAACTAAAGCTTGAATATATCATACGGCGTCGTAAAATAATTACAGGCCGAAATTTGATTCCGAGAAATACGGCCTTCGGTAATTTTTTCCTCACCATTTCACATGTGGCCTGCGTCTACTACAAATTATTATTTTAGTGTGCTTTAGGACCAGCTTTACGACACACACACACCGTCTGGAGATTGTAAACATTACAATTTGTACCTACGATCATTTCGATCTTGATAAGGCCGGAATTAAATGGAAGGAACACACTGTCTTAGGGGTTGGATATAAATCAGTGATAAAGTGTGGCAGATGAAATGAGAGGAAAAAAACTTCCTATTCGGGGTGGAATTCTTGTCAGCGAGCATTTAAATAGATTTTTATTTAGATACAATTCCGTTTAACCCCTTTTTTTTCTTACAGGTTCTTACAAGTTGATGAGATTATAATTACACGTGCCCTTCCATAATTTATGCCTCAACTGGTTGCGTTTTTTTTTTGTACAACGTGTGTAATTTTCATATCTACATCTCTATTAATAAAAGTTTTCTGTTGCACCGACAGAAAAGGAGGTAGGCGTTAAATACAGATATGATTGATGTGTGCATTTTTCGGAATGAATAAATTTGAAAGGATGTATGCTGATGAATTTTAATAAAAAAATAAAATTGTGTGCTGAAGTTAATTACTTCGTTAGTATTGATAGGTTTAAAGGCCTGTATTTTTAGGGTATTGTAATATGCTATTGATCTATTGGAATGGCTGGAAATATGTAAAATTCAGTGAACTGTTGGATTTTAACTATTATAAAAATTCTTTCACTGTATCACGACATATTTATGAGGGCGGTATTTCCATTATGCACGAGCGACGTTTTAAATTGCGTGCAAATGATGGGCAGATTATCGATTTCGGGTTTTAATTTAAAACATAGCACACCGGCGGAAGAATTCAGGGTATGCAATAATTTATTTACGACACACTAAATGGCGCATTTGTTTATATAAGTATTCATTATGGCTTTGCGTGTCGTATACGTAACTGAAATAAATTATTTATTATGCCTTAAATAAGCTTTTTATTCCGCAAATTATGAACGTACAAATTAAATTATAGTTACGAGGGGGTTAATATTTATTAATTAGTAATTAATTGAATGGTAGAAGTTTAATACTTTCACGTATTAGGATTGTACTTATTTTTTTATAAATCCAATTAACTTATATGTGAATAGAGACATTATTATTGTTGACGATTTTATTATGATGATATTTTTCTATAGCTCTGGCAGACTTTAATTCCCCTATTGTAAAATCTCTAGGATATCCTCAGGATATACACAAATTACACCAATGTTCCCATTAAAATATTACAATACACCATAATTCCACACTACCAATGAAAGTCGTAAATGAGGCGGATTCTAAGACCTGCAAAATTTCTTTACTTTCTACAACTTACTTTTACTCCAGTTCCCTCGACAACACTCTTGTACAATATCAAAATCGAAATATTCGAAAGCAATTCACAGACCTTAAGGATAAGTGAACGGATTTTATGATTTCCGCTTATTTCTCTATTTATTTCCCGGCGAGAGCAACAAGTTTTGGAGTTGGCAGCAAATCCGGTCTATTACGGAGTAATTCCGGGGGATAATCAATGATAGTTTTTGTTTGCCAACTTTAATCATTTCATGTATGTATAAAAGCGGAGCTCGTCGAGATGAAAAATTTTTCATTTCGCAAATAAACCGAGAACGGTCCCGGCTGACCTATTTCCAAAAGTTTGCAAAACCGCCGGAATTACAAACTTTCATTGCTTTCAAGTACTTTTATCTTTATTATTCCCACTCTAATAGCGGTCAAACATGCGGCGCTGAATAACGAAGATAAATATACGATTTATATGTGTTATTTATATGAGTTCATGGGTTAATCTTTATAGCCGCAAAAATAAAAATAAAAAGATTAATTCACCACTGACCTACAGCTGGCCACATGGACTTATGTCCGAGGCCAACAAAACATATTTACTGGAATGCGCAGCCTTATTGATAATAATATTCTTTACGTGAAATAATGTGTGCAGTTGAAATATCAATAAGTTTAGGTTTCTAGAGATCTTTTAATTGGTTAAAACTCAGATTTTCGATTTGAAGAAAGAATAAGAGGAGAAGGTAAACATTCCAAAGTATAAAATTTTTACCGTCCCTTTTATCTAATAAAAGTACCGTTAATTAGAACTTTCCAAGTTTAATTTTAGTAGTTGCAAGTTTGGCTAGTAAACGCTAAGTTTCAACGAGTGCAGTGCTTTTAATTAAATTTTTGAGCAGATTTTTTTAAATATTCTATAAGATTCGTTTATTTAGTATATTTCGGTTTATGCTTGTTTCTTAATTTGAAATATTTAAAATTGAATTAAAAACTTTATCAAAAAATTTGATTTCATAAATGATAACTCCCAAAGTTTAACTTGACATAAAAAAAAATAGCGGGATTTGGCGCGATTTATTTTTGCTTAAAAAAAACAGTAAGTCGTATTCTCAATTGTAGAGATCATGGATTATAATCCTTGTTTAATGTTTGTGATTGATTTAATACTCAAACTGTTTTTCTAAATTTTAATTTAAGAATTATTTTTGATTATAGGTTCAATACCACTTAGTTGTATTTATATATTTTGTGTACTCTCTTCATAATTGTATGTTTCTTATAAAAGGTTAATTACCGTATATAGAATAATAAATAAATAAATAAAGTGTTCTTTTATGAAGTTAAAAAACAGCTGTTTCAAATTTTTGCAATAACAGTTAGAAATAATTTTTGGCACTAGACATGCATTTAAAAAAGAGACGTCTTTTAACCCTTTGGGTCCCAGGAGTCGTTGGAAGTACATGGTCTAAAAACGCCAAAAAGCGCAATAACGCTTGACTTTATCGATTGTGAAGAGGCCCGACAAAATACTTAACAGCACGATCGCGCTTCTTGAGACTCAAAGAGTTAAATAGGGCTAAAGAAATAACATTTCGAACCATTGAACAAATCAAAGTACTAATTGAAGAGGACTATTCCCTCAGCACCATAGAACTATTTGAGTATTTTTCCCGTTTTGGAAGGACATGAATTTTCAGATTTTTCCAATTAAAAAGTACATTTCCACGCCTACAAAAACTACCACTATGCACCCAATAAATTTTATACCATTTTTTTCCTGTTGACGAATATTTTGGAATGATTCGCGAAGTTTCAGAATGTTGGCCATCTGAAAGTTGAATTGGAACCACTGTGTGCGTTCGTGTAATTTAAATAAATTCAGGAGAATGGGCAAAGGGAGTTATATACGTGTATTGTTTGCTCACACATAGAGCATTTATTTATTATTGGCAAATTGCGTTTTATACCGCGAGATGGCGTTACCTATATTGCTTACTTCGAAATGAAAGAGTGCCGAGAGAAAAAAAAGAAACAAAAACTGTTGATAGAAGTTGTATGTGTCCAATAAAAGATTGAACTGGAAGTAGTGTCTTGTATTTATATAGAATAGAGTCATCCAATTAATTGATCATTAAAATGCCAGGAGGAGCTCGGCAGTTGTGTTATTTCACAAAAAAAGAAATGGTGGTATCAAATCGCTCGGCAGTTGTGTCATTTCACAAAAAAAAAATGGTGGTCATCAAATTAAGGGGAAATTTTGTTTAAAATTCGCCGTTTCTTTAGTAATCAAAGATGTAATCGAAATGATTGATTTTTTAAATTTAGATACGTTATTTCAATGACAATTTTAAGTCGCCCTATATATTTACAGTGCTACTTACAGTTGTTAATGACAATCAAGCTTCATCTACGTCAAAAGTGGGTTGGGTTGACCTAAGAGGCATTTTTGCTCATTTTCCTTAAAATCGAAAAAAAGAAAGTTGAATGTATAGTCAATGATTCAAGTATTGCGGGATTAGATATCGACGATAGATTCATATTTTATAGGATCTACAACACCTCTACAAGAGTGGTGTACTATTTATATAAATTGGAGTAACTCGAGATCTTCCTACACAGGTTCCGCCGATCTATTAAAGTACTACATATTTTGGACTCATTACAAACTTACATTTTTGGTAAAGTTCCAATTTTTTTTTAAATTAGAATGTTCATTTCATCCCTTTTAAAAACACCCCGGGCACTGTAGAATTATTTGCATTTTCTTCCTGTAATTTGGAACTACTTACGAATTAAAAAGTGCATTTCTACCCCTATAAAAACCACCCTGGGCACCTTAGAATTATGTATCTATTGTTCCCGTTTTTACTGTTATGTTTTAGAACGATTAACGTATTTTCAGATTGTTCGAATTAAAAAGTGCATTTCCACCCTTGCACAAATTACCCTGGGCACCCTAGAATTATTTAACAATTTTTCCCATTTCGACTGTTGTATTATAGAACGACTAACGAATTTTCATATTTTTCGAATTAAAAAGTGCATTTTCACCCCAACAAAGATCATCCCTGGGTATCCTACAATGATTTAACTATTTTTTCCCGTTTTGATTGTTGTACTATAGAACGACTAACGAGTTTTCATATTTTTAGAATTAAAAAGTGCATTTCCACCCCTATAAAAATCATCCCTGAGCACCCTTGAATTATTTAACATTTTTTTCTGCAGCCGTTCCAAAAATAAAACTTTCGGTATAATTTATTAGATCGAAAGTACCACTTTACACAAATCGTACCGAAAGTAGCTATTTTCGGGACGATTTTTATTTCACGTTCAGAACGATTTTTTTTAATTTCGGGACGATTTTTGTTACTTTCAAAACAATTTTGGGTATCTATGAATGCGGCCTTGACAATAACATCAACTTTGTACTTAATTATGACAGCGCATGTCATATAACATTCGTGCGTGTGTTTGCTCTTTTAACATACAAAACGGCTGCATAAAAAATATTGTACGTAACACGTTCCAAAATTAAAAAGTGCATTTCCTCCCTTGCAAAAATCACCCTGGGTACCCTAGAATTATTTAACTATTTTTCCCGTTTTGACAGTTATATTTTAGAACGACTAACGAATTTTCAGATTTTTCGAATTAAAAAGTGCATTTACACCCCTATAAAAATCATCCCTGAGCACCCTAGAATTATTTAACATTTTTTTTTTCTGTAGCCGTTCCAAAAATAAAACTTTCGGTATGATTTATTAGATCGTAAGTACCACTTTACACAAATCGTACCGAAAGTAGCTATTTTCGGGACGATTTTTTTATCACTTTTGAAACGATTTCTTTAGTTTCGGGACGATTTTTGTTACTTTCAATACGATTTTGGGTATCTATGAATGCGGCTTTGACAATAACATCAACTTTTTATTTTAGTTATGACAGCGCATGTCATATAACATTCGTGCGTGTTTTTGCTTTTTTAACATACAAAACGGCTGAAGAAAACATATTGTACGTAACACGTTCCAAAAGCGATTTTACGGGATTCGCAGGATTCCAAGACTCGTCCTGGAAACTTCCTACTCATCCCGTAAAATATCACTTTCGGAACTTGTTACGTAATTTACTATTCCCGTTTTGGTTGGTAGATTTTGGAAGCATTCGCGAATTTTGAGATTTTTCGAATTAAAAAGAGCATTTTCACCCCTACAAAAACCATCCCTTGGCACCCTGAAATTATTTAATTTTTTCTGTCATATTTTAGAACGGCAAACTAATTTTGAGATTTAGAATTAATAATTGCATTCCCACCCCTACAAAAATCATCAGTGGGCTTCTTTGAAATATTTCACTATTTTTGCTGTTATATTTTGGAAGGATTCACAAATTTTCAATTTTTTTTAAAGTAAAAAGTGCTTTTCCACCCTTACGAAAGCCTAATCAGGACATCCTAGAATTATTTAACAATTTGTTTTTCGTTTTGGCTATTATATTTTGGAAAGACTCAAGAATTTTCAGATTTTTCGAATTAAAAACTGCATTTCCACCCCTACAAATATCACCCCGAACACCCTAGAAATATTTAACTATTTTTCCCGAATTGGCTGTTATATTTAAGAACGACAAACGAATTTTCAGATTTTTCGAATTAAATTATATTTTGGAAAGACTCAAGAATTTTCAGATTTATCGAATTAAAAACTGCATTTATACCCCTATAAATATCATCCCGAATATCCTGGAAATATTTAACTATTTTTCCCGAATTGGCTGTAATATTTAAGAACGATAAACGAATTTTCAGATTTTTCGAATTAAATTATATTTTGGAAAGACTCAAGAATTTTCAGATTTTTCGAATTAAAAACTGCATTTATACTCCTACAAATATCATCCCGAATATCCTAGAAATATTTAACTATTTTTCCCGAATTGGCTGTTATGTTTAAGAACGACAAACGAATTTTCAGATTTTTCGAATTAAAAACTGCGTTTATACCCTTACAAATATCATCCCGAACACCCTAGTAATATTTAACTATTTTTCCCGAATTGGCTGATATATTTAATAACGACAAACGTATTTTCAGATTTTTCGAATTAAAAACTGCATTTATACCTCTACAAATATCATCCCGAATATCCTAGAAATATTTAACTATTTTTCCCGAATTGGCTGTTATATTTAAGAACGACAAACGAATTAAAAAGTGAATTTCCATCGCTATAAAAACCATTTTTCTATTTTAGATGTTATATTTTGTGAAGAATCAGGAATTTTCAGATTTTTAGTAGAAAAAAATGCATTTTTACCTTTGCAAAAACCACACTGGGCACCCTGGAATTATTTAACCATTTTTTACGTATTGGCTGTTATATTTTGGAAAAACACACTAATTTTCAGATTTTTCGAATTAAAAAGTTAATTTTTACCCCTACAAAAATCATCCCTGGGCACCTTGGAATTATTTAACAATATTTCCCGTTTAAGCTGTTGTATTTTGAAAATATTCACAAATTTTCAGATTTTTTAAATTAAAAAGTGTATTTCGACCCTTACAAAAACCACCATGGGCACCCTAGAATTATTTAATCATTTTTTCCTTTTTTACTGTTATATTTCAGAACGACTAACAATTTTTCAGATTTTTCGAATTAAAAAGAGCATTTACACTCCTACAAAAACCACCCTAAGTACTCTACAATATTTTAACTATCTCTCGCGTGTTGACTGTTATATTTTAGAACAACTAACAAATTTTCAGATTTTATTAAAAGTGCATTTCCACCCCTACAAAAACTACCCTGAGCACCCTAGAATTATGTTACTATTTCTCCTGTGTTGACTGTTATATTTTAGAACGACTAAAGAATATTCAGATCTTTAGAATCAAAAAGTGCATTTTCAAACCTACCAAAACCATCCCTGGTCACCCTAGAATTATTTAAATATTGGCTTTAAGAACGACAAACGAATTTTCAGATTTTTAGAATTAAAAAGTGCATTTCCACTCCTACAAAAACCACCTTGAGCACCCTAGAATTTTTTACCTATT
Organism: Ocypus olens; assembly: GCA_910593695.2. Lineage (NCBI taxonomy): Eukaryota > Metazoa > Arthropoda > Insecta > Coleoptera > Staphylinidae > Ocypus > Ocypus olens. The sequence continues at coordinate 14,966,094 of OU343047.1, forward strand.
TCTCCCGCGTTGACTGTTATATTTTAGAACGACTTACGAATTTTCAGATTTTTTTAATAAAAAAAGTATATTTTCACACCTACAGAGACCATCCCTGGGCACCCTAGAATTGTTTAACTATTTTTCGCTTTTTTATTATTATATTTTAGAATGGCTAACAAATTTTCAGTTTTTCGAATTAAAAAGTGCATTTTCACCCCTACTAAAACCAACCAGAACATCCTTGAAATTTTAACTATTTCACCCGTGTTGACTGTTTCAGATTTTTAGAATAAAAAGGTGCATTTCATATATACAGGGTGTCCTCGAATGGTCTGTACAACGCTCTACCACATATTCTCTGAAACAAAATAAGACGATTTAACTAAACTTATCTCTATCCAAAAGTGGTTCCTAAGCCATCTACGAGGCCTCAAAGATATTATAAAATAAATACACACGACGAATTATGGGCGCGAATACAGAATGCGTTTCAAACAGTTAAAAACAATGTTGGTGTTTTACAACGTGTCCATTTAAATTTTTTGCGACGTGTAAATTGTCCAAAATAAAAATATTTCAAAAATAATGAAAAAAAATAATATCTTTGAGGCCTCGTAGATGGCTTAGGAACCACTTTTGGATAGAGATAAGTTTAGTTAAATCATCTTATTTTGTTTCAGAGAATATGTGGTAGAGCGTTGTACAGACCATTCGGGGACACCCTGTATAAAACCCATCCATAGACACCCTAGAATTATTGAACTATTTTCCCGTTATGGCTGTTATAGTTTAGGACTAGAAATTTTCAGATTTTTCGAATTAAAATGTACATTTCCATCCCCACAAAGAGAGTTCCTGGGCACCCTGGAATTATTTGACTATTTTTTCCACTTTAGCTGTTATATCTTAGAACGACTGACTCATTTTCAGATTTTTCTAATTAAAAATTGCTTTATCACTCCTAGAAAAACCATCCCTGGACACCCTAAAATTATTTAACCAATTTTCGCGTTTTGGTTGTTATATTTTTAAAAGACTCACGAATTTTAAGATTTTTCCAATTAAAAAGTGCTTTTCCGTCCTTACAAAAACCACCCTGAGCACACTAGAGTTTGACAATTTTTTTCGTTTTTTTTTTAAATACTAATGAATTTTCAGGTTTTTCGAATTTAAACGTGCATTTCCACCCCTACAAAAACCATCACTGAGCACCCTAGAAATATTTAACTATTTTTCTGCAAGTACCTTTCTTGCCCCCCCACCCCCAACATGTGGAAGCCTATGTATGATAATAATCAACGATATTTTTACAAAAACACAAACACAAAAGTCTATTTTTTCTTGTTTGGTGTTAGAATTGATTCATGTCATAATTAATTTTCACTTGGAATTCCCGTTTCCGAAATAGAAATGATTTTTAGGAAACTTAAAATATCAAGCGTATATTTAAAACCGCACCACTTCCTATTGCCACACCTAGAATTTTCCGAAAAATAAACTGCAGCTGTTTTCGCTTGGAGACACCTGATCCGACTGGGAATGTCTGGTGCAGAGTAATCGTCTTACGGATAGACGAGAAACCGCATTTACGTAACATTTAACCGCGAGGTGTTAAAATAGTATTAAATAAAAGAGCGACCGACCACAAACCCGTCAAAATAAATCGAGCACCGCTCAATTAAACAAGACCGTCCGCTTTACAACAATAGCGGCGACCAACAATTTTATGGTCTAATCGCAACGTGACGTCGTTATCCTGATGGAAATATGGGCGCTGTATACACCAATAATAAAATGGCCGTAAAATAATAAACATACAATTAAATGGGAAGTTTATGCCGTCTCTTGCTTGATTAATTTATTCATTTACGACGCTGGCGTCAATTTTTACTTAAGATATACCACGGGAGAAAAATATCCAATGCTTAAGTGGGTTGTAGTATGCTATACTAATCATTCATAATAAAAAAATAAGAACTTCAGATGATACTTAAAGAAATTACTGTAACTTATGTGTTTCTTCTTCTTTATAAAAAAAAGATTATTAATATTGTCACGGTTTAGTTAGTTATTTTAGTTATCTTTAGATTAATTTTAATTTTAAGTATTTATGTTATACATACTTTAGCTTTATTGTGTATTTTCCCTTTAACTAGGTTTCTGATCTGTTGGGAAATAAATGATAATTAATATTATTATTAATACTTTGCTTATCTGTCTACAATTTGGATATCTTCAATTAACGCACTAAGAAAATATAAATGTATTGTAATCGGTGCAGCAAAAGTCAGCAATTGCAGCCTACATCCAATATGACCCAGAATAAATCCTTTGGCAACATGAAGAGACATGTACGAAGATGCTTTCCATATTGCCAAAGATCCTATCTCGGATGGTCTAAAAACTTAATCATGTAGCATTACATTAGCTGGTTATTTTGCTCTGAATTTGCTATAACTATGTATCAAGTACCCTAAATGGAAAGATCATTCTGGGAGATCAAATAATTTGGTGGTGGTCTAGTGATTAGGTTCAAATCGTATCCGAGGTTTCTTCCAAAGGAAAAATGGCCGTGAGTATTCAATGATGAACAGTGTATATTGTTTGTATCTACATATTTGTAAGAATTAAATTTATAAGAATCGGACATAGCGCCCGAGTTGGCTGCACCAATTTCCACTGTCATCCTTGCTTTCTTGGCCTGAACTGATTAGTTATTCTTAGAAAATATTTTTGTAGCTTCGAAATTTTCTTCCTAATGGATTGGTCGACGTCAATTATCAGAAAACCTGCATTTGCCAAAATGTATTCATTTCAATGAGTAGAAAATACTGAACATTCAGATAACTTCAGTGCCGTATTTATGCATAAGCGCAGTAGGTGCAAGCTGGAAGCCTCGTCAAAACTAGGGGCCTCGCCAAAAAAGCCTCGGAGGCCCAAATAATATTCCAAAAAAAAAATCACTTGTTTGTTATAATGAATTGTTATTTTTATTTTAAACACGTGTACATTTCAGGAGATTATTGCGGCAAGAACGGAAAGGTAATTTTTTAAGCTGCTTAGACTACCTTAGCCAGTTTGATCCATTTATAAAGAACCATTTAGAAAAAATTGCCAACTGTGGCCCAGGTATAATAAATTACCTATCGCACAACACCGCACAAAACTTTAATTGCTGAAGTAAAACATGCTAAATACGTTGCTATTATTGTCGATTCAACTTCCGATATAAGTCATATTGACCAATTAATTGTAATAATCAGGTATGTTTCAGAAAATCATCAATTAAAGGATTTTCCACCTGTTAAATAATAGATTTTAGTTGTGAATTTTGTTTTTTTTTTATAATTTATATATTATACACTGAAGGAAAAAAAATGAAACAAATTTCGACCATTTTAAACCGTCATAACTCGGCGTATTTTCAATCGATTTTGATTAATCTTTGAGGGGGAAAATTTTAAAGTGTTTTTTTTTAAGTCATGCATGCGAAATAAAGCATAACCCCTTCCGCCCTCCTCTAGCGCCCCTGTGAAAAAAAAGTTTTTTCTGGAAACCATGCCCAACTTTGACGATGTCTACGTTAGAAAAATTTTGTCGACTCGATCCACCATAAAGGCATTAAAATTTGACCAATTTCCTATACAGGACTCAACGAACGAAGTTCCTACGACGATTTGGCACCAAGTTATGGGTGTGAAAAAAAAGTGCATTTTGAGGTTTTTCGTCAACTCAGTGACTTTTCAACTAAATTTGATGATTCTTTCGGAAAAAAATCCCATTTTGGCTCTCATTTGGGATTGGAATGATCCTTTTTCGAACCCTTCAACCCAAGAACAAAAAAAAACACGTTTTTGGGTAAAAAACGTTAAATTTGTAATAAAAAATACTATACCGTATACAAGGTGGTTCTACTTTTGTGGCCATATAAAAAAATTAAGTTGATGATGATTTCTCGAAAAAAAAACATACGCCATTTTGTAGAGCTTAATAAGTGACAATGACAAAGTGTCATTAGTTTTATAATATCTTTTAAAATAAATAAAAAAAATTGGAAAAATTAAAAATCCGCAAAATTGCATTTTTTGGAGAATTTCGAAAACGATAAACAATCACGAATTTCTGCGATCGGCATGTAATCATACTCCGAATAGTGCAATTTAAGACCCTGTATCTTTTACCGTTTTCAAGATCCCCATGGTGTGCATTCTTATCTTGGACACGGTGTATAGTGGTGATTAGAAGGGTTATCAAAATATAAGGTCGCTTGTTGCCAGTGGCTGGCGCATTTAATTATGTTTTTAAGAAGTAACAATTGGCCAATTTCGTAAAAAGAATATGGACAATACATTGGTTTTTGAATTTCCGGCAATTTCCAGGACAGCTTTAATATTAAAAAAAAATTCAAACCGATTGCAAAATGTTTTTTTTTTATACAACGCCAAAGGTGAAAATACGTGAGAGAAAACGTAAGTTCATAAAACCGTTCACTATGAATACCCGATTTTCAAGCAATTTAGCGCATTAGTGTTTGCTATTTTCTAATTTATATTAGTTTATTTTGTTTGGTTTCCAAACTGAAGAACTTGCAAGTATAGTTGCTTAGATGGCAGCACCATATGGCGGATAATCAAAACAAAATAATTTCGAAAAGAAATGGTTAATATTCTGAAGAAAAAAAAAAGATGACTGCCTAATCAAATCATCCTTTCGAGCCTGTCGGGATACATATGTCCCACGGCTTTACTGGTCAAGTCTGACGGGACCTACTTGTCCAGATTTAATCTGTAGTTATATTATAGACTTTTTCTCACCCAAAATACGGCAATTTTTTTCATTTACGCAGCCACCAATTTCAAAATTTTGAGAAAAATCATCTGTCAGTTCTTTGATTAAATTTACAAATGCATGACGTTTTGAATGATCCAATGTCTTTAGTTCCTGTATTATTTAAACCTTATACGCCTTTGGAGATAAGTTCTTTCGTAAAATACGTGTATGACAAAGTAAAAGCTTCATACATAGCAAATATTTCTGTTCGTTTATTTTCCACGAGAACTGAGATACACAAAATCACTTTTTTCGTAAATGCTTATATCAATTGAAAGCGCCTAAAAAAACGATTAAAATAAATTTTTCTTCAAACATTTTTTTTCAAGTCTAAGAGCTCATTCTGCACACTATTTATCTATAAAAAAAAATTGTGGGACATCCAGGAACCGAGATAGACAAAATTACTTTTTTTCGTAAATACTGCTTAAATGGACTAGAAACGCCTAAAATACGATCAAATGAAAATTTTCTTTAAAATTTTTTTTTGTTGTTTTTTAAGTCTAAAAGCACATTCGGTACACTATTTGCCTATAAAAAAATTTTGTGTGACTTTCAGGAACCGAGATACGCAAAATGACTTTTTCGTAAATGGTACTTAAATCGACCGGAAACGCCTTAAAATCGATTAACTTGAATTTTTCATCTAAATTTCTCTTTCAAATCCAAGTGCTCATTCTGAACACTATTTGTCTATACAAATTTTTTGTGGGACTTTCAGAAACCGAGATACGCATAATGACTTTTATCGTAAATAGTGCTTAAATCTACTGGAAACTCCTAAAAAACGATTAAATAAAATGTTTCTTCAAATTTTTTTTGTTTTTTTTTAAGGCTGAGAGCTCATTCGGTACACTATTTGCCTATAAAAAATTTTGTGTGACTTCCAGGAACCGAGATACACAAAATGATTTTTTTTTGTAAATAGTGCTTGAATCGACTAGAAACGCCTAAAAATCGATTGAATTGAATTTTTCTAAAAAAAAATTATATAAACAATTGGATTGAGACTGCTTTTAGATGAACGATTATTAGATCTGTAAATATTACATAATTTTCTAAAAACAATTTTCACGGAACGTCCTTCCTAAAAATAATGTCCTTCCAACTATTTGAAATATGACTTCATTTTTACAAATCATACATTACACTTCTCATTACGCCATCTGCGCCTTAACAAAGAATTTGCAAAATTCTGCCTGTTTTGTGTCTAATTTCTTCTAAATTTACTGTTTTATTTTTTTATTTTTTCAAAGAAAGTTTGTTTGAAAGAAATACGGATATTTCTAAACGTTGTTGAAGGAAATGCATCCTGAAATAATAATCTTTATATATAATAACTCTTTTATATATTGAATAGAAATTTTCATTGAAAAATGTAAATGTAACCTCAAAAATTTGTCGATGTGTATTAAGTGCGCTCATAATAAATATTATGTAATTATATAATTATTCGTAATAATTATTACCGGAAAGTGTTGCTACATCATCTGCAAGGCATGTACAATTTGATAAAGTAGTGTATGTAGTTTCATTTATTATTTCTGCAAGTAGGACAGGAAAAAAAAAGTGGGATATAAATGTCCCAACAGGCTTCCATATGGTACGCAGTTGTCCCAATAGTCTGTAATATTCCTCATTTCAGATGAAACGAAGGGCTCTTTCCGAGAAAGAATTGCTTGAATTCAAAACAAAATATAAGCGACATCGAGAGCAACCACAACGAAACTTCGTCTGAACTGCCTCATTTTGATGATTCGGATCTGAATATACTAAAAGTAATGAAGAACTACTACGCGAGAGCTCATTGAATCAGAATCTGATTTGTATTTCAATATTCTTGGAACATCCATAATTGAAGAAAAATAACCAAATATATAGGAGCCCAATCCAGTTGGAGCGGATGATGGGTGTCAAAAGAATGTCAAACCCAAGGAGACGATTACGGAAAATCGACAATTTCCATCTTAGGTTTCATATTCCCGAAGATAAACAATGTAATATTATGGCTAGGGGTTCATGCGAGTTAGATACTTTTTTAAATTATTTCCAAAAAGCTTGTTTAAATACTCTCGCAATATACAAATGAGAGATTGGATATTTTTTAAAAAGAAGAAATTGAATAAAAATATTATTAAAAGAAAAACATTTTAACGCACAGATCAAGTTGAAATGTGTCGCTCTTGCCTAATAATGTGCTACAATAGATTACCCAGTGTACTATGCTATTGGAAAAAAAACATAAGTCTATGGGCAATTCCACAATAAAAAAGTCCATATCTAGAGACAGATTCAAGCTCCTAATAGCAAAAATGTACTTCAATCGCCCAAAAAAACGCCCAAAAAAACCACAAGACGCCTGTAAAATATACTACATGGAAGAAGTTACGTCATGCCTGAAGCAGAGTTTTCAAAAAACAAGAACTCATTTCAGTCTATTGATGAATCCATGGCAAAATTCTAGCCTAAAACAATATCTTCCACTAAACCCAATAAAAAGAGGGATAAAGGTATGGCAACGGTGCGATTCAAAAACAGGGTTTATATACGATTTCGACATTAATTGCGAAAAAGGGGATGCAGCTGTCGAAAGAGAAGGCGAGTGAGTTGTAAATGAATATCCAAAGAAAATATTTCCATTTGCTACGATAGGTTTCCGAACATTTATGAAAAATCTTAAAAATTGACCTACATTTGTAAATAAATTGAAAGAGGTGATGGGGGGGGGGGGGGGGGCTAGAAAATAATAATGTAAACCATCGGCGGTGAAGCGGCAATACCGCCTATCTCACGTTTACCAAATATGACAGGAGAGACAAAAAAACTTTCGCCCTCGGGATAAAAATTTGTACCTCAGGAAAAATCACGCATTTCTCTCCCTTGATATACAATCTAATTTGAATCACACCATTGATTTGTTCATTTGGAAATTTTGTAAGCTTGATAAATAACATAAATTGTATATATTCTTGAATGCACACAAAAAATAAACTTGTAATTATATTTGACGCAGGATGTTCGTGGCAGTGTTTACTGTTACATTTTTAATATTAAAAATGGCAACAGACGAGTCTGATATTAAGAGAATACACCTCGGGGCGCATAAAACAATATCTGTAGTCCACATTTTTATTTCCATAGAGACACAAAAGTAATAATAAAACGTGTAATCTTTTATGCGTTACCGTTGTTTTATGGGCCGTGCCGACGGGATAACCATTAAAGGAAAACTCTAGGAGAGTCGAATTTTCCAACCGCCGAAAACGAGTGCCCTATTTATTATCGTTATCATCCGAAAACTTTCAAATGAAAATTCTTGCTGCAACTACTTTATCATAACTCGATCCTTGAAAATGGAATCAAAAGTACATTCTCATACTCATCCGTAATTTACAGATGTGGATAAGGTTATATTATCAAATATAAACGTAAACGTAAACTAAAACTATAAATCAAATCATTTATAGGGTATTTCTTGGATTAGGTTCTCATTTAATAATTGGTCAAACATATTGCAATTTGCAATAGTTATAAATTGATGGCTAAACTATCATACAAACCTGTCAACTCCAGAAATGACAATTTTATACGAGACAATTTTTTTTGTTCGCAATTTATAAATTGTGACAATCAGCGTTGACTGCTTGGTCATCTGCCACTACCGTATGTTTGTATAAACGAGACAATTAAACATTTTTTTTTGTTTTATATAAACCTAAATTAAAAACTTCAATGATAACATTTTTTTAAAATTACAACTAATAATTATATTATAATGAATTAACATTTCAATTAAGTTTTTATGCGCTTGATAAGGAATTGAAAGCGTTTTGACTAAACGAAATTGACTCTCTCTCCCGTTTATGGAAAAAGTGTTTTATTTTATCAAATAATCAATGTCATTCTCATTATGTAACTATCGATTATTATTTATTAACTTAAAGGCTCTAAACTGAATTGAAAAATTAGAAAAATGTTCAATTCAATTTAATTATGGATTCCAACGTAGTAACGGTCGCAACCATCATCTCCGCTCTAATGTTTATAATCTAGATACTATCTTAAGCGATTGCTTTTTTTTCTAATACAGTTACTAATGTTGTTCAAGACAAATCAATTAAACGTTAAGTGTTAATAAGGGAAAACGATTGGAAACTTTGAAACTTTTATGATAAATGATGGCATAACTGATTGTTATAAAATCCAGTCCATTAAAACTGCAATTAAAATAAAACATTCTTCGCAAAGTTAAAACATTCATTTTCTCGATGGCGAGTTGCTCTCGGAAAACTATTAAAACACATCGGGGCGACACAAATATCCGCAAGGGCATAAATCATTTCCCCGCTCTCTGACTTGCACAAAATTAAAATATTTACGAATCCATTAAGTCCTTCCAATGCAAATTGTCGTGATTTATGTCGCCTTATCCAGAGTCAAGGATTTGTTCGATTGGCGCCATAACAAAGATGTATTATCGTCATTATTAATTGAATAATTCGCGTTTTATCGGCTTTGCATAATGAATTCTTAAAGTGTTTTATTAGATAATAGAATTTGGACCAGATTAGTAATGCTCTATTTAAAGTGGTATTTCTATTTGTATTTAATAATTCCATGAAACGCAAATTGCGCGTTCGAACTATTTAAATGATTACTGTTATTTTATGTAAAATTATGAGGTCAATAGATTTAGTATTCTATTAGCATATATTTTTATCTGGCCAAATATTTTGGATCATATTATTTTTGCTACTCTCTGGCTTTAAAGGACTACGTAAAAGGTTATTTGGTTTTTCGTAATCTGAATCGAGCAGTTTTGTGATATATACGAGGGTCGTTCAATAAGTAATGCCCCATTTTTCTTTTCTCCACAATGACCAAAACTGAAAGTTGTACTTCTAGGTACTTCAAGTTCAGTTTTTCTCCTCCCTGTGGACGAAGTTTCAAATCATTCTAACAGATGGCAGGGCTGTAGTGAATTTTCAAAATATCGTCTGTTTGTGATCCACGTTACAAACAGCGAGCAGTGATTGAGTTCTTGATTGCAGAGAAAGAAACTGCCCATAAACGTTTGTGTGCAGTGTGTGGAGATTGTTCTGTCGATAGGAGCACTGTCGGAAGGTGAGCAAAGAGAGTTAAGGCAACAACTCAACTCCAAGATCTGCCACGTTCCGGGCGACCTGTCAGTGCCACCACTCCAGACATGGTGAGGCGCGTGGATGTCATTATTCGTACGGACCGCCGCAGCACAGTGCAACAATTGGCCTCACAGCTGTCAGTCAGCAGTGGAAGTGTGTGTGCAATGATCGAGACTCGGATATTCAAAAGTTTGCGCAAAATGGGTCCCAAGAAGTCTCACAGCATAACACAGGATACAAAGAACAACCATGTCATCTGATTTGTTGGCGAGGTTTGATGCTGAGGGGGAAGCGTTTCTGTCCCGGATTGTGACGGGTGATGAAACCTGGGTGCACCACTTTGAGCCGGAAACCAAAAGACAGTCAATGGAATGGCAACATCCTCAGTCACCAAGAACGAAAAAATTAAAGTCAAGTCCCTCTGCTGGAAAAGTCATGGTTACTGTTTTTTGGGACAGTGAAGGGGTAATTCCTGTTGACGTGAGACAACAATTAATTCCGAAGCATACGTGAAGACCTTGGACAAACTCAAGAAACGTTTCCGGCGTGTTAGGCATGACAAGAATCCTGTTGAAATCTTGATCCTGCACGATGATGCATGCTCGTACACAAGTCTCAGAACCCGGGAACACCTTAAATTGGGTTGGACAACATTGCCCCATCCACCATACAGCCCAGATCTGGCACCGTCAGACTTCCATCTCTTCGGACCTCTTAAAGACGGTTTGCGTGGAAGACACTTCGATGATGATGAGAGCGTAATTCAAGCGGTGAAAATATGGCTTCGCGCACAGGTCAAGAGTTGGTACCGGCAGGGAATACAGGCACTTATTTCATGCTGGCGTAAGACCGTACAAGCTGATGGAGACTATGTTAAAAAATAGTACGTGTAGAAGAAACATGTAGCTATATTGTCACCAAAATTTAACACGTTTAAATAGTCTCTAAAAAAATGGGCCTTACTTATTGAACGGCCCTCGTATTTTCATTCATTTGTATAGTCTCCAATTGGTGCGTTTTGTGGAGATATCAATAACCATGGAAAATAAAACAAAAGTTAAAATACCAATGGTGTTTGATGTTAAATATTGTTCTTGTCTATACAAAGTGTGCTAGAAAAGTAGTATCGGAAACTACTTTATTTTTATTTTTATTTTTAATGTGGGATTAAGATTTTGAATGGAAAAGTGGTTTATAATGACTTAAAGTATTAATCACCAAAAACTCTAATTAATGGGATTAAAAATGAACCAAATGTTGCTTGAAAAAATAGTGCTAGCAAATCGTCTATACCTTAATTCGTCATTGCTTAATATTTTGTATACAGGGTGTAGATTATTATTTCTGCATTCAGAAATTTTCACTCTACAAAAAATGTATTTAAAATGATCACGGAAGATAATATTCCAATATAAAGAAATTAACATTGAAAATCCCATGTTCCGCTTTGTTCTTCTACACCCTGTATATGCAATGAGCGTAATGTAAACTTGTACATCACACAGTGTGTCCGATTCAGAGAAACGCACCACGGGTGGAGGGGGAAGGCAAAAGTAAAATGCAAAATTTATCAAAAAAGAAAATACCATTATATTGTGGATACTTCAAACCACACTGTATTGAGTTTTTCATATTATTTTTTCCACTTCCCTTCTTTGCAATTAATGTTCAAAGTTGAACAATTTCAGAAATCGAAATTTACGCGAAAACTGCACAATATTTATTAATTTATAGTATCATGCTTAGGTGCACTATCAATGCAATTTTTTTAAGGATTATTAAAAACACAATTCTCTATGATATAGTGCTATATTTGAACCAATAGACCTTTTGGAACGATAGTTATAATTATTCAAAAAATAAAATTAGTTTGTAATAAATTTCAACTTTAGTAAGGGTAATATAAAAAACAACAAACCGCAGAGGGTAGCGACTACCACCAAAAAATAGCTCAATGTATCCTCTAGCTACACTAAAAAAATAGTATCTCCAACGGTGCGTTTTTGAGGGCTTTTTATTTTTTTTATTCAGCGCGGCAGCCTACATCACGCCATCACACTACTTCTATACTATTAATTGTAATAAACTAAACATGGAATCTGATAAATATTTGGATTTTGGATATTTTTTTTGTATTTTTAATTTTGTTTAATGACAAATAATTTTCATGAATTTAAGTATACCGTGTCAGACCACCCGTACACTCCAAATATCTCGCGAAATACAAATCGGATTGACATACAAAAAAATACATCTAAATTTTTTTTCATGTGGTGTGAAATTTAAACCACCACCCCTCCCCCCTGAGGCGGGGTGGGGGTAACTTTGAAATCTTAAATAGGTACCCCTATTTTTTATTGCAGATTTGGCTTCTACTCTAAAATATATTAGGTTTTTATTCAAAACATTTTTTTCGATTAGCAAACATTTTTTTTTAATATATTTTTTTTTTAATTAAAAAAATCCTCTACGTTGTTACAAACATTCATACATTTCCACAATAGAAAAGAATAGAATGGAATTTGATAATTAAATTGATTTTTATTCGTTTCTACGATTTTTTTTTACAAAGAATTCTTTTTTTGCTTATTTCTGACATAACATTACGAATGACTTCAATCAACGTCTTATTCAAGAGGTGACTACGTAAAAAATGACGTAATCTATCATTTGATACGAGAAATAAATATAATTAAATAAATGTTTTTGCCGAATATAGCGCTATCTGCCACTCATCAAAAAAAAAATTTCAGATAAAAACCTAATATTTTTTAGCATAGAATCCAAATCTGCAATAAAAAAATAGGGGTTCCCATTTAAGATTTCAAAGTTACCCCCTCCCCGACCCAGGGGGAAGGTTCACATTTCTCAAAAACATTTTTGGGCATATTTTTTTTATCTCAATACGATTTGTATTTCAGGAGATATTTTCAAAGTAGAATAATGCATTTTAGAAAATTATAATAATTAATTAAAAAACGGTTTGCGAAACTTTGTTTTGTTTTTTAAAGTAAGGTTGGTTCGTAGGAATTCGATTTAGGGAAACGCGAATGATTGGAAATTGGCTTAGCCAGCTAAGGTATTCAGCCACGGCGGATGTTTATTCTAATTAATTAATATGTGAATGAAATTATGACAAATACAAGACATGGATCCGCACGACAATGTTTCCTTATAAAAAGAGACTTCCCGGACGGGACTCGAACCCGCACCGACAGGGTCCAGTGTCCGGAACTCTACCCACTGGAGTATCGCGACCGTCATTTGCAAAATTTATTGGATATTGCGCTTCTAAAAGCCTGTTTTGCGTATGAAGTGGAGCGCATATTGTCTCCCAAAATTAATAACCGTTTGAAAAATGTATTTAAGTTAATCAACTACAGCCGTAAAGATAGAGAATTTATAAACAACTTTCCTTTCTTTCGTATTAAATATCAAGATTTGAACAAAAGAGTTAGACTACTGATCCCAGATAAACTAAAAACAGCTATTTTCTAAAAATTAAATATCTCAATAATTAAAGATGCGGATGAATAGGAGAATGTTAGAAAAAAACCGTTTTTTTACTTAACGCCGCAACGGGAAAACCCCTATTTATTGTGTCCATAACGCCCATTGATGATGAAATAGTTATTTATGCAACAAGTGAGTAAAGTAATACTTTTTTTCACGAGTAGGAAAGATTGCCACACGAGCCGAAGGCGAGTGCGGCAATTCATACAAGTGAAAAAAAGTTGCTTTACTCTCGAGTTTCATACAAATTTTTTTCTACGTCAGTAATTTGAAATAAGTTCGATAAAACCTTAATCAATTTTTATACGTAATAATAATTTTTGAAATGAAAAAAATATAAACATCAAGTTTTCTTGATCGGAAACGAATGTTTGACATTTATCGGCGGAAGTCACGTCGTGTTGCGAAGCGTTCATGACAGACTTTGGGCAAACAATTTTATAGTAGCTTTAAAAAATGAACCGCTACGACACTTTTTTTCACGCAAAAGAGTGAAAAAATGAACCGTTATGGCACTTTTTTCACGCTATTTGTAGGGTTCAGGAATTAATGAAAAAAACCGTACATTTTATAACGGACGTAGAAAAACATAAGTTAGATCGCGGAAAAGTCTGGGGAAAACTTTTGAGGTTCAAAAATTCCTGATGGATTATATCGTTTTTCTCTGAAACTACCAATGATAAAAAAAATGTTTCAGATAAAAGTTGAACGGTTTGGAGGGGAACATTCAATAGTGACATAGTGACCTAGGCTACACCTTGTGACATCTACGTAAGGTCAGGTGAAATTCGAAGTGGGCGCTTTATCTGAGAAACTAATACAGGAATTAACATGGAACTTTGAACATAAGTCTTATTTGATAATCCCAAGAAAATAATAGCTTTTGGTAAAATTTCGTACACCGGAACTGGGTGTTTACCTTAACCGTTTTTTGTTTCTTGTCAATATTTTTTTAAATATGAAACATATTACAAAAATATTTCAACAAATATTAAACATCTTTTATTTGAAAATATTTTTCATAAAATTATTTTTTTTTGAAATTTAATTTTAATTTTCTGAAGAGATGTAAGATAGTTAAACAATAATACCCTTGAAAACGTAACCAACAAGGGAAAGCTACTTACACCTGTATATACCCATATATTTAAAATATTCATTAAATCCTAGTTAGGTCAAAAATAATAAATCTTAACATTTTTTCTTCAGTGATACCATAGTATATAGTTAGAAATAAAGTGTGCATTTGTGGTGCTATTAAAATCCCATTAGAGGCAGTGGACTCGCCGCTGACGAACTTGGCGAGAAGAAGTGGAAGGTTTGATGGCGCGGAGACATAAAACTGCCCTATAAATTTCCATATCAAGAAACTCAATCAAGTGTCTGAGATTTTAATGGAATCGAGAAATTACAGGATATCTAAATATAGCTTAGAGGAAAGTGCAACCCCACGTATACCTACCGACATACATATAAGAAATAAGACGTCCAAGTCAACTTTTACGGTCGAAAGCAGTTAAGATTAATTACGTATAAAAATTATTTATCCGAGTATCGCTCAACTTGAAAATTTCATTAAAACGATCGTATAAATTCTATCCGCGCCCGTGATGCTTTTTATATCTGTATCTTTCAATTGATGGATTCCACGGTTCAATTAGCTGCACTTTGTGAGTATTCATTTTATTATGTAATGTAATGGCTATATTAAAATAAATGCACTTAGAAATAATTTACTTAAAAATGGCAATGGAGTACCTCGCATAGATGTCAATCGTTCTGGATTATCTATAGTCCGGTTTTAAATCCCAAAATAACAGAATAGAAAAGTATGTATACAGGGTGTTACAAAAATGTTAGGCTGGCTATACATAGACGGTTTCGATAATTAAAAATAAGCAAAAAAGTTTATATAAACATGTATCCTAAAATGGTTCGATACTGAGTTAAATCATAACAAATGTTCAAAATGACCTTCAAGGGCAGCAACACACTGCTGAGCTCGTCGTATCACGAACTGCCTCACGCGCTCAAAAATTCCTGGTATATTTCGAATTTGCTGGCATCCATCTTCCATTCTACGTTAAAGATCCTCAATATTTTGAATTGGAGTAGAATATACAATTCGTAAAAATCGAGAGGATTTAAATCGGGAGACCGTGCTGTAAAGTGACACGGTGCACCGTCATGCATGAATCACATGAGTTCTCTAACATTTAGTGGAACATCTTCCAGCAAACCTGGTAAGTCGTTTTCTAAAAAATAATGATAATTCTGCCCAGAAAGTCATCGAGGAAGTACAAAAGGACCAATCAAGAAGTCGTTGACAATTCCTGCCCACACATTTAATGAAAACTGCGCTTGATGTCTGGACTGAATAATAGCATAAGCCCTTTTATGAGCACTTTATTTATATGCGGTTTTATAGTTATGCGATACGATATTTCAATTTTTTCGGTGGTAAGTAAAACCAGCCAGAATTAAACGCGACTCTTTGTATGTTCAATGTCTTAAGTGTAAGCTTTGTAGTATGAGCAATCAGTGGAAGTTTGTGAACATTAATCTTGAACTAAGTTCTATATCGATACGGAAAGTTAATTTGGGATAATTGAATTTTAATCCCAATTCAAATAAAAACGTGAAAGTGGTTCTGTCACCAACGCACGTAAGAGAACGAGAACTATATCTCGTTATAATCAAGCTTCACGAGAAATGTGCAGCCTTTGATAAAAAAAATGGTGATGTGGCCATCATGTTACTTTCTCCGATGGTATCATCATTCATATTTACACCTTCATGGTTTATTTTCTATTTAAATTATATTTTAAATGTACATCGACCGTTTTGTAGACTCACATGAAACTGACGTTTAAAACGTCAAAATTATAAAATATGGAAAAATTATACTTCAAATTCAAAAACGCAGTTTACTCAATAACTAACGAGATTTCGAAAAAAACTTATTCTTTAGAAGTTGTTCATTTTGGCATTCTCTACAATTATTATTCATATAAATTTGCTGTAACTATTATCGTTTCATAACTATAAACCAAAAATCAAAAAATTCATAATACAATTTTTCTCGAATAGCAATGATTTTATGAAAAATATTTTCAAGCAAAAGATGTGCATTTCTTTATTGTCTTCAATGTTTATTTAAATATTTCTGTGATATTTTTCATATTTAAGAAAATATTGGCAAAAAACAAAAAACAGTTAAGGTAAACACCCACTTCCGGTGTACGAAATTTTACCAAAAGCTTTTCAGTTCTTCGGATTGTCAAATAAGACGTATGTTCAAAGTTTCATATCAATTGCTCTATTAGTTTTTAAGATACAGCGCACACAGACAGACACACACACACACACACACAGCAGACAGACACACAGACACACACACAGACACAAAATTTTTTTTTCCAGAAATTATTGAAATGGCATCTAGGGACCCCAAAACGGATATTTCCGTAAAAAAAATTTTTGAAAAAAAAATCACGATCACAATACTTTCTCGTACTTCGTAACGGAGAAAGTAAAAATATTCAAAACAAATTTAACAATATGAATAATAATGTTGTAAACGCAGTATATATGTCGTAGGCTAATTGAACAATCCGGCTTATTGCAATGCGCCGGGCTAATTGAAAAATTATCTAGCACTTTTTAATAAGCCTGATATTTTTTAGGCTTATTGCAATGAGCCTATGCACTTTTAGGCTAGTTCGAAAATGTAGAATTATTTACTCAAACAGCCTGGTTTCTTGCGGGCGTATTGTAATAAGCATTATCTAACCCCATCGACCACTATTTCCTATGCATTTGTAACGCCGTCACTTCAGCTACTACGGGTAAAACCACTAGCCGTCCAAAGAGGGGGGGAATCTTAACCTCACCCTAACCTAAGCATAAACAACTCCCATTTGCAACTGCTAACTGATAAGTAATGACGATCGACCACTACTTCTTATGCATTGGTGACGGCTTCGCAGTCACTTTGGCTACTACGAGTAAAACCACTAACCGTGCAAAGAGGGGGGGGGGGGACCTTAACCCAGTGTTACCAAGTCAGCGGAAAATCCACTAGATCTGGCGGATTTTTAATCCGAATTGCGGAATAATTTTCGTTTTAGCGGCTGGCGGATTTTCTAGCGGAATAATGTTGAATTGTTGAAAAATCTAGCGTAATTTATTTTATATTTAAACTTTATTTTCAAAGAATATATTTTTTTAAGAGAAAAGGTAAAAACTTGCGGAAAAAGTGACACATTTAAAAATATTAAAGTTAATTTTAAAGGTAGATATTTTGTGTGTATATTAAAATAATTAGATATTTTTGTTCGTGTTCAATAACTTTAAATATTAATTTTTAAAAATTCTCGTGCAAAAATTGGTACTTGCCCAAAAGTTTATTCTAAAGGCAGATGTGAATATATTAAGATTTGTGAAATTCTATCATGTCAGTATTTTTTATCGTGTTGGACAACAAACGTTAATTAAAAAAAAATCATAACACCTAAAAATGAACAAATTTTCAAAAATCAAAGTTAGTTTTAAAGGTACAACTTAAAATATTAATTTTCAAAAATTCATCCCACGCAAAAATTTACACATTTTCAAAAATCCTAGTTAATTCCAAAGGCAGATGTTTTGTGAATTTACTTAAATTTTTGAGAAATTCCATCATATCAGTATTTTTTTTTTTTTAGTTTTTTTGTCAAGTGTTCGACAATCAAATCAAAAATCAAAGTTTGTTTTAAAGGTACAACTTAAGATATTAATTTTCAAAAATTCATCCTACGCAAAAATGTATTATAAAATTTTATTTTGTGAATTTATTTAAATTTTATTATTAATTATTTATTTAATTTATTTATTTATTATTTGAAATTCCATCATATCAGTATTTTTTTAAATTTTTTCGTCTGTTCGACAACTTAAAACGTTAATTTTCAAAAATTCATAACACCCAAAAATGAACACATTTTCAAAAAAATTTTTAGTTTTGAAGGTAGTTATTCTGTGAACGTATTAAAATATTTGAGGGACTCACTTTTGTTTACGATTTTTGTGTAAGTGTTTGACAACTTAAAATATTAATTTTCAAAAATTCATCCCACGCAAAAATTTACTCGTTTTCAAAAATCAAAGTTAAATGTATTATGATTGCATTAGAGTTTTTAAGGAATTCAATAATATCAGTATCATTTTTTTCCTATTTTTTCTTTGTTTAAATATTCAACAACTTAAAAAAATAATTTTCAAAAATTCATAACGCAAAAGTTACACATTTTCAAAAATCGTAGTTAATTCCATAGGCAGATGAGTTGTGAATTTATTTTGAATTTAGATTTTTTTTTTTTAGATTTTTCGGCAATGAACACATTTTCAAAAATCAATGTTAGTTTTAAAGGTATTCGATCCGTGTGAGTGTGTTAAAATATTTGAGGGACTCAATTTTGTTTACGATTTTGGTTTTGTATAAGTGTTCGACAACTTAAAATATTAATTATTAGATTAGTGAAAGGTTGGTACTTCCCTACTAGTTTTTTATTTAATTTGCAAATTAAATAAAAAACTATTAGGGAAGTACCAACCTTTCACTAATCTAATATAAACAGCCTTAATACGACAATACAACATGAATTAAAATATATATTTTTTTTTATTGTAAAAAGGAAGGATGATTGACGGAAATTTGGGTTGGGGAATTATGGATGATATGGGACATTGGCTTAGACATCGTAGGTCATTCAGCCACAACCGATTTTTTATAATATTTGATTCATATTAAATGAAAATAGACATCCACAAACATCCATGCCCTCGCCGGGATTCGAACCCAGGACCCTCCGCATTAGTTCTGGCGCGCTAATGCACGCGGCTAGTGGGCCGGCTAAAATTAAAATATTAATTTTCAAAAATTGACTCGTTTTCAAAAATAAAAGTTAATTGTTAATTTAATGTATTATGAATGCGTTAGGGTTTTTAAGGAATTAAATCATATCAGTATACATTTTTTTCTTTTTTTTTGTTCGAATATTCAACTTAAAAAAATAATTTTCAAAAATTCAGAGCTCACGCAAAAGTTGACATATTTTCAAAAATCCTAGTTAATACCAAAGGCAGCTGTTTTATGAATTTATTTCAATTTTTGAGAAATCTTATCATACCAGTATTTTTTTTTTAGATTTTTTTTGTCAAGTAATTCAACTTAAAACATTAATTTTCAAAAATTCATAACATCCAAAAATGAACACATTTTCAAAAATCAAAGTTAGTTTGAAAGGTAGTCGTTCTGTGAATGTATTAAAATATTTGAGGAACTCAATTTTGTTTAAGATTTTTATTTTGTGTAAGTGTTCGACAACTTAAAAAAATCATTTTTAAAAATTTATAGCTCAAGCAGAAATTGACACATTTTCAAAAATCAAAGTTAACGTTAAAGACCATGTAAAAGGATTTTTTTGTTCGGCAACTTAAAATATTAACTTTTGAAAATTCATAACTTGCCAGATTTTCAAAAATTGCAGTTTTATGGATATATGTTTTGTAAAGATATTGAAATTGTTGAGGAATTTATTTTTTCAAGAACTATAAATATTAATATTTAAAAATTTATAGCTCATAAGAATGAAATACATTTACATGTTTAAGCAATTCAATTGTATCTGCATTTATTTTTCTTTCAATTTTTCATTGTTCTACCTAATAATATTCAGGCCTAATTCGTACACAAAACGTTAAATTTAATTGCTGAACGTTATGTTAAAATAAGAGATAGCTTATTGTATTTCCAATTAACAAATGTCACGAATTTAAACATGCAGCTAAATTACGAAATAGGGCTTTTCTAAAAATAATTAAATGTTTTCAGTGGAAAATATTTTAAATACGGTAGAAACGATACATTTTTGGCAACAGAATAATTTAACGACAATTTTGAAAATGATTTGATAAAAAATTAACTCCGTAACAGAATTAGCATTGAAATCTAATCTAATTCTAATCTCTAAATTATTGCAATTAGAGAATAGCCGAAATATTTGGTGTCTTCAATTCTTGGTAACAGATTCAATTTTAAATACTTTGAAAACTGTAATCGAAGCTCAGACCTGGAGCTTTGACTACATAAATATAATCAAAGGCCTGAAGATAATGAATCATGATAATTGAAGAATGTTTCTGAATTCTGTAATCATTTAATTTTTTTATTATTTATAACATTGTTGAGTTTTGTAACATAGATATGTTTGTTTTATTTATTTCGTACTTTATTAATATTTTCTGGCGGAATTCTAGCGGAATTAGGTTTGCTATCTGGCGGAAATAGCATGTGACCAGTTGGCAACGCTGCCTTAACCTCACACTAACCTAAGCATAAGCAATGACCCAAACGCGCCGTAGTTTTTAATAAGCCGTCATGAGATAAGTCTTATTGCAATAAGCCCGGATAAAATCAGGCTGTTTGAACAAACAATTGCTCATTTTCTAACTAGCCTAAAGATGTATGGGCTCATTGCAATAAGCCTAAAAAATATCAGGCTGATTGGAAAGTGCTCCGCAAATTTCCAATTAGCCGGGCGCATTGCAAAATGACGCGGCTCTTTGCAATAAGCCGAATTTTTCAATTAGCCTACGACATATACATTTCGACTCTTTGAATGTAAAACTTTAAACCTTCATCAGTTCCTCTCTACAGTGCTCTAATATCGTTATCCTTTATCGGCCAACATTCTAGCCGAGAACGAGGGCAAATATTTGTCGTGGGAACTCGCCAGCACTAAGGTTACCCCCAAAGTATCAATGCAGTCAGCTGCAAATACTTAAATACGTGATTAAAGGAATGTTATGGCGATGATGAGTTTGTCAGGGCGTGTATTCTGGTCCCAAGTCGAAATCCTGCGGACGCAGCTTAATCTATTAGACAGTGGTTCCCCGAAGGTTTCCGCATGTTGCACGCGAAATTTCACTCGCCCTTTCTTAATTTATACTAATAGAGGCCCCAGTGTCTTCGAGACCCAGGGATATACTACCTCAAATCCCTGGGATTCCTAAAGGACGTAAACTTATGAACAAACTAAAATCATTAACAAGTTCTTCGGGTTTTCTCCGGGAACATATAAAGTTTTGGGATTAGGACATATTTCATTTTATAATTTGCGATGAAATGTATACGTACGTTAGTTTAAGAGGATGTGGCAGCCAGTATGAAGTTATGAGAATGCTTTGTTCGTTCATTTAAAGCAAGTGGGAAATTTTAGTAAAATAACTAATGGTACAACTATTTGTATACAAAACTTCTCATGACTTAAAAATAACTTTTTACTTAATTTTTACATGTTTTACGTTTCAATTTTATAGTTTAAAGTTTTCAATTTAGTTTAATTTTCAAGTTAGTCCTGTGGGTAGAAGTAAACGATCTTAAACCAATGTTATTTCGCTAGTAGTACTAGTAATAACATGCAAATTTCTTTATCCGCGCCGAGTGGCACTAGCCAGGGAAGTAGTTGTTTCAATAAGTTATTTGTTTATAGTCTTAGTAAGACTTAATTTTGCTTGCAGAGTAACGAACAGGTTGAATATTCATATATTCAGGCTACATTTCGTTTTATTGAATTTAAAAATAACTTTGATTAAGGCTATGAAAATAAATTTCTGAAAGAACTGGATAGAATTACAACGAATATTAAATTAGCCAGGAAAAGAATTTCCGCGATTCATTATCGTATTGTCATGCGTAATCCACGACAAAGAGGAAGAAAAAATCATTAAGTGGAAGTCGGCTTTATCCCTTCATCCGTGTTACCTTCATCATCATCATCTAATTACTTCTGAAGTAAAGTTAATATTAATTAATTATCTGCAACAAACAAGGGTTTCCAATTTCACTTCTTAAGTGTATTTCGGGTTTATGTAATAAATACCTATTCATAAAGTGGCTTTTTTTTATTTTACGTGGAAAATCAACAAACGACCAAAGGGAAAATCATTACATGATCATTACCTCACTTCATACGTTACACAGAGAAATGCTCCCCTGGCCAGTAAATACACAATATGCACATCACAGGTCTCGAATTATGCATCATTGTCTACCTATAGACATAGCCACATATAGTAGGGGTTGACGCAACCCCACTTGTCGCGCAAGGGCTGTGAAAAGTCACTTACCCCCGGATCGCGTTACCGACAGCCAAATCATAACATATGATGTGCGGGGGTTACTTAATTGGATATTCATATGAAAATTATTAAAGCCTCAGGGGTTGGCAAGCCGGGGGCGTTCGGAACGCACTAATTGAGGGTTGCAAAATTAAAATCAAACAAGATTCATTAAGCCGGCTTTATGCGAAACATGTTATTATGCAAACCTTATCATCTCGAAATCATTTTAATTTCAACCCCGTTTGTATAAATTTTAATGAAACGCACACTATAATCCCACTTAAATCCGCACTGAATTTCATCACCACGTTCAGTTTCATTTAAAATTACTAGGCTGATTAAATCTTCATAGATCAATACATAAAAAAAAATCATAAATCTGGATGGAATATATCGAGTGAACAATTTCAATACGGGACTTACGAAAAATACATTGTGAATTTAATGCATTTATCCTACCCCTAAGATTGCTTGTGTGGTAGAATGGTAGATCATACTTGAATGGTAGATCAGCAATACCTCTATGGGCCGATATGCTGAACTCTGCTTTTTCCTCTAAATTAATATTATTATTAATGTTTTAGCCGGTTGGCTTCAGCGCCGGATTAGCGATTGCCAGAATAGAGCAACGTTGGCCCTCATCTAGAATTGTATGATGGACCGCTACCATTCGCCATTGTGATACAATTAATGGCGCGTCAGATTGGCAGGGCGACCTTCTAGCAAGCTTCTAACTAGCTCAGTTACACAATTACACGAATCTACAAAGCTGAAGGGTCTTGCGATTGATGGCCAGTTAGGCAAATTTTCTAACAAACACCTCCAATTTTATAGTTTATTTTTTATTATTCACTGTTTTAATTGAAATTGTAACTTTTTTATGTATTTTTAAATAGTAATTGGAGGAAGTGGATAATATGATTAATATATTAAAAGAGAATAATTTGTATACCAAATTTGTATTTACATTATTGCTACAGCAATTAAAAATTTCATATAAATATACTGAAGGAAAAAAAAATTAAACACTTGAAATTCGTGAAATTGCGACTATTTTCAAACCGCCATAACTCGGTGTATTTTCAATCGATTTTGATGAATCTTTGAGCATGAAAAACTTTGAAGTATCTTCTTTAAAGTCAAGCATGCGAACTTAAGCTTAACCCCGAGCGCCCCCTCTAGCACGCCTGTGAAAAAAATGTTTCTTCGGAAACCATGTCCCAACTTTGACTTCTTCGGAGTTGGAAAAATTTTGTCGACTCGAACCACCACAAAGGCATTAAAATTTGATAAACTCCCTATACAGGACGCAAAGAACGAAGTTCCTACCAGGATTTGGCACCAAGTTATAGGTGTTTGAAAAAAGTGCATTTTGAGGTTTTTCGCACATAACTCAGTGACTTTTCAACCAAATTTGATGATTCTTTCGGCTTCTATCCAACCGATTTCGACGATCATTTAAGAAATCGGAAGCAAAATGATCACCATCAAACCCAAGAATATCAATTTTCAGTGCACAAACAAAAAAAGCGGTCATTTTTCAAAATTCAAAACTTTTAAAAGTGCGGACTTTTAACTTTTATAAAATTATTCATAAATTATTGGGTTTTTGTATCTCAGAAAAATCCAAGCAAGTCAATGACTAAATTTTCCCAATAATCGTCATCACATCTAAAAATATCCATTTTCAGCGTTAAAAAATCGAAAAAACGTTGATTTTTTTAAATCCAAAATAAGTGCAGACTTCCAATAAAAAAAAAAATGTGTACGAGTGATTGGGCTTCCATTTTCCAGAAAAATCCAAGCAAGTCCACCGCCAAGTTTTCCCAATGATCATCATCGAACCCAAGAATATCCGTTTTCAAGACGCGAAAGAACGAATAAAAACGTTGTTTTTTCAAAATTCAAAACTAGTCTAACTTTTATAATAATAATAATAATAAATAAAAGCTTTATTCACTATGCCACAATATACATGCTGTACACAAGAAACGCAGTAGTATTTACATGTTGTGGGTGCGAACGTCAATATATAATACAATAAAATTATCTATGAGATAAACGTAGTAAAACATAGAATCTTACAAACATACAAAAACATATTAAAAACACCTTCATGATTATTGCGCTATAAATTCTGCTATAGTATAAAAGCACCTCTCAATGAGAATTGTTTTGAAACTCTCTTTAAACCGCTTATGAGTTAGTGTCTTATAAAATTATCCATTAATTATTTGGTTTTTGTATCCCAGAAAATCCAAGCAACAAAATTACCTAGTTTCCCCGATAATCGTCACCAAATCTAAGAATATCCATTTTCAGCGTTAAAAAAAAACGATGGCGTTGATTTTTCAAAATTCGACTTTTAAATAAATTGTTTAGAAATTATTGGATTTTTGTACTCCATAATCGGTGAATTACCTAGAAATATATATCAATCGTGAAGGTAAAACTTCCAAAACGTTTTTCTTCACTCTTGAGGGTTTATCCCCCACTCAAGGAGAGGGTTCTACCCCCCTTCAAACGAAAAAATAGAAAAACCACAAAATGCACTTTTTTTCAAACACCCATAACTTTGTGCCAAATCGTCGTAGGAACTTCGTTATTCGACTCCTGCATTGGGAGTCTTTTTCTAACTTCATAGACATCGTCAAAGTTGGACATGGTTTCGTGAAAAAACTTTTTTTTTACAGGGGTGCTAGACGGGAGCGGAAGGGGATACGCTTAAGTTCGCATGCACGACTTTAAAGAAGACACTTCTAAGTTTTTCGCCCTCAAAGATTCATCAAAATCTATTGAAAATACGCCGAGTTATGGCGGTTAGAAAATGGTCGAAATTTCACGAATTTCAAGTGTTTAATTTCTTATTCCACCAGTGTATATAACTCTTTACCAATTTGGTTTCCATCGTAATGGTTCAACCGCACTTCTTACCTCCAACTGACAAACTGTACACCTCCATGGCAACAAATCTGCCATATTATTTCTAGATATTGCCAAGGCTTTCGATTCTGTTGGCATCAATGTTTACTGTACAAATGCAGTCTCCCAAAGGGAACCCAAGATACTTAAAATTCCCCCATCCCTAGTTTTATTAATTTACCCGATTTTAAGAGGGTGTTTAGGGGTGTAAATATAAGGTCTCCATGGTCAGTAGACAGACAACCCCCTCTGCCCTCTTTAGGGATTGAAAAATGGGTGTTTTTAAACATTATTTTTTTACTGACTAACGAGTGAATGAAAAATTCTGAAAAATTTTATCAAAATAATCTAACTATTTGGCCAATTTTTTCCAAATGACCTTAAATAGGGTCATTTGGATCCTTAAAAAAATTCCAAAAATTTTTAAATTGATTTTTAACTTAAAAGACCCCTTTGACCCCGGTTTTTGACATTTGCATCATTTTTACCTAAAACCTGAGAAAAAAAGAAATGTGATCGTTGATGATGAAGAGTTAACATTGGCTTGTGAGCAGCTAATCCGAACATTTCATTTCGGCCAATAGAAAATCAAGTTAACTTATCTAAATCCTGAGCATCAACAATTAAAAAAAAAAGCAAAAGTTTTATCCTCATAAATTGTACATTTCTCAGACTTTACAACCAAATAAAAACATCAGTAGATTAACATTTTGCAGATGGTTAATCAACAAAATTACGGAAACTGATGATTTATTAGATGATTTACCTTTTGATTTGGTACCAGCAAGATGGCGCTCCTGTACCAATGCTAGAGATGTTATTACTTTTTTAAATTGCGGTTTAAATAACAAAATAATAGCAGCTAATATACCTGTTCAGTGGCCAGCCTGATCTACAGACTTAACGTCTTATGACTGTTATTTCTGGGGCACAAAGTCTATGGACAATTAAAATAATGTGGATAAACTTCTTGAAGCAGTGACGGAAGCAATAAACGGAACTAATCGCAACACTTTGCGGAAGTAACTGACAGTGTTGTAAAACGCTGTCAATTGTGTTTGGCCAATAACGGTCATCATTTTGAGCATTCATTGTTATTTTACCACTTACAAGGGAATGGTCGGGGCGTCCCTCACCGACTGCGACGTACTTTGTATATGTTGTAGAGTATCAAAAAGTAAGAGACCTGTATTTTTTTATGTGCTTATCACGAGGTTTAGGGTGTGAAACCACCTCTTGAAGAAAATGGATTTTTTTCATTTGTAGCATACAGGGTGTCCCATTTTAAATTGCCACCCCAAATATATCAAAACCTGAGTAACATGGCAAAAAATGTTTCAGATAAAAGTTGTAGGGTGCGCAGTGGGACATATGCTGGTAACCTTGAAAATGACCTTGGGGTCAATTTTTAAGGTCAAACAAAGATCAACTTTGATTTTTTAAATGGTTCCCCCTATTTTTTATTGCGGGATCGTATTCTACGGAAAAAATACAAACTTTTTGTAGGAAACGTTTTTATTTTTAATGCTTTTTTTAAGAGTTTTTTCACGAATTTTGTCCGTCATGTTGTTTGAAACCTCAGGCTGTGATTCATGTATTACCC
This sequence comes from Ocypus olens, assembly GCA_910593695.2. Lineage (NCBI taxonomy): Eukaryota > Metazoa > Arthropoda > Insecta > Coleoptera > Staphylinidae > Ocypus > Ocypus olens. Next base: position 14,993,250 of record OU343047.1, read on the forward strand.
TCGACATTAGCGTCACACGATGTGTATCACGTGGAGGTTGGCGATGGGATTTTGCACATCATTGGCCCTGAAAAGGGCCGATGGTTTCAGTGGCTGAATGTTCGATCTCGTTCTTAGATCAAATGCTCGATCAAGTGTCCATCCTCGTCAATGCACTTCTGTACCCGCTGACGAAAGTTTACTTGAACATTTCGAAGGGTTTGGATGGAAATTGCTTAAAATGCAGCCCTAATCCTCTCCTTCATGTTCTGCACTGTTGTCGGAGCTTCAGCAAATACTTTCTCATTGACTAGTCCCCAGAGGAAAAAGTCAATGAGAGTAAGATCCGGGGATCTATGATGCGAATGCCGAGGGTAATGCATGAATCACAGCCCAGATTCATCTGAGATTTCAAACAACATGACGTTTCCTACAAAAAGTTTGTATTTTTTCCCGACAATAAAAAAAATTATTTGAAAAATCAAAGTTGACCTTCGTTTGACCTTGAAAATTAACTTGTCATTTTCAAGGTCACCAGCATATGTCCCCGTCCGAACTCTACAACTTTTATCTGAAACATTTTTTGACATATTGCTCAGGTTTCGAGGTATTTGGGGTGGCAATTTAAAATGGAACACCCTGTATATCTTCTAAAATACGAGGTATATGAAAAAAATGTTATATGTCAAAGTTTCAGAGTATTATAAGCCCTTTGCAACGATGTACTGGGTTTTCAAGAAATCTTTTTTTTTAAATCTAGGCCGTTTTCTTCAAAGGGTAGATTCACCCCCTAAACCTCGAGATAAGCACATAAAAAAATACGGGTCTCTTACTTTTTGATGCTCTACAACATATACGCCTTCGACCGTTCCCTGGTTAGTTGTTTTATGTTTCATTGTTTTGTTACAAACGTTTTAAAATTAATTTAAAATTTAAAAATTAAAAATTAAAATTAAGCCAATTACTATTTCCTATAATTTTTATTTTGACGTAGGTTGTTATACATCGTTGAAAAGAGAAAAAAGACCATTTTGGCGTATAAAAATCAAATATGGCGGCCATTTGAAATAAGAAAGTTGGAATTAATATCCCGGAAACTGCAATCCTGAATTTTAATTTGATTAGACTTTCAGATTTGCGCAATTTAACCAAGTAACTTTCATTTTGAACTTTCTTCCGCATCTTTAATAATTATTGAGATATTTGATTTTTTAGAAAATCGCGATTTTCAGTTTTTTTTTAACAATTTCTTAACTGCTCGGAATTTTGAAAATGTTTTGATATGATCTGAACCAGCATATAAAACTGCACAATATTAAATGCCCATTTAATCAAACCTCTAGCTGTAAGAATAAGAAAGATACACATGCAATTCTACTCTATTTAGGACACCCTGTGTACAAAATTAATAATTGCTCTATTAAATGTTTTTACTTGAAAAAATTGTCCAAGCCTTCGTATTTGCGGATCTCTATCTTGTTTTTAGATAAAATTACAAGTATTTTAAAAAAATATATGACTGTAAAGAGAATTAAGAGCATTAGATAAAGACGAAAGTAGCCTGAATATATGAATATTCAACCTGTTCGTAACTGCAAAATTAAGAGGTCTACAAAAGTTGCCAATTAAAAAAAAGACGAATTCTATTTAAAAAGATAGTCGATAACGTCACACGTCAAACAATAGTAACGTCACAATATTTTTGAGCACGCCAAAAAGTGCGCAGTAATGTACAAAAATCGACCTGTCCGAGCGATTTTTTTTAAATCTTTAATAGAGCAATTATAAATTTTGTAATGAACTTGAAGGTTTTTGAAATAAAAAAAAAATATTTAAAAAGGCTGAAAGACCTCTGGTCAATTTCCTGTTGAGGTCATTTTTAAAAGTGTCTCAATAAATGTATTGTCTATCTCTCTCTATTTAAAACTTTTTATTGGAACAACTGCTCCTCATGTTGTTTGTATAAGTTTTCGGTTTTCGTCCTTGTAAGTCTTATATTTGCAGAGTTTCTCTTATGTACAAGAACTAACTTGATAAAAGTAATTAAAATTATTGAAAAGCCTAAAATTGTTAATGTTACTATTAATGTGAGAATAGTAATTTACGATACTAGTAACGTTATGAAGCTTTTTACATTACCAGAGAAAAGTTTGAAAGCACGAGCGACGTAAGAGTGTCGTAACACGGTATTATCCTACTTCTATTTATTTTTTTAATTTAAAAAAATATTAAATGAAAACCGTCAAAAGTGAAATAATGTTTGTATTCCAATATCTCCATAGCAACGAGTAACTCGTTGCTAAAGAGTTATTGGCATGATAACATTGTAGGATAAAATAAAATATGTTAACGGGGACACAATGCCACTACCACTAGATATAAGATTATTACAACTTTATAATTTAGTTATGACTATATTGATAAAATTATTGTCCAAATTCAATCCTAAATTTATGATTGTGGAATACTATATAAATTTATTAATTTCACATAGATTCATTCATAGACAGAAATATTTCGGTCTGAACATAGGTAAGGAATTTTCTCTGGCAGGTAAAAGATGTGTCCGACTATTAATAAAGAATCAGGTCCTGACAGGCACTTAAAAACCCCAAATCCCAGGTTACGTGCGTCCGCTGGACATTAAAATTATAGCCATCATATTAATTACGAAATTTCTAAGATGTTTTTGTTATGAATTGTAATTTATTACTTGTCCGGACATAACTCGACATATATTTTCTCAGATATTTATAGATGCGACCATAAAAAGAACTACCGACAAATTAAATTCTTATACGTTTCATTCTGCTTTACTCGGTATTATGAAAAGTTTCAGGCACAAAATTTGTGACGAATCAAGCTCGTTATTTGGCAAGTTTTGAAAATTTCTGAGGTTACGGATGAAGTAAAGGATTGTTGCTTATTGTGATTAAATCGTTATTTATTTATACGAGTATAGAATGCACGTAACTAATCCCGCAAGAAAAAGTAGAAATTTTTTTAAGGGACTAATGAGTAATTCCACATGAGTAAAATATAACATTTTATCTAAAATCGTGTGTAATCGCATTAAATATTGAAATAATGTTTATAAATTTTTGGCAAGAAATTTTGACGTGGCAATAAATTTATTTCTTAGGGTCTATAGCCCGGACAGACTAACTCCTTGAACCTCATACTATACAAATCTTAATTTAAAGTTATGTAAGTGTCTGAATAAAGATGTTTCCCCCCCCCCCGCACTCTATTTCTTATGTTATTTTTTAAGACTCAATAGTTATGTAAAAATAGAGAATACAATTAGTATTAATTGATGGATGTATTAAAATATGCACACTGTAATATTATGAATTTGTCATTTCTATTTTGACGGCGGTTACATGTTAAATGTATGCAACCACAATTGTACCCTATGCAGATATTAATCCATCAGTTACACCGAAACCGTGTTCTGCAATTTTAGTAATTTAATTGTAATTGTTAGTGAAATTATTTATTTTCATTTATTAAATAACAATAAAGGAAATTTAAAACGCTTAACATTGATTGTGATTGACAGAAACAAGCAACATTGGCAGCGAGAATATTTAGACTCTTAAAATCTCTTCTCATTCTGTAACTATAGTAGCTATTAAATTACTATTCTTAGTATTTGATAAGCTACGAATCTACATTTATTTTATTATTTTCATTATAGTTTGCAAATGATGTGTACAAAAATATTATCAATAAATGGATTATTATTATTACTATTCTTAGTATGAATATGAACTACTAACAGGTTCGTTTAAATTGATTATATTTCATATTTCTGTTTACAGTTTTCTGACACGTGTTTTAAATTTTCCGGAGTTAATCGTGTTTAAAACAATTCAGTAACTTCCCATCTTAGGATCTACATTTTCCGTTCATCCTGTAGATAAACTAATCTTATCAAAACGAATTCGCAAAATAGGAACAGTTATAGTATAAATATTATAAGAACATAAACATATGCTAATATTTACTAGTCGCACACCTATAAATAACAAGGTACGAACCGCCAGAATGTATACAGACAATCTTGAAATTATTCACAGTTTCTGGTGCATTGTTCCATGTGTTTAGTGAAGGCGTAGATATATTAGCAGACGTTACAAAATTTCCCACCCAGATAAGGAAAGAGGCAAGTCATCGCCTCACTTCCTTATCAAATGTTGATTTATTTTCACGTTCAAATCGTAAGAATGATTAAAAAATAATCTATCTCATTTGATTAACGAAACAATTCTTTTTAAATACAGAGAAATGCTCTAATCAAGACTGGTGGTATTTTTAGGCATTTTTGAAATAGTCAATGTACTCCATCTAAGTTTCAAAATGACAGATTTGATCATGCTTTGTTTCATAGTTATAACAAATATTTTACGAATTTTAATGTATACCATATATGCATATAAGTAAATGTGGTTGCATACGATACGGTGAAGTAACGACCACATCAAACACTTATGTTTTATACATACAATAGACCATGTCAGCCTATAATGAGGTTAATGAGAAACAAAAAATAATTACGGGATATTACAGCCCCATCGATTAAGTGGATTTACCGTTATTCCTGCTCAGGTAAAATACAGATATACAGATATTTGAAATAACGAACAGGCTCGTAACCACAAAGAGAATATATTATTTTTAAACAATATTCGCAATTATTTTGTTTATAACTGTAACAAAAAGCCCGCAATTAATTATTCAAGTTAATGAGTGAAAATCCCCAACATGTTTGGGGGCAGTGGTAATGTGACCTAATTTTTAAACGGCATCGGCTTTAGATATCGAATTACAACAAGCGCGTAGGAAATATCTGAAAGCTCTTTAAGCGTCAATCAACTTGAGGACTGTTTATCTTTTACAAAAAAAAAAAAAAAACGTTGCGATAACACTTCAAATTTCGGAGGCAAGAAATCGTTTCTCGCGTTTTAAATAAATAAACACACATTCCATGCAGACCTAATTAAATGAGAAAAGGATCGGTTCTCAAAATTTTTAAAAACCTCGAAAAATTAGGAAAATTCAAAAAAGAAATTTCGAATAAATTTTGACGGAAATGGGTTCACAAATATTTTGAGTATGTGCCCTTAAATGCCTGTTCGTTATTTCAAATACACCCTGTATACAGGGTGTTTCAAATTCGAGGATCACCATGGGGATCTCACTTATTACAAGAGACAGAAGGTATGTTTAAATTTGTCACATTTGCAGAATTTTATGCTGATTAATAATAACTTTAAAAAAATTACCTTAATTAAGTTTAGTCCAAAAAACCGTTTTTTTTTATATCTACGATGTTTAAGGTGATTTTTAAAAACGGTACAGACATTCTAATTGTACTTTTTTATTATCCAATAGATGGCATACGATTTTTAGTTGTAACATGTTTCGTTTCTTTTGAGCAATCATCAACTTTCTTATTTCTTATGGACGCCATATTTATTTTTTATCGCATCTCAATGCTCAATTTTTTGTGATGACAACAATCATTTAATTTCATAAATGGAAATATGATCGTTTAAAACAGTGGCCGCGCGTCAGGGGAGGCAGGTCAGGTATTGCCTCACCATCAATTTTCTATATTATAAAAATATAAATTTATTCAATAAATTTCTTCCGTGTTGGCTTTAATATTGATAATTATTAATTATACAGTAATTATAAATTGTTGTATTAACGGAATATTTAATTTTTAATGATTAGAATTAGCGCGTCCACCCAGGCCGCACTTGAGGCAAATGCAAACCAGCGCGATCGGAATTTATGCAACTTAATATGCCTCCAAACAGTTTATATAGAGTGCGCACCTAAAGAATGGAAAATATTTAGTAAAACCGTAATAAAACTGGTCGATTTTCTTTTATAAAAAACACATTTTTAAATGAAAGTCGATTTTCAGTCGTCATTTCTTTTTGAGTAATGACGTCATCCATTTTGTTTTTAAATGGCAACCCTCTATTTTTATTCTTGATTTTGGGAGATCTTTTCATCGTCGAACTGGTAGTATAAAAATGTTGCCATCTTACATCAGACATTTTTCGAGTAAATGACAATTGAAGGTGAGAACTTGATATTTTGAGTTTTGCAAAATGACCTTGTTCCAGCTCTTTTTTCCAAACAAAAATGATCTTGACCTTCTTATAATACAATATGGTTTCAGCAAGACGGTGCACCCCCGCAGTATGCGCGTTTTTTGACAATTGCTTTACGAATAGGTGAATTGGTAAGCGAGGACCGATAGAATAGCCCACGAGAAAGATGAGGGCGCAGAATTAGCCTAGAAAATATTCAAAATGTTCAAGAAGAATTTCTACATGTTTAAAAAAAACCAAAACAAAAACAAAAAAACAAAAAAACACAAAAACAAAATAAACAAAAAAACGCGCCTAGTATTGAAACCATATTATATTATATGGAAGGCCAAGATCATTGCTTGTAAAAATTGTTGCTACAAGCGCTGAAACAAGGTCATTTTGCAAAAACTCTAAATGTCGGGTTCTCACCTTCAATTGTCCTTTACTCGAAAAATTTCTTATGTAAGATGGCAATATTTTTATACTACCAGTTCGCCGATGAAAAGATCTGTCAAAATCAAGAACAACCTCGTGATAGAGATAGAACAGTCGCAGCGCTCACCATTGTCAGCTGTGTTAAGGCCAGTTTTGCCAAGTCAGCGAAAAATCCGCTAGATCTACCGGATTTTGAATCCGAATTGCGGAATAATTTTCGTTTTAGCGGCTGGCGAATTATGTTGAATCATCGAGAAAACTTGCGTAATCAATTTAAATGTAAACTTTATTTTTAAAACATCTATTTCATAAGAGAAAAAGCAGAAACTTAAAACATTAACTTAAAATAATTCATAACTCACGAAAAAATGAACATATTTTCAAAAATTAAAGCCAGTTTCAAAGATGTTCTGTAAATATGCTAAAATATTTGAAGAACTCTTCTCATATCAAAACTTATTTTCTTTTCGATCTTTGTTTTAACTTAAAGCATTAATTTTCCGAAATTCATAAAAATTAAAAAAAAATTAAGTTAGTTTTAAGGGTAGATATTTTGTGAATATATTTAAAAAAAATTGATTTTTTTGTTCAAGTGTTCAACAACTTTAAATATTAATTTTCAAAACTTCATGTTTTGTTTAAATGTTCTACAACATAAAATATTAATCTTAAAAATTCATCATAATTCATAAGTAATTCAATCATATCAGTTGTTTTTTTTTCTATTTTTTCTTTGTTATTCGACAAATTTAAAAAAAAATCATTTTTAAAAATTTATAACTCAAAAAATGACTTCAAAAATCGAAGATAATTCTAAAGGCAGATGATGAATATACTAGAATTTTTGATAAATTCTATCATACCAGATTTTTTTCATTCGACAACTTAAAACGATAATTTTCCCAAAAATGAACACATTTTCAAAAATCAAAGTTTTAAAGGTAGTCAGTCGTTCTGTCGATTTATTAAAATATTTGTGGAATTCAATTTTGCTTTCGATTTTTGTTTTGTTTAAGTGTTCAACAAGTTAAAACATTCAAAATTCATAACTTAAGGAAAAAGTGACACAGTTTGTTTTAAAGGGAGATGTTTTGTGACGCGTCTAAATGTTTAGTTATTTCTTGTAATGACTTCAATGACAGTAAAGATTATTATTATTATTATTAATATAGTTAAAAAAATTGATTTGTTTGTTCAAGTCTTTTTAACAAATCATAATTCACGTAAAAATTGACTCAGTTTCAAAAATCAAAGTTAAAGGTATGAATACACTAAAAATTTGGAGCAATTCCATCATGTAAGAATTTATTTTCTTTAGATTTTGTTTGTTCACTTGTTCGAAAACTCAAAAATTCATAACTCAGAGAAATTGGCAGACTTTCAAAAATTTAAGTTGGTTTTAAAGGTAGTAAAGATTTAAAAATTGAAATTCTATTATATCACTATTTATTTTTTTTTTAGATTTTTTGTTCGTCTTCAACAACTAAAAATATGAATTTTCAAAAATTCACAACTCAGTTTCAAAAATCAAGGTTTATTTTAAAGGGAAATGTATGATGATTGCATCAGAGTTTTGAATGATCAATCATATCGATATGAATTTGAAACACCTTGTATAGACACGCATGATTCTGATAAATGAATAATTAAGGTTAATTGAATTAAAAGTTAACTTTATATTAGAGTTTAACTCTCTTTAAATATACATTTTATAACAAAATGAAATTACTTCAAAATGTTATTTTTTGATGGAACGCAAATGAAAACGGATGGGACAAAGAACATTTGTGAGACCAGGAAGGGCCCCGTAAGTTTTCTCATAACAGTGCGAAGTCGTTTAATTGCATTTAACTGTTTGCGTTCTCTGTTTGCTCGAATCATTTGTAATACACTTTGTTGACACAGCATTAAAATAAACAAACGCCACCAAGTTAATTAAATTCCGATATTGCCCGCACGCAAATTCACAAACAGTGGCCATAGAAATTACAAAAAAAAACGCGACACAAAAAAACAATTTCATTTTTTCCACGATCACAATCTGTTCGGTTACAGGTGAAAATGCTTTAATCTAGAAATTCATAATAATAATTATCATAACGTGTTGGAGGACCGTTTGTAATTTAATCTGTTATCTGGGGAATGCGGCTTTCTGTCCCTCCTGAAAGGGTCTGCGGGGCCGAGTCGAAGGCCCTTAAACGCGATTTAATTTTCGGTGTGGAATCGCAAGTGTTAATATTGCGTTGTGTTCTAACGTTGATGATTCAGAAATTACATTTAATAACTCCAAATTACTACCTAGCGCCCGTCCGGGCCGAAACTAATCTATCCGCCCGAAAATATTCAGCTGCCCATCAACCTAGGTGTAATTGCCTGTGTGATACAAATTAAATGGTTCAAAATTATCAGACCAACATGCCATTATTTTTTAATCTATATGTTTTATTACGGGGGATCGTTCGTGGCTTAATTGGTATTTTAGGAAATTTACCTATCAATATGTAATTACCTCCTGCGAAACGATTACGTATTAAAATTCAATAGAAATTTTGAACACGAATCAAAGAGTTTTGCGAAAATGCGTGTTCTTAATGATAATAATACAGCTTTTGAACTAAAAATTGCCATATTTCCAAAATATAATTTCTTTAAAGACAAACATTTTTTTGTGTAAATTTTTGTTTTAAGAATATAGTTTTTCTATATCGACATTACAATTCTCACTGTATGTAGCATTGTAGCATTGTTATTAATTGTACAAAGTGACTCGTTTGGCAAGTTTGCACTCGTAATTTGTCAAATTTTAATATTTATTATTTACAATATACAAATAAACGATTAACTCGAAATAAGGCTAACGAGCACAGGATTTTAAACTGATTGGTCTTTTGAAAAAATTCGCATTTTAAGGTAGAAATTCTATACATGTGCAGCTATAAATCAGTTAATAATCCAAAAATACGGCATCACCAGTTTTCCCAGAATTTTTATCTAAACATGATCTATCCTAGCAAAATAGACGTTCTGGTGGATTTTTTCGAATTTCATTAAAAATCCTCGACAGATTTTTATTAAACTTTGCCGCAACATTCTATACATATGTTGCTATAAAATCAGTTAATAATCGAACAATACGGAGTCACCAGTTTTTCTAGAATTTTTACCTAAACATGATTTAACCTACCAAAATAGACGTTCCGGAGGATTTTTTCGAATTTCACGAAAAATCTGTAAGCGATTTTTATTAAACTTTGCGGCAACATTCTATACATGTGTAGCTAAAAATCAGTCAATAATCCAAAAATACGGCATCACCAGTTTTTCTTGAATTTTTACCTAAACATGATTTATCCTACCAAAATAGACGTTCCGGTGAATTTTTTCGAATTTCACGAAAAATCTTCAAGCGATTTTCATTAAACTTTGCGGCAACATTCTATACATGTGTGGCTAAAAATCAGTTAATAATCAAAAAATACGGCATCACCAGTTTTTCCAGAATGTTTACCTAATCATGATTTATCCTACCAATCGATTTTGAGTAAATTTGGAAAGTTTCAAGTGCGCAGCAATTGTTTTCATATTTTTTTGACCAAGTTAAAATTGCAATGAATTCTCTTCTCGTGAGATTAACTCAAAATCCAAGAAATGCCTGTTTGGGATTTCTATTGGATTGTAATCTAGAATCGATTCTTAATAAATTTGAAAACTTTCAAGTCCGTAGCAATTGTTTTCATATTTTTTTGACCAAGTGGAAAGTGAGATTGCAATAAATTCTCTTCTGGTAAGATTAACTCAAAATCTAGGAAATGCCTGCTTGAAGTTTCTACAGGACTGTAATCTAAAATCAATTCTGAGTAAATTTGGGAAGTTTCAAGTGCGTAGTAATTGTTTCTTTATTTTTTTGGCCAAGTTGGGAATGCGCAACTTTAAAATTGCAATATATTCTCTTCTCGTGAGATTAACTCAAAATCTAAGCAATGCCTGCTTGGAGTTTCTACTGGATTGTAATCTGAAATCAATTCTGAGTAAATTTGGGAAGTTTCCAGTGCGTAGCAATTGTTTTTATTTATTTTTTTGCCAAGTGGAAACTTTAAAATTGCAATAAATTATCTTCTCCTGGGATTAACTCAAAGTCTAAGAAATACCTGCTCGACGGTGATTTTTTTCGAATATGACAAAAAAGAACTTTCTGGAAACATTCTATACATGTGTAGCTATAAAATCAGTCAATAATAAAAAATGCGGCATCACCAGTACCAAATTTTTTTACCTAAACGTGATTTATTCTACCAAAATGGACGTTCCGGTAATTTTTTTCAAATTTCACGAAAAATTCTTGGGCGATTTTCATTAAAATTTGTGGCAACATTTTATACATCCGAAGATATAGAATCACTAAATGATCATCTCACTCGAAATAGATGTATATTCAAAAAACGAAAGCGATTTTGAAAATACGACATATTGTGCATTATTAAGACTTTATCTTCCCGTTTCATATTCATTTTTGGTTCATTAAACAACGAAACATTTAAAAAAAATGCATAGCTTACTTGAAAACTCGCTTAATAAAAATAAACAGAGATTTCGGAATAATATAATTTTTCAAACTAAACACGCGTTTACAATTTTTTAATTGTTAAGCATTATTTCAATGTTTGCTATTTCACAACTAGTTTGAAATTCCATGTAATACCGAGAATGAAGGCAACTTTGAAACAGTAACATTTCATTCAATCAAGGAATTTGATTTTTATTTTTTTCGTAAAATTGTTGTACTTGAGCAACTACAGTTACAGAAATTTACAGCTTCCTTAAAAACTGATTTTTGTGGAATTGTATCTCTACGTTTGATGAATAAAAACAATGAAGGTGTTATTATGATTTGGAACATTGGAGCCAAAAATATGAAATCAAATACAGTGACGGCTCGCGGGGTGACACATGTTACGGCCGAGATAGCAGGGGTGGTAATACAGATAGGTGCCGCTAGCTGTCTCTACAACGGACCCTGCCTATCTGTATTGCCACCTCTGCTACCTCGGCCGTGCCATGAGTCACTCCGTGAGCCGTCATTGTATCTGATTTCATATTTTTGGCTCCTATGTTCCAAATCTTAAAAACAATCTATTTTGAATAAGCAGTACTTCGGTCATTGAGGATAATTTTTGATAGAATTTTTCCTGCATGTTTTATATTTTCTTATGCGATGTTTTTGTTAAAGTGCTCAAAAAATTAAAATTAAAATTTTCAAAGATCCATATCTCCATTGAAAATGTTTGAATTTACAAAAATCAAATTGATTTTGAATAATCGATAATTTGACTATTGAGGATGATTTTTTATGTAATTTTTCCCGTGATTTTTATATTTTTTTCTGCTATGTTTTTGTTCAGGTGCTCAAAAAATTAAAACAGACATTTTCAAAAATCCATATTTCTATTGAAAATTGTTGAATTTACAAAAACCAAATTAGTTTTAAATAAGCGATACTTCGACCATTGAGGAAGATTTTTTATGGAATTTTTCCTGCGTTTTTTTATATTTTTTTCTGCGATGTTTTTGTTCAGGTGCTCAAAAAATTAAAATAAAACTTTTCAATACAATACAATACAATACAATACAATACAATACAATAGTTTATTGGTGCCAACAACTTTACAGCTTTACACAAGTCAATATAGGTAAATAGAACCATAGTATACATTTAAATAATTACTAAAGTCCAATTAACATGCAGTTGAATTAATTAAATTAGGGAAGGTATCACTATCAAAAATCCATATCTCTATTGAAAATTATTGAATTTACAAAAACCAAATTGATTTTAAATAAGCGATACTTCGGCCATTGAGGATGATTTTTTATGGAATTTTTCCAAGGTTTTTTATCTTTTTTTCTGGGATGTTTTTGTTCAGGTGCTCAAAAAATTAAAACAAAAATTTTCAAAAATCCATATCTCTATTGAAAGTTGTTGAATGTACAAAAACCAAATTGATTTTGAATAAGCGACACTTCGGACATTGAGGATGATTTTTTATTGAATTTTTCCTGCGTTTTTTATATTTTTTCTGCGATGTTTTTGTGATCATAGTTACAGTTTAAAATCACTGATATTAGAAAGTAGCAATCACAGGTAGCAACGTGATTCAAAAGTAGCAGTTTTGCCCATCTCTAATAATAACCAATCTGTGAATTTATGTCAAATGGTTCTGAGCATTATTTTATATTTTTGTAATCAAACTAATAATTTTAGAAGAAAATGTCAAGAGACAAAAAGGTTGCAGATTTAATCCTCCCATTTAAATCAAGTTTTTAAATAGAAAAATGTAGAATGATTAAAAAGTTCTGACGCAAATTATTATAAGGGTTGATTTTTCACCCCCTTGTAATAACATTTTAGGGTTACAAAAATTTCCAAAATGTTCTGTATTATTAGAAACAGTTATTAGCCAAATTTAATTTATTTTTCTAAATTCTTCCATAGTGGATATATGAAAAAAAAACATTTTTTTTTTAACTTTAGAGGGGTGTAACTTGGACAAAACAAAAAATCATATGAAAGACCTCCCTTGATTTTTGCTGAAAAATCACCCTTTGAAACCTTTCGCATCAATTTAGAAACACCCTGTATATTGCTACGAGAGACAGACTTCTGTAATTTTTCAGTGTTTTACGGGTATTTAATTCGCTCCCGGCTCTGATTTTTTCAAACGACTTTAACTAATTGATATAATTCAGTGAATTTAAGAAACGTTATTATCTCCTCTAAAGCGTTTAATGTGATTGCTGACTGCTATTGGTATATGGATGGGCTGATTGTGTATGGAGTTTCCTAAATTGAAAAATATTAAATTCTGCATTTCGGAAAAAGTTGTGAAACTGAAAACTAAACAATTTTAATCAATCATGTTTTTTTTTCTATTTTTAAGTTTTTAACCACAACGACTTTGAAATTTCAGATTTAAAATTGTTTTACTTCAAATACAGAAAACATTTTTTTTTATTTTTCTTTTCCTATTTGCATATCTTGGACAGACACAACGCAACACAAAAGACAACAAAACGCGTAATATACCTACGAGTTTAATATCTACGTTTCTTCAGTGCATGACAATAATGCTTATAAAAACTTTTCTTCTTAAAATAACTGGAAGAATTCCGAACACATTACAAGCATATAATGGATGTGACTGCCTGCAAATGTTCAGACTTGTAGTGTTCAACGTTCAGGAAGCAGAGCGACCTTTCTTATAAGACCAAAGATCTCTAAGAAAGATGATGATTGGTTCTGTAGATGTAACAGCAATCAAACAGCTAATAAAATAATTGGTCGATTTAATGGCAAATAAAATTGGACATTTGAAGAAACACTTCAACAAGAACCCAGTAATCTTGGTAATATTTTAGGACGAAACTAATGGACGATAATAGTCGCAAGATATTTCGAGAAGAAACATATTACTTTCATCAAAACGCCCGAGCCTTTGCGCCTTACATATATTACTCCTGATTCAGGAACATGAGCAAACATTTTAAAATGGAAACCGTTCATCAGAGTTACGGAATGCGATGTAACATGGAATAAATATGCTATGCTATCTCTTTTTAATATCTCAAATACCAAACGGCCGTTTTTAAGAAAAATTCGTTAATGAATTTTGGAGGAAATCGTAAATTATCAATTGCGGTTACTAAAATTTTATATCTTTCCTGTTGAACATTTCAACAACTGGCGGTGCGGATGCTCCTAGCAGTCGATCAAAAACCGCAAAATTAAGTCATGAAAGCTAACCCAATTTACGGTCACCATAATACGGTTAATTTATGGTATTTATAATTCCACATAACAAGTTTGTTTACAGATAGAATTCCACGAATAAACGCAATTAACTCTCGTTTTCTTTTTACAAGATATAAATCACAAATTTGCATGCAAATTATGTGCACACATACACGTAATTATCTTCAAAGATAAGGGGCATTAATTCAAATAAATTATTATATTGTTTAGAGTGGCCGAGGAGGATGTGTTAATTACTCCATTTGTTCCCAAGGAACAACAAAAAGTGGCTTTATATTAATAATAACCGGTGTGTAGGAAGTGGAAAACGGTATTTCTGAATTCGGAAAAGTATGCACCGAGTGTATAAAGGCTGCGTTTGATGTTAAGCAAATAGGATGTGGAATTTTCAGATGCATTGTGCCCGGTATTCACGATGAATTACTTATAATAAAAGTGCAATTCGCAGAATGTGCTGCTCTTTGCATATCTGCAGCTCGTATGATTGCGTTACTATAAAATATTGAGTTGCGTCTTGGGAATTTTCTAAGAAACGAATTCTTTTCTAAATTGAAAGAGAAATAGTTGGAGTTTATTGAAGATTAACTACTAATAAGTACGTAATATGTTTGTATATACAGGATGTAGAATTGATTCACGCATAATAGGGATTTCCATGTTAAATTATTATTTTTTTTACTTGGGCATGATCCATTCAGTGACGACAAGGTTATTATTTATGTATTCAATTTGGGATGAGTAAATTAACAAATGAACAAATGAATAATGTCAGACGTATACAACAACCATGGACCCGAGCGAATACTTTCCGATCCCCGAATTACAATTACAGTGACTAACAATAAACAAGACAGGAGGGCCGCGGAAAGGTGTACTTACAAACAGGGGCGGCTCGTTATGTAGAGCCAAGGAACCATGGCAATACCAGTGGTTTCAAGGTCAGCAAAAAGAAAATCAATTCCTAAAACATATTTCGCCAGTTTAAATGTTAAACAACGCCTGCAAATTAAATAGAAAGTTTTGCTTTCAAAAAATATATATATTTTGAGCAATAGTGTGATTTTTGAAACTAATTTAAACAATTTTCTTACTAGAATATTCTGCATTTTTTATTATTAAGCCTGTATTTTCGATCTAAATATTTTTTATATTGACCTACATTTTCGATTTCATTGTTAAAATTTTTGACTTTTCACTCCGCATTTTAAATTTTTCGGGCCGAATTATTAATTTTTAGATTTTTTACCTGTTTTTTTTTTCGATTTTTGGGTCTAAATTTTTTTATCTTTTGGCCTACTACAGCTGGGATGAATTTTTAAACTCAGAAATAGATTTTACATTTTAGGTTCTGATATTCTAATGTGTTGGATATTAAAGTTTTAATTTATTTGTTATGCGTACTGTTCATATTTATTTATTTTTTTAAATTATTTATTGCTATTTTAAACCATCTAATCGTAATTTTAGTCAACTTCGATTTTATTTTATTCAATTTTAATTTTAATGTCTTATTTATTACAAATTTTATCCATTATCATACACATCATCGTATCTTTTAATATAATTGAATTTTAATTAATATAAGCGGTAGTATAAGTATAGTAGTATGTAGTAAATGTTAACTGACAAGTGTAAAGCTGCAAAGCTATTGACACAATAAAGATTATTATTATTAAACATCCTTTATTTTGACTTATTTTTTTTATTTAATTGTTTTAAATTTTCGATTTTTTTGTCCGCATTTTTGATTTTTCGGGCCGAATATTTAATTTTTAGATGTTTTGCCTATATTTTCGATTTTTTTTTTGATCTTAATTTTTGATCATTTGGCCTAAATATTCTTTATTTTGACCTCAATTTAATTGTTAAAATTTTCGACTTTCAGGTCCGCATTTTTGATTTTTCAGACCGAATTTTTAATTTTAGTTACAAATTTTCGATTTCTTAAACATTTTAACCTGAATTATTGTCGCGAGAATTTTATCTAGTTTTGTTTGCACAAAGTTTTGGTTTTTTGGTCACCATTTATTATTATTATTTATTATTATTATCATTTTCTTTTGTTTGTTTGTTAATTTTTTTGTACTCTAGGACCACCATTTTTACTTTTAGGCCCGAATTTTAGATTTTTGGTCGAAATTTTTTATTTTTTGTCACATGTTTTAGATTTTTTAACTTGAATTATTAAATTCAATAAAACGAAATGTAGCCGAATATATTAATATTCAAGACTTAATTTTGCTTGCAGAGTAACGAACAGGTTGAATATTCATATATTCAGGCTACATTTAGTTTTATTGAATTTATTTAATGCTTTCTGCAACAAGTAAAGTTGTTTCTAATTTATTGAATTATTGATTTTATTGTTCAATTTTTTGCCTATTATTTTCAAATTTCTGGTTAGGGCTTGATTTTTGGAGGCTGAAAGTGGTAAATTATTTTCTACCTAAATTTTCGATTTTTTTGTCTGCATTTTTATCCTTAGATCCGGATTCTTTATTCTTTGGCCCATATTTTAGATTACCGTATTCTACATTGTCTTAAATTTTTGGCCCAAATATTCTTTATTTTGACCAAAATTTTCGATTTTTGTTGTCTGCATTTTTTATCTTTACGCCTTTTGGTCTTTTGGCCGAAATTTTCTTTATTTTGACTTCAATTTTTGATTTGTTTGTTGAAATTTTCGATTTGTTTTTGGTCCACCACTTAGATTTTTGGGTAGGAATTTTTAATTTTTGGTCTTCTTTTATTGTTTGTCACATATTTTAGATTTTCCTAACTAGAATTAATTATTTCGATAATGACGAAAGTAACCTAAATATATCAATATTCAACCTGTTCGTAACTCTGCAAAATTGATAATAATAATAATAATAAAATGCTTTATTTTCCGTACGACAATCAATACAATTATTATTATTATTAGCCTTATTCGGACTATATAACTTATTAAAACAACTACTTCCCTGGCTAGTGCCACGCCGGATATTTAGAATTAATGATTTTATTGTGCGGTTTTGTAATTTTGTTTGCTATTATTTTCGAATTTCTCGTTGGAACTTATTTTAAGCTAAAAAGTATTATTTCTAGACCAGGATTTTTGATTTTTTGCCGATATTTTAACATCTTCGGATGTTTTGTTCCAATCTTTTTATTTTTTTTGGTCAAAATATTCGATTCGTTTCTTGAAACTTTGGATTTCTTGGTTTGCATTTTTTATGTTTGACCTGAGTTTTCAATCTCTTGGCCTAGATTTAGACAAAATATCGAAAACTCAGGCCAGAAGGCGAAAAATGCAGACTAAAATATCCAGAATTTCAACAAACAAATCGAATATTTTGGCCAAAAAAAATCAAAAATTTGGAACAAGATCTAAAATGTCGGCCAAAAATATCAAAAATCTTGGTCTAAAAATAAAAATGCATACAAAAAAACTTGAAAACACAGGCAAAAGAAAAATAATTTTGAACGAACTTCTCGCATATAAATCAATAATTCTTTATTTTGGCCTACATTTTTGATTAGTTTGTTACAATTTTCAATATTTCCGCATTTTCAGGCCCGACGTTTTGGTTAATTTTTTTGTCCTACATTTTAGATTTTTTTTAACTTGATTTTTACGCGTTTTTCTTTAATTTTTTTAGTATTTTTTTGTGTAAGTTTTTGATTTCTGACCTTCGTTTTAGATTTTGCAACCTAAGATTTTGAATTTTTGACCTGTATTTTTAAGGGTTTTTGTTTTAATTTCAGGTTATTTTATGAATTTTATGTTGTTTGGTTTCGTGGGCTTTAATTTAAATATGGGGTTTATTTTTAGATCAAATTAATTTACTTTGATATTTATCTGGAAAATATAGTCTGATGGATGTTTAAGGAATTGTTTAACATTTCAATATTTGTAGGAATTTAGGTTTTTTTGCATCAAACAATTAAATGTCTAATTTAGGTTTTTCGTCTGATCTAAATTTATTTGCCAAGTACAATACTAGACTTCATTCATTATTCGTTCAAGGCAGCGGTGGCTCGTGGATCTGTAGAGGAGGCTATGACAGAGATGCCTCTCTTGCTGTACTACTTTCTCTTATAGAGGAAGAAAATATGTCGCTGTTGTTTTGGTCAAATTTTCTTCCGCAGCCTCCTCGCCGATCATCCACAAGCCGCCGCTGGTTGGAAAAGGGGATGGGGAGTATATTGTATAAGTGGCTCTACCATCAACATATTCCACGAACCGCCACTGCTTACAAATGAAGTGAAATAAATAATCTGTGTACGTTTATGGAATTAATCCGTTTGGTCGATACACCACTGGTAAGCGAGAACAAGAACGCGATCGTCGCGCCAACAACTGATCACTTCTGCCACGCAGGTTTTAATTAAATAATTCACTAATAAACTACATAATTCGCGAACTAACACAAGTAACGTGATAAGCAGATCTTATTACCTCACCGTAATGCAATCAAAACTTACTGTAGATAACAAATAAGTTCACAAAAACGGAGACAATTATGCTCGTATGTAAATAGACCGATGATAATATGGTAATAAGAAAACAACAGACGTTTAGCCAGAAATCAGGTGTTCCGACACATTTACCCAACCCTGTATAAACAACTATTATACCATAAAATCGTAATAAAGTAATATGTTGGCCACATCAATTTTTTTTATTTTGCAATTAATGTATTACCCTTGTTTGTGCATGCGTGTGTGTTTATGCACATCACTTCTTCGTATGATTGTAAACATGGTTACTAACCAATCAATATTACACATTGTATATTAATCGAAAGTACTAACCTTCTGCAAATGTCCGGACGCATTTTGTTTCCTCGGATTTGCCCATATTCGCTAACGGTCGACGAACTCATCCGGCGCTATAACTATTATTTACGATTTCTTCACTTCACTATGTATTACCGGCGGCAATTTTTACACAGTACTCCTCTTCCATTTTTACACTACATGTTCACTTAACACACACACGAATCGATCCAAAAAATCGATAAAAATGACGCCGCGCGGATGCGTTTACGGAGGGACAGCCGATAAGCACGATTTCTTCGCCGTGTCTGTCCCTCATGCTCTCTCTCTCTCTCGCCGAGTCGGCGGCGACATCCCGCAAGTCTCGACAGCATTTGTTTATTTATCGATTAAATTGTAATGCAGGTGTGATAATTACGGGCGTACATTATTGTAAATACATCGAGTGAATGACAGTGCAAGTGATGTTTGTGAATCTGGACCGTGCTGATACTACGAATACAGAATTCACTGTTGGAAGCTGCAATTTGGAAGTTTTAAGGTTAGTGTTTAATAATAATAATCTTATTAATCGCAGCTATGTTTTTAGAGCCATATAATACGGATAAGTGTTTTAATCAAACAATAATTAAGTAACATCTAATTGCAAATTGTTCTTGGCGTGTTTCCATGTTTGTGCCGTACCAATTGACTGTGTTATTGTATAATTAATGGGGTTATTTTATTTTCTGTTACATTCCCATTGTTTTTCTATTGCACAGAAAATTAACGTATTTTTACAAACATGTGAATATCGAACGAAAGAAGATAGGCATAGAGAATGCTAGTATTGATCAATGCAGAATTGAATTCTGCGTCGGAATATGTAAGAATATACAGGGTGTTCTATTTAAAACCATCTAGATTTAATGCTTTTAAGTTGACTAAATGTGGTATGAAATTTTGAACACTCTTAATTTTATTTTTCCAAAAATAAATCAGCACTGGGTACCTTCAGGTATTGGCTTTTTATGGCCAACATTACATCCCTTTAATTTTGTATTGTTCGGAGATATGTATTTTAAAAAAATTATGATAAAGCAGAAGATTTTAAAAATGTCAAATATTTTGAAAATGCTTACATTTTGAAGTTATGTTCTATAATGATTTTTTTCGCAGAATTTTATGTGTAATCTAAATTTGCCATAAAAAATATAGCATTTTATTTAAAATAAGGAAGTATGTGTAGTATAAATTTAAATTTAAAAAAGGTATGAGCCACATAACAGTCATGTCTGAGATTAATTCATTTTTTTAAAAACCTAATCTAGTCTCATGACGTAATAATATGCCACATACCTCATTTATCTCATAGCCAATTCTGAAACAAAAATTTTGCGGCACACACGATATTTTGCATATTTATTGATTTTTTTTTTCAAAACTAGAGTGATTTAGAAAAGTTGTTAATTTTTGCATTTTATATAATTCTTGTTTAAATAGGGTGTTGAATTGTAACGCGGGCCATGGGGGTTTACATTCCACTTTTGTTTTCAAAACCCAGAGGGAAGATATCGAAAAAAACTTTTAATTTTTTATACGTTGTTTATTTTGGTATTTTCTGCAATTCTTGTTTATACAGGGTGTTGAATTGTAAAGAAAGCGATAGGGATTTACATGTGTTAATATTAGCTCCCCTGATTATTTGACAGTATCGTAATGTAAGTGGACGGACTGTCAAATAATTAAGGGGAAATTTAAACGACATTTTGACAAGATTGTATTTGAATTAATCTACACTGACGAGACGGTCTGAAGTTTGGTTCAAACCTCTAATTTTGATATTTGAGGTGAGTTATTACATTTCTGGTAATTGTCGATTTTCAATCATCTTACTAGGGCACTGATGATACAAAATAGTCTGAAACCGGTTTCAAGTTTTGTTGAATTGACCAATTTCCACATCTGAGTTGAGTTTTTACCTTCCTCCTCCGATATATCCATCAATCTGAATAGTTTACGATGAGACAAATAGTCCCAAACCGGTCTGTTTCTGGCAATTGTCGATTTTGAATGGACAATGATGGACTAATTTTACTAATTACAACTCTTGTTATGTAATTTATTATTAATTATTGCGGTCGAAAAAACATTGCATGATACACGTATATTTAATTACTTCTAACACTCGTTAAACCATCGAATCGGAGAAAGTTACATGATGACAACATTGTTTTAGATATCATTATCAACATAAAAAAATTAAATCCCATTCTGATATCTTTTATGACGGATTTTGAAAGTCGAAGAAGGTGCATAACCCATTTGGCTTTATTACTTTTTCTGCATTTCAAAGTGCGAAAAGTATTGTGATCACAAAAACATTTTCAAACATTTTTTTAATTCTATTATTAATTGATTCAATTGAATTCAATTTTCAAAAAAATTCAAAATTTTTTTGGCGGAAATATCCGTTTTGATGTCTCCTAGAGGCGATTTTAACGATTTCTGAAACAAAATAATTTTTTTCGAAATCACTTTAGTTTTTGAGTAAACTGACTATTAGGATTTAAAGTATAATTTATCAGTTCCATTTTTCATAATTTTGCGTTTCAAATGTCATTTTCATCCGATTCTTCAAAACGCTCGATATACATTTTAAATATGATTTAAAAAGAAAATAAACCAAGAAAGTATAAATATAAATAATTATTACACCATCAAATATGAGAAAGTAACATGATTGACTATTTTTTATTGTGAGATTTGGATTTTTATTTGTTTTGCCAATGTTTTAGAATGGCCCGTATTTTGATTTTGGTCGAAATTTCTTATTTTTTGACTTATACATTCTTCACTTTGGCCGAAATTTTCGATTTATTTGTCTGCATTTTTCATTTTTGGGCTCGGTTTTTGGTCTAATTTTTTGTTTTTTTGCCTATGTTTTAGATTTTGTAACCTGAATTATTGATTTCTATGCTTGAATTTGATGGTTCGGCCGGTATTTTTGTGTTTTCATTCAAAGAACTGTATTTTAGAATTTATAACTTACATTTTTACTTTCTCCGTTACGAAGTACGAGAAAGTATTGTGATCGTGATTTTTTTCAATTTTTTTTTACGGAGATATCCGTTTTGGGGTCCCTAGATGTTATTTCAACAATTTCTGGAAAAAAAAATTGTGTCTGTGTGTGTGTGTCTGTGCGCACTGTCAAAAACTAATAAAGCAATTGATATGAAACTTTTAACGTCTTATTTGATAATCTGAAAAACTGAAAAGCTTTTGGTAAAAATTCGCACACCGGAAATGGGTGTTTACCTTAACTATTTTTTGTTTTTTGCCAATATTTTCTTAAATATGAAAAATATCATAAAAATATTTCAACAAATAAATGAACATCTTTTGCTTGAAAATATTTTTCATAAAATCATTTTTATTCGAGAATTTTTTTTTTTTTAATTTTTGGTTTATAATTATAAAACGATAAAAGTTACAGCAAATTTATGTTAATAATAATTGTAGAGAATGCTAAAATTAACAACTTATAAACAATAAGTTTTTTTCGATATCCCTTTAGTTTTTGAGTAAACTGAGTTTTTGAATTGGAAGTATAATTTTTCAATTTTTCAGAATTTTGACGTTTTAAACGTCAATTTCTTCCGAGTTTACACAACGCTAGATGTACATTTAAAATATGATTTCAATTGAAAATATACCATGAAAACGTAAATACTATGATATCATCAAGTCGGAGAAAGTAACATGATGGCCACATCACCATTTTTTAGATATCATTATCAAAATAAAAAATTTAAATCCCATTCTGATATCTTTTATGACGGATTTTGAAAGTCGAAGGTGCATAACCCATTTGGCTTTATTACTTTTTCTCCATTTCGAAGTGCGGAAAAGTATTGTGATCACAAAAACATTTTCAAACATTTTTAATTTAATTATTAATTGATTATTAATTTTTTTTTGGCGAAAATATCCGTTTTGAGGTCTCCTAGGGGCGATTTCAACGATTTCTGAAAAAAAATATTTTTCCGAAATCACTTTAGTTTTTGAGTAAACTTAGCAGTTGAAGTATAATTTATCAGTTCCATTTTTCATAATTTTGACGTTGTAAACGTCAGTTTCATCCGATTCTACAAAACGCTCGATGTACATTTAAAATATGATTTCAATAGAAAATAAACCAAGAAAATATAAATATAAATAATTATTACATCATCAAATCTGAGAAAGTAACATGATTGATAATTTTTTATTGATATTTGGATTTCTCTTTGTTTTGCCAATATTTTAGAATGGCCTGTAATTTGATTTTTTGGTCGAAATTTTTTATTTTTTGACCTATACATTCTTAATTTTGGCCGAAATTTTCGATTTATTTGTTGTAATTTTCGATTTTTTGGCTGCATTTTTCATTTTTAGGCCCGAATTTTTGATTTTTGGTCTAAATTTTTGTTTGTTTTAAATTTTGTAACTTGAATGATTGATTTTTATACTTGAATTTTCGATGGTTAGGCCGGTATTTTTGTGTTTTTATTCAAAGAATTCTATTTTAGAATTTATAACCTACATTTTTTATATTTACATCCGAATTTTATAATTTTTTGGACTGTATTTTATTTTCTACATGGTTTTTATTTTAATTTTATATTATTTACTTGATTTTAAATTTTTGATTTTAATTTAGGCGTTCATTTTTTATTTCAAGTTAAAATGTTAAATTAGACATTGACAATTATTTTGGTAAATGTTTTTTTTTTACTTTCTTCGTTACGAAGTACGAAAAAGTATTGTGATCGTGAACATTTTTTCAAATTTTTTTGGATTGTTGCCAACAAAGAAATAAACATCTTTTCTTTAAAAATATTTTTGACAAAATGATTGTTATTCGAGAAAAAAGATTATTTTCTTTGGTTTATAATTATGAAACGATAATAGTTACATCAAATTTATTTTAATAATAATTGCAGAAAATGTCGAAATGAACAACTTAAAAAGAATAAGTTTTTTCTAAATCTCTTTGGTTTTTGAGTAAACTGACTATTACGATTTGAAATATAATTTGTCATTTTCATCTTTCATAATTCTGACGTTTTAAATGTCAGTTTCATCCGATTCTACAAAATGTTCGATTTACATTTACATTTTATTTAACTGTGAAGTGGTTTCTTCGGAAAAAAACAATGGTTTAAATGATTGTTATAAATCTGTCGCTATAGTCGAATATGTATGTCTGAGAGTCGCACAATTTTATTTTTCAGTCGATCAAATATGATTTTAAACAAAGTTGTTTCTTGTACTGTATGTTCTAAAGCACTTTTGGTAATGATTTGTATCAGATATATGTCAAAATAATCCCGGGGCCTTGTTGGCGAGTTTGGAAAATACATTTTTATATTATACGAGGGACGATCAATCAGTAACCTTGTTAGGAATGAAGACACATGTTCTTCACCAATTTAGTTTTTAATTTTTCAACATAACCCCATTTTAGGATGATACACTTTTGCTAACGTTTCCGCAATTTATTTAACCCCTCCAAATAATGTTCTACGATTTGTCAAACTCTTCAAAATACGCATATGTCTCAACGATAACTTTGAGCTGATTTTTTTCCCTAAGGCACATTTTCAGATTGGGCAACAGAAAGAAGTAGCGGGAAGCCAGGTGCGGCAGAAATTCGTAATTGCAGTTCATTCAATTTGGCCGCGACAATGCTGGATGAATTTGCTGGTGCGTTATCATGGTGAAACAGCACATTTTACTTTCCAGTGACGTAGCATCAAATTTAGGGCTCCACACCGAAAATTAAAAAGTTTGTTAGTTGGTACACCCCGGCCCTCTGGGGGAGTGATCCAACACTGACCCACTATAAGGGCGTCTAAAAGAGATCTTCTCTCAACTCTTAAAAAAAAAAATTGTCACCGATAGAAATTCGGGAATGTATTGTTTTCAACATTCAATCGAGCCCCTATTTGGATCGGGCTCTACGCTACGCCACTGGCCGTGTCTTCTTCAATTCATTATCGAATTAGTCCTATAAGTCACCGTAGTACGACCCCGTGATCGTTCTTCCTATCTGCAAAAAGTCCACGAGGATTATTCCCTCGGGATTCCAAAAAAATCGTGGCAAGACCTTTCCGGCTGATGGAAACATTCTTCGTTCCTCATTATGGGTATATTCGCCCATAAAAATGCATTGTCATAGAAGGTGAAGGATCCCCATAGACAGCATACAACTTTTTATTGTTTTTACTTCTTCGCATGCTTTTCCATCCAAAAATAAAAAGCGAATTACGGAAAGATATTGCTCTTTTCCCATTTTATCGAGAAACACGATGCCAAATAAAAACTAACCTATGAATCAGTTCGAAATATAGTATGGTGTAGTATGGTGTCGTTTGATAGATGGCAGTACGTGACGGCAATGCCAACTTGCGTCAGCAACCACCTGTCTTCAAACATGGGAACTTATTGATCGATCCTTGTATATGTAAAATAAAGCAACAACAGCACCCAAAAAACAGTGTAAGAATAATAGTCTATATTTCAATTTCAACCAATAATAGTATATTATTAAACGAGTGAGAAAGTTGGCTATGGCCAACTTGTTCACGAGTTTAATACTATACTTTTTCGCACCATATTAAATAATTACCTAAAGATTTTTCCGTTTGTATTAAATTATAACGAATAATTTTTCTATTTGGAAATTGCGGCAGTTCGCTGACAAAAAACGAATCGTAACCATAGTAACAACTAAACTGTTGGGCAATTAAACCGCTATTATTTGATTGGACGTCACCTGTTGGGCAATGAAACCGCTATCATTTGATTGGACGTCACCTGTTGGGCAATGAAATTGCTATCATTTGATTGGACGTCACCTGTGGAGAAAATGATTCGGTCGAATAATAGACAACTTTCTCAACCAAGAACGATTTAACAACGTTTATATTATTTAAAAAGATGCGAAAAAAATAGTTACATACAATAAAACACGTGGAGTAATATACTTCAAGGAGAGATATATAGCAATAGCTCATTTTTCTTACGATACAAGTGCTGTAATAGCTTTAGTTTTAAAAGCTGGTAGTTTAGAAATTTAAAACGATATTAAAAATTTCTATTGCTTAGCAGTGCATACAGACAAATTAATAACAATCCTCAATGTTTAAATAAACACCGCTCGTCATTATTCCCGCTCTATTTTTTTTGCACATTTTAATTCTCTTGAAAGCATCCCTTTGCGGGGAAATGCCCTTTTTATTCGTAAATATTTGCGAGGGATTAAGAAAGTAGTGCGGAACTGTCGATGCGAATGTCCTAAACAAACATGGGCTCGAGTAGTTTCGTGTTTATTTTTTGGCTTCCCACATGAAAACATTGTGAAACCGTTTCAGGTGTAATGTTATTATTTGCGCAACAGATTTGCCACTTTTGTGTTTCAATCCAGTCACAACACCGCTACCTGAAACTGCTAAATGATTTGTAAAACGACAATAGAAATTTATTTTCTTTGGGCAAACCGTAACACAAAAGGATCATACCGATACATTTTAAACCTGCACTTGCTACAAATGTGGGAGTTTTCTTTCGTAACAATAGCTGCTGCTCTTTTTCGTCCCATTCTCCTCCGAATTTGATAAATATTAAGTTGAATGATAAATATCCTCCAGTCCTGACGTGTATTAAATTATATGAAGCACGGCGCGGTTTTCATCCATTTTTATAATGAATTGTTCCGCCAAGTTTGGTGCTAATGTGTGTACGCAACATCTGCAACGCTGTATCGTATTTGCATCTTTATTAAACGGAATATCAATTTGGGTTTTAATTAAACATCGACGAATCATTTCCATTCATATTGTTGGCCTTAATTGAATTTCGATTACTCCGATTTTGGATTCGGTGCAGGTAGGAAGTTGCAGATTTGATTTATCGCGAGGTTTATTAATTACGTTTCAAATTAGAAATGAAATCGATAGCAATCTTTTATCCGGACGTGAAAATATGTTTGAAATATGCCGTCAACAAATATAATATTGAAACTAATTGTTTGGTTTGAAAAGATTTAATTTCATCGACGGATTTATCAGTTGATTTGTGACGAATAGTATACAATAAATAATTTAGAGAGCCGGAACAAATTCACAGCCAGTAGAGTTTACGAGCTGGATTTCCAGGAATGTGACTTAATATATACCGGGTGACCCAGGGATCTGTAAAAGCCCCATAACTTATTTGCTATTTCAGATATCGACTTCGAGTTTTCTTGAACTGGTACCCTCACTTATTCTACATATTTTAAAAATATGTATGTTTTTGTACAGGGTGTGCCAATATACTTAACAGGACAAAGTTATGTTTTTTTAAATGGAACTCCCTATATTTTATACTTTATTTTCAACCCTCTTGAGAAGCTAATAAAAATAGTATAAGATAGTATGGGTCTATTATGGACGATTGGTTAGTTATGGGCAAATTTGTGGCAAAAACATGGACACATTGAAAAAATTGCAGAAGCGCTCCTAGCAAAGCTAGAGTCATTTTTTATACACTAAAAAAATTTCCACATCATGAAGAATAATACAAATCGGCTTTGGTTCTTTTTTTGTTCATACTGCTATACAGGGTGTCAACATACGCAAAAAATAACTATTTTTTTTTCAAATGGAACACCCTATATATCTTGCCACCAATGCATGGAATTTTTAATAAACTTTCCAATGATGTACAATTTGTATAATGAAATATTAAGGATTCTTGAGATTTATTCATAAAAACATTTTTCTTTTGTCACCTCCTGCTCATTTTTAGATTTTCAACCAAAACTATCCATTTTCTGAAAAAATAATAAGAGACCAAAGTTGTAAAGCGGGCAATTTTCGATCGATATAGGTCTTTCAACTTTTCCAATAATGCGTGCATTGCCCGCCAGAGTGCACAAAATCGTGATCGTATATGCATTTTAGCGTTTTCCTCAATTTTGTTGTTAATTAATTGCACTAGACTTTATTTTCCACGTCCTCTAGCAGAAAAACGGGTAATTATAGGATTATTCAAATGACCTACATCGATTGAAAATATTCCGCTCTACAGCTCTTAAAAGAAGCAATTTTTGCCCAAAATGCATAGTTTTTGCTAAAAATGCAAAAAACCATTTAAAAACGCAAAAATTGATACATACATTTTCAATTTGCATTTTTAGGGAAAACTACGCATTTTTGGCAAAAATTGCTTCTATTAATAGTTGTAGAGCGGAACATTTTTACTCGATATGGGCTATTTTAATTTCTCTATAATTTCTCGTTTTTCCACTAGAGGGTGCGGAAAATAAAGTAGTGTAATTTATGAATCAAAATTTTTTATAGAAAACGCTAAAATGCATATACGGTCACGATTTTGCGCGCTCTGGCGGCCAATGCACGCATTATCTTAAAAGTTGAAAGATCTACATCGATTGAAAATTTTTCGCTCTACAACTTTGGTCTCTTATAATTTTTCCTGAAAATGCTTAGTTTTTGCTGAATAACCAAAATCTCAAGAATCCTTAATATTTTGTTATACAAACTGTGTATCATTGGAAAGCTTATTAAAAATGCCATAGATTGGTGGCAATTTATATAGGGTGTTCCATTTGAAAAAAAATAGTTATCCATTGTTTCGCATATGTTGACACCCTGTATATCACTATGAATAAAAGATAACCAAAGCCGATGTGTATTATTCTTTATGATGTGGGAAATTTTCTAGTGTATAAATAATGATGCTATCTTTGCTAGGAATGCTTCTGCAATGTTTTCAATGTGTACATGTTTTTGCCACAAATTTGCCCATAACTAACCAACCGTCCATAATAGACCCATACTACCTTATACTATTTTTATCCGCTTTTCAAGAGAGTTAAAAATAAAGTATAAAATATAGGGTGTTCCATTTAAAAAAAACATAACTTTGTTCTGTTATATATACCGGGTGACCCAGGGATCTGTAAAAGCCCCATAACTTATTTGCTATTTGAGATATCGACTTCTAGTTTTTTTGAACTGGTACCGACACTTATCCTGCATATTTTAAAAATAAGTATGTTTTTGTACAGGGTGTCCCAATATACATAACAGAACAAAGTTATGTTTTTTTAAATGGAACACCCTATATTTTATACTTTATTTTCAACCCTCTTGAGAAGCTGACAAATATAGTATAAGATAGTATAGGTCTATTATGGACGGTTGGTTAGTTATGGGCAAATTTGTGGCAAAAACATGTACACATTGAAAGCATTGCAGAAGCGTTCCTACCAAAGATAGCATCATTATTTATACACTAAAAAATTTCCCACATCATAAAGACTAATACACATCGGCTTTGGTTCTCTTTTATTCATAGTGCTATACAGGGTGTCAACATACACAAAACAATGGAAAACTATTTTTTTTCAAATGGAACACCCTATATAAATTGCCACCAATCTATGGCATTTTTAATAAGCTTTCCAATGATATACAGTTTGTATAACAAAATATTAGGGATTCTTGAGATTTATCAATAAAAACATATTTCTTTTGTCACCTTCTGCTGATTTGTGGATTTTAAGCCAAAACTATGCATTTTCAGGAAAAATTATAAGAGACCAAAGTTGTAGAGCGAAAAATTTCCGATCGACATAGGTCTTTCAACTTTTAAGATAATGCGTGCATTGCCCGCCAGAGCGCGCAAAATCGTGACCGTATATGCATTTTGGCGTTTTCCTTTCAAATTTTGTATTAACAAATTGTACTATACTTTATTTTCCGCACCCTCTAGCGGAAAAACGAAAAATTATAAGGAAATTAAAATAGTCCATATCGATTAAAAATGTTCCGCTCTACAACTCTTAATAGAAGCAATTTTTGCCAAAAATGCATAGTTTTCCCTTAAAATGCAACTTGAAAATGTATATATCAATTTTTGCGTTTTTCAATGGTTTTTTGCATTTTTAGCGAAAACTATGCATTTTGGGCGAAAATTTCTTCTTTTAAGAGTTGTAGAGCGGAATATTTTTAATCGATGTAGGTCATTTAAATAATTCTATAATTACCCGTTTTTCTGCTAAAGGAAGTGGAAAATAAAGTATAGTGCAATTAATTAACAAAAAAAATGAGAAAAACGCTAAAATGCATGTACGGTTACGATTTTGCGCACTCTGGCGGGCAATGCACGCATTATTGGAAAAGTCGAAACACCTATATCTATCTAAAATTTTCCGCTCTACAACTTTGGTCTCTTATTATTTTTTCAGAAAATGCATAGTTTTGGCTGAAAATCCAAAAATGAGCAGGAGGTGACAAAAGAAAAATGTTTTTAAGGATAAATCTCAAGAATCCGTAATATTTCATTACACAAATTGTACATCATTGGAAAGCTTATTAAAAATTCCATGCATTGGTGGCAAGATATATAGGGTGTTCCATTTGAAAAAAAATAGTTATCCATTATTTTGCGTATGTTGACACCCTGTATAGCAGTATGAACAAAAAAGAACCAAAGTCGATTTGTATTATTCTTCATGGTGTGAAAAATTCTTTAGTGTATAAAAAACGACGCTAGCATTGCTAGGAGCGCTTCTGCAACTTTTTCAATGTGTCCTTGTTTTTGCCACAAATTTGCCCATAACTAACCAACCGTCCATAATAGACCCATACTATCTCATACTATATTTATCAGCTTCTCAAGAGGGTTGAAAATAAAGTATAAAATATAGGGTGTTCCATTTAAAAAAACATAACTTTGGTCTGTTATGTATATTGGGACACCCTGTACAAAAACATACATATTTTTAAAATATGTAGAATAAATGTGGGAATTAGTTCAAGAAAACTAGAAGTCGATATCTCAAATAGCAAATAAGTTATGGGGCTTTTACAGAACCCTGGGTCACCCGGTATATATATATATATATATATATATATATATATATATATATATATATATATATATATATATATTGGGACACCCTGTACAAAAACATACATATTTTTAAAATATGTAGAATAAATGTGGGAATTAGTTCAAGAAAACTAGAAGTCTATATCTCAAATAGCAAACAAGTTATGGGGCTTTTACAGATCCCTGGGTAACCCGGTATATACAGGGTGTTACAAATTCGATTAGCATGGCTATCTCGGTAACCACAAGAGATATAGATTTGAATAAATGAAGGCAACGTTGCGTATTTTAATGCTGAAAAATTTGTTGCAAAGATATTAAAAATATTCAGACTACTTCTGGAGATTTTCGAAAAAAAATATAAGAAATCAATTTTGGTAATTATATTTTTACGATTTTTTTAAAGAACTAAGAGCACTTTCTTTAAACCCTTTTATAAGCTCTTCCAGAAAACAATGTAATCTCTTTCAAATATGCCGTTTCGTTATTTAGACACCCACATTAACTATATTTTTTTAAATACGGGCTTGGATTTTTTATTTCATTGTTGAGCATCTCTCATTCAAAACTAATGATGTGTCACACTTGGCACAATAATGTTTGCTATAGGAGTCACTTGAAGTTTTTTTTTTTATTGAAGAGTAGGCATTGACTGGAACATAAGTATTGGGAAGGAAATTAAAATCAGATTAAGAAGATGAAAACTAAGTAACAAATTTCAAATTTTGCAGCGGATATTAAACACAGAAAACTCATATATTCACAACTACTGAAACATTTGTTGAATTTATTGCCTGACATAATTTAAGATATATAAAGGGACAAATGCCAAGAAAAATTAAATGATTTATAGGCCCGTTTGAACTCCTACAAAAGCCATCCTAATTTTTCCCATAATAAATAAAACACATTTCTTTGTCGTTGGTCCTTTATTATTAGAATTTAAAATAAGGGTCGTAAAAATGAACCCATCAAAAGGTACAAATAAAACAATAAACTATCAGCGAAGGGATGGCATAACATTAAAATTGATCCGTCAGGAAGACGCACTCGGGGGTCGGAATGAAAAAATACACAATTTGAGGAATGTTTTAATCGCCCAAAAATTAAGGTCCCGACACGGGGGGTCCGCGTCTCTCTCGGGGGTGTTTTATGAATAGTGGGCAAATGCACGACCAGGAAAGGCTATTGTGGTACCGCGCACAAAGAAAGGGGCCCTTTGTGGCCGAGGATGACCGTGAGGGCTACACCGTGCATTATGTCCCGTCGCGAGACGTGCCCCCACTGGGAATCAAATTTGGGACTCTCGAAAAAGGATGGGTTTGATAAACGACTGCCGGGTTGGGTTAATTCACCCGGTGACTTTTTTAGCCACAGATGGTATTATTTTGTGTCTAATCATTGCCGCGTACAGCATTAGGGTGGGAATTGTTGGGGATATTCGTCACGGTTCATTTGTGTTCGTTATCTAAATCTCTTCCGAAAAAAAAATCACGTAAAATTGGAACTGGGGTGGATTAAGCGATCGAAACAAATCACCTCGTGAAACGTTACATTTTCAGCCTCATGTTCACTCAATGAAGGGGTAAATGGGGACATGTGTGACGTTATTTCTTTTTAATGGTGTACTACGTTACATGTAATAGATTATTTTTATGGTGAATTAAAAAAAAAATAGCAAGCAGGGTTGTTTAATAATGGAAATTCAATGGTCGTAATATTTTGCTGGTGAATGCTAAAATTACATAAATTATGATTAGTCTGCAAGAAATATATTCACTTAGTTGTAACTATAGCGATTTCAATAAGATCGGAATTTAGCTTTTTGATGTAAGCGTTAATTGATTGTTCATTTTTAATGAATTAATAAATTGATTTTTCAAAACCGTCAGATATTATCGTGGGAAGACAACTGCAGACCAGCTTCGATCCCATTTTATCTCATGTACATTCACCGGGAATTGTTAGCAACTATGGAGTTATAATTCTCCGAGTTTATGTCAGAATAGATACAAATTGCGGCGAAACCCACTGTTTATTTTTTTTGTGCAACGCTTAATTAAATTCGACTAATTATCACTTAAGGAGCACAGATTTGAAATCCAAGAATGGCAGTTCAAAGTCTGAAAAAATCGAAAACTTTTAAAATTTTCCGTAAAGTTCATGATGACAAATTTTTACAAATTTTTCTAGATGAAATTTTTTCACGCCAATCGATTTCTCTCGTTCTTCTGATGAAAAAAAAAATGGTGATGTGGCCATCATGTTACTTTCTCCGACTTGATGGTATCATAGTCATATATATTTACGTTTTCATGGTTTATTTTCAATTGAAATCATATTTTAAATGTAAATCGAGCGTTGCGCACACTCGGATGAAACTGACGTCTCTTATGAAGGGTGAAAAAATTATACTTCAAATTCAAAAACTCGGTTTACTCAAAAACTAACGAGATTTCGAAAAAAACTTATTCTTTAAAAGTCATTCATTTTGGCATTCTCTGCAATTATTATTAACATAAATTTGCTGTAACTATTATCGTTTCATAATTATAAACCAAAAATTAAAAAATTATTCATAAATTTTTTTCTCGAATAGCAATGATTTTATGAAAAATATTTTCAAGCAAAAGATGTGCATTTGTTTATTATCTTCAATGTTTGTTTAAATATTTTTGTAATATTTTTCATATTTAAGAAAATATTGGCAAAAAACAAAAAACAGTTCAGGTAAACGCCCACTTCCGGTGTACGAAATTTCAAAAGCTTTTCAGTTCTTCGGATTATCAAATAAGACGTATGTTCAAAGTTTCATATCAATTGCTCTATTAGTTTTTGAGATACAGCGCGCACAGACAGGCGCACACACACACACAGACACACACACACACAGGAACACACACACAGACACAAATTTGATTTTCCAGAAATTGTTGAAATGGCATCAAGGGACCTCAAAACGAATATTTCCGTAAAAAAAAATTTTGAAAAAAAATCACGATCACAATACTTTCTCTACTATTACATAAAGATGTATGATGTTTATTAACAAAGTTGATTTTTCGATTTTTTCCATTTTCGAGTTTTCTTTGCTTAAATTAAATTAATTTCGAAAAAAATAACAATTCGTATGAGAAAAGTAGGAACGAAAAGGTATCTTTCTCCCTAAAATTGATCGAAAATTTGCGCTTCAAAATTTTCGCCATTTTTCCATAGCACTCGGGAAAAAAATGCATGCAAAAAATGTTGGGTCCCAGAAAAATTAAAAAAAAAATCATTACGGTTCTTAATGACGGGAAAAGCCGTGTAAAGTAATTATTTTTACGAAAAAAATGTTTTGTTAATTTCATGATTTTCGTCGTTTTTTTCCATAGGATTAATACCCAGGAAATAAAAGCATGCAAAAAATGTTGGGTCACAGACAAATTTAAAAAAAATCATGACGGTTCTTAATGACGGAAAAAAGCGTGTAAAGTAATTATTTTTACGAAAAAAAATATTTTCTTCATTTCATGATTTTCGCCGTTTTTTTCTTTTCTATAGTATTGCTCAGGAAAAAAATGCATGCAAAAAATGTTAGGTCTCCAATTATGATTAAATCCGACTAATTAGCACCCAAGGAGTACAGATCCGCGTACGATTTGGATTCTTCGTTTAGCCGCTACGGCAGTCTGAAATCGACTTTTTTCAAAATTTTCTATAAAGCTCATGGTGGCTTGCCAACTTTTTTGCATTTTTTTATAGAGAGGAGAGTAGGAACGAAAAGGTATCTTTCTCCCTAAAATTGATCGAAAATTTGCGCTTCAAAATTTTCGCCATTTTTTCCATGGCACTCGGGAAAAAATGCATGCAAAAAATGTTGGGTCTTAGAAAAATAAGAAAAAATTCATGACGGTTCTTAATGACGGGACAAAGCGCGTAAAGTAATTATTTTTACGAGAGATAAAAATTTTATCATTTCATGATTTTCGCCGTTTTTTTTTCCATAGTATTTCAGGAAATAAATACATGCAAAAATTGTTGGGTCTCCAATTTTGATTAAATCCGACTAATTAGCACCCAAGGAGCACAGATTTGTAATCCGCGTACGATTTGGATTATTTCGTTTAGCTGCTACGGCAATTCAAAGTCTGAAAAAATCGACTTTTTTCAAGATTTTCCATAAAGTTCATGGGGACTTGCCAACTTTTTTGCAATTTTTTATAGATAAAATTTCTTATCGCCAATGAATTTCTCTGGTGAAAAAAAAGGTATTACATAAAGGTCTACTATAATTATTAACAAAGTTTGTTTTTTCGATTTTTTCCATTTTCGAGTTTTTTTGATGACGCGTCACGGGCTTAAAATTGACATTTGTGGTAGCCCAAACACATTTTCTGAAGGGTTTGAAGGGATCTTTCCAGTGATCTATAGAACCCCCGAATCGAACCAGTGGTTCATTTGCAAAGCCAATTTTTTCCATTTTCGAGTTTTCTTTGCTGACGCGTCACGGGCTTAAAATTGATATTTGTGGTTGCGCTAGTACATTTTCTGAAGGGTCTTGAAGGGATCTTTTAAGTGATGTACAGAAACCCCGAATCGAATCTGTGGTTTCTTCAGGAAATCATTGCAAAACCAATTTTTGGGAAAAAGTAAGAAGGTACCCTTGGATGAATTTTCAGGTTTTAGTCAAAAATTTTAAATCGCTAATTTTAATTAAATGCGGCTAATCAGCACCCAAGAAGCACAGATTTGAACTCCGCGTTCGATTTGGTTTCTTTGTTTAGCCGATACGGCAGTTTAAAGTCTGAAAAATACGACTTTTTTCAACATTTTCTATAAAGTTCATGGCGAATTTTTTTAACGCCAATCTATTTCTCTCGTTCTTCTTATAAAAAAAAGGTTATACATAAAGGTCCACGATGATTATTAACAATGTTGATTTTTTCGATTTGTTTCATTTTCGAGTTTTTTTGCTGACGCGTCACGGGCTTAAAATTGTTATTTGTGGTTGCGCAAGGACGTTTTCTAAAAGGTCTTGAAGGAATCTTGCCAGTATAGAAACCCCGAATAGAACCAGTGAAATAATTTCAAAGCCAATTTTAGGGAAAAAGTAATCATGGGGTACCCTTGGATGAATTATGTTTATTTAATTTTCATTTGTAGATATATTCTAAGATATTTGTCTCAACATATTGCAAATTCCTAATATCGAATCCCTAAAAAAAAAATTATGTACGGCTACTGACAATAAATAAAGAGGCACGTTTCCTACATCAAAACTGCTTATATTATTTTAATAATCTATTGACAAAATCATTACATATTAATTGTACTCATATGCATGCAAATTAAAACGCATCGTTCAATTCATTGATATTCATAGCTATAGACCACCATTGTCTGCCAGATATTTCCTTTCAATTGTACTCTTATCCAAATCAGTGATTAAACCCATAGATTACTCCGAAGCCCATTAACCATTCACATGTAACCCAGTGATTAAATATTCAATCTATAAGTAGAATAGTTGCGTTTAAATCATTTTTCACTTTGAGAAAAAAAAAGAGCTCCCGACTGAGCCAAGATATTTAAAATGATGTTATTAAAATTTTGACAGAGCCGCTGCAGCGGCAGCAGCAGCAACAGCCCGCCGCCGATTAATTACGTTTGCATTTGTTGCTGTCAAATTTCTTCCAGAAGTTCCCTCCAAGTATGCGACAGCTCCTTATTAATGACATGCCGACGTGATAATCGATTACAGAGTTGAGTCCACGGTGTGTGTGTGCATTGTTGACCCAGTAAACTTGGATCGTGATTAATTGAGAAAATTGATTCGCGATCGCAGGTGTAATGAAACTTTTTTTTATGAAATATTGCAGCATTTGCATGGTGGTTAATTAATTTTGTCACTCAAATTAGTTTGTGTGCAAATATTGCAAAAAATGTCTCGTTACATTTGAAAAAACTGTGAAGTGGCCATGTTACTTTTTTCCAATTTTATTGTAACACGAATTTTTGTGATATTTTTCATATTTATTGATTGTTTTCAAAAAATAGATATCGTAAACCTTATTATGTATTAATGGTTCGTTTTAGCATTCATGTAAATTTCATGTAACGCGTTTGAATAAATAATTATACATTCATTTTTTTTTTCAAAAATAAAAAAGTTTACAAGAAACACTTTTTTGTTCCCTTCAATATATGCTGAAACATTTTTCTAATATTTTTCATATTAAAAAATAATTCCGAATGAAAACAAAAACGATAGTGAGCACCCACTTCTGGTTTTCGAAATTTTACCAAAAGCTTTTCAGTTCTTCGGATTTGTAAAATAGACATAAAAGTTGAATTTTACAATAGCTAGTGGTTTTTGAGATACAGACCAGGGTCGGACTGGGATGTCGGCAACACGGGAGGACTTAAATAGCGATCCGCAATAAATAATAATATCGTGTGAGCCACAAAATTTTGTTTCAGAGTTGGCTATGAGATAAATGAGGTATGTCGCATATTATTACGTCACGAGACTAGATTCGTTCGATTGAATTAGATTTAAAAAGATGAGTTAATCTCGGACTTGACTGCTATGTTTTTCTCTCTCTCATGCATGGCCAACTCAGAAACAATATTATGTGACTCACACCTTATAAATAGATTTACATTTTAATAATTCTTATATTTAATATATACATTTTTCATTTATTGAGAGTATTAACGTATTATTATTATTTATAATTTTGATGTTTCTTATATTTTTTTATGTAAATATGTTGATGAATAAAAGCTGAGATATATAAAAAGAAATATTTATGAAAAACGTACCTTATTTAAGAAATATGAATTTAAAAAGGTAATAAATTATTATTAAATATTATACGTATATAAACAATTTTAAGAAGTCTAAATAGAAAGCATGCGCGACATTTCTCTTAAGCTGCTCTTTAAATAAAATATATACAATTTCACCAAACTTGATTAGCTCCACCTGTATTTCAACTGACATTAACATGAATGCCTTTAGCCATCAGTCACGGATGAAGCCAGTGGCGGCTCGTGGAACATGTTGATGGTAGAGCCACTTATACAATATGCCCCCCGTCATTTTTTAAAGAAACAACGATTTATCTTAATAGACCAATGTAACTGGCGAATAAGTGTTTTAAGAATTAATTAAAAATTCTTGCTAAGCATCAAACTACAGCCATGGCTCCTTGGCTATATATAATGAGCCGTCCCTGGTTATAGCATATTAAAAAATTATTGTAATTTAAGAAGTTGCTTATATTCTTCAAATATAATAATTAAGCAGTTGTGTAGAATTATTTCAGAATTTTTAAACAATTTTTAATTAACCACCCATTAAAAAATTGTTGGAATTTAAGAAATTGATTATGGTCTTAAAATATAATAATATGGGAGTTGTGTAGAATTATTTTAGAATTTTTAAACAATTTGTACTATTTTTTATTTATTTTAGAAAATGCTCAATTTTGAACGCAACCAAAAAATGCTTGTTTAAGAACGAACCGTTTTAGCCCATTAAATTTTTTTTTGGAATTTAAGAAGATGATTATATTCTTAAAATATAATAATGTGGGAGTTGTTTAGAATTATTTTAGAATTTTTAAACAATTTTTAATATTTTTAATTTTTTTATGAAAATGCTCAATTTTGAACGCAATTGAAAATGCATGTTTAACAACGAACCGTTATAACCCATTAAGCAATTGTTAGAATTTAAGAACATGATTATGGTCTTAAAATATAGTAATGTTGGAGTTGTGTAGAATTATTTCAGAATTTTTAAACAATTTTTACTATTTTTTATTTATTTTAGAAAATGCTCAATTTTGAACACAATTAAAAAATGCGTGTTTAACAACAAACAGTTATAACCCATTAAAAAAATGTTGGAATTTAAGAAGTTGATTTTAGTCTTAAAATATAATGTGGAAGTTGTGTGGAATTATTTCTGAATTTTTAAACAATTTCTACTTTTTTAAATTTATTTTAGAAAATGGTCAATTTTGAACGCAATTAAAAAATGCATGTTTAACTACGAACAGTTATAACCAGTGGCGGCTCGTAGAAGATGTTAATGGTAAAGCCACTTTCTTTGACAATTTGAACTACAAAAAAGCTTTTTCTAAAAATTTTAAAACGCATGTTCGTGTTTGCATTAATCGTCTTTTCTAAATAAAAAATATGAAACATATGACAAAAATGTTTATATAAATGTTAATAATGGAGAGTGCAGTTATTCATCTTTTGTTAAGAAATATATTTCATAAACACTAATTTTCAAAAAATAATTAAATTTATTAAAAAAATTGACTTTCTTGGTTTATATGTTTATATGAAATGATAATAGTAACATAAAATTTATATTAACAAAAATAATTAAAAAAATTATTATTATTACAATTATTATAGAGAATACCGGAATGAACAGCTTATAAATTATATTTTTTTAGCGAATTTTTGGCAAATAAAATTGATAAATATGCAAAATATTAGAAAGTCCATTTTATGCCATCAAATCGGAAAAAGTGATGGCCTGATCAACTTTTCTTTAATTAGTGCGTAGAAGAAAAGAAGGTTGGATTTAGAAAATGTTGAAAGCAAAGTGTGAAATAGATATAAGTAAAGTGAAAAACAAAAATTGTAACTTTACGAACTTACGATTCTCCGTTGCGATTATTGTATCTTTGATTTTTTATTTATTGTATGATATTTTATAATGATCTTTATTTTTCCTATTTTAATTTTTAATTTTTATGGGAGAATGAAGTTTATTATTATTATTATAACTTTAACAATTTATTTTTAGTTCTATCGAAATAACTATTGATCGAATGAACGATTTGATCATTTTTGCGAGCAAATAAATATAAATCAGTCGATTCACCGTTTTACCGTCATCTGTCCGTCGAGATATTTACGCGGCAACTAATGATGACAAAAATAAAACACAACAAAAATTTAAATAAAACTGAAAAATGAGGTGAAAATTTTAGATGTCAAAATTGACCGAACGCCCGCGATTGGACAACTATTTCTCGGCACCTGGGTAAAATATTAAAAAAACGGAAAACGGGAGGTTGTTCGTGAGGTTTTTGGCTACAAAATTATAGTGAACTAAATTTTAAGAAAACATAAGGCAAACATTTCAGATAACCAAATTGGCCGAACTCGCGTGATTGGGCAGCTATTTCTCGGCACCTGTGTAAAATATAAAATAACGAAAAACGGAACGTTATTTGTGAAACATTTGGCTACAAAAGTAGGCTAACCCCATCGCTCTAACGTTTTTCATTGGCGAGCAATTAAATAAATTCAACACCAAACTACAGAAATAATGACAAATCAAAATGGCAATTGCATGATAACTGTAGCTTGCAGAAGAAAACTGATTTCAGATTTGAAATCAGCACTGTTAAAATACTCAGAATCAGTTGAAACATCTCACGCAACAGGATTTTTTTTTTGCCCAGTGTAATCGCTGCAGTTGTGCATCTGCCGTCTGATCTGACTTTCGAGATATAAATTGTTTTAAACATGTTTTTATGGACGGATTTCAGTTACCAAAGTTATTTAAAAAAATTGATGACTGGGTTTCGACCTTCAGTTGTTTGATCTATTTCACAAGGTCTGACTTGGTGGAAAGAGTCGACTCGCAGAGCCAGGCATTAACTCAGTTTAATAACTGACATGACGATATAAATGTTATTTGTTTAAAACAGTAAAGTGTCTGTAACATAAAATGAATAACTTAAATAAAGGTCCTCGCTTCAAAATATTCTTCAATGTGGATCTTTTCAAGCTTTTAAAGAACCGACTTATCATAAAAATATCTGTGGCATGAAGTGAAGAGCTAAAAAAATTTACAATACGTCGCGTAAATAAAGACAAATATTTTCCAAATCTTTCAAACCATACATTCTGCATGAGTCTTTACTCAAAAAAACCTTCATATTTTCAATCGAGTCACTGGACTACCCGACTCATTTTACTGGTTTGATTTTTTGAGTAGGCTCTCTCAAGAGTTACCATCTATAGTTTTGTGGGGATAACTTTTGATCAGATGACCACATTTCAAAAGGTCATCAACGAGCTAATCGACAATGTGTGGATAAGTTGGAACACGAAAATTATACGTTTTACATGACTTTAAGGCGTGGTCATATTTTGGAAATTCTTACGATAATGGTGAAAAAAGAAAATCTTGGTGGTAACATTTTTTCACAACAAAAATCACAAATAATTACTTAAGAAATAAGAATGCCATTTCATCTGTCCATTCAATAAAATATTTGTCCATATTTTACTCCCAGATCAAAGATTTGAAGAATTTGTTACTAAAACTTGACTACTGAAATAATGTATTTTCTATTAATCACGTGGTCTGACGTTGGATGAATGACCTATTCCATTCGGCATTAATGGGATGCAATTAAGAAAGATGGCTAGTAAGGCAGATCCTAACAAATGCTGTTACTAAGGTGTGAGCCACAGAATTTTGTTTCTGAGTTGGCCGTGTCTAAGAGAGAGAGAAACATAGCAGTCTTGTCTAAGATTAATTAATTTTTTTAAATCTAATTCAATTGAAGTAATCTAGTCTCATGAGGTAATAATATGCGACATACCTCAGATATTTCACATCCAACTCTGAAAAAAAAATTTGTGGCTCACACGATATTAATAAAATGCAAATTTCTTTTGCATCATTCAATATCTGAGAGACAAGAGAGAAGAAGTTTTTTTTCAGTCTAATTTTGCAGTGTTTCGTATAGGTTGAATATGCATATATTCAGGCTACTTTTTGTCTGTTTAATTATGTAAATCTTTTAAAAAAATTACTTGGTAAAAATACATTTTCATTCATTTTCATACATTTCTTGAATTTTCGATGTAAAATACAGCTGGAAAATGAATAATTTTTGTTGATTTTGATGGAAATAAAGTTTAAAAAACAGAGAATATTTATTCTGAAAATTACTTTACTGAATTTCTCACATTTTGGCAGCTATGGGCCAAAAATGGTGATAAAAGATAAAAAAATGATTTTTTTTCCAGATTTTAGCAATTTTGTGGCACTGGATGCAGTTTTTTCGGGTTAGTTTGTTTTACACTTTTTTCTCCTAGTCTATAGCTACAATTTTGCCGAAGACAGGAAAAGAAAATTCCGATTGGTTTCCGTGATATAGCCATGAGAAAAATTGCATGTTCTTCGGAAAAATCAAGTTTTAGCCAAAATATACATGAGGCCGTAAAATCAAAACAGTAAAACTAGCAAAACCCAAATGGGGTTTTGTTAGTTTCGATGAGTAATTCGAGAAATTCCACACGAGAAGGAGTTTGCATTTTATTTGTTGCACTGTGTTATTTTAGTTACTTATGAAGACAGATCAAAAATTCTTTGTAAAATAATCAACATTTCTTATAGGAATTGCAAATTTTATTTCAAAAATTTTAGCCTCTCTAGAAATGCTAGCGATAACCGAATACAAGTATTCCCATTAATAATATGTACCCATTGCATAATATGTACATATAAGGATACTTCGAAGAATCGGAAGAAACAAAGAAAATTTCGAATATCGAAGTTTTCGAATTTTTCGAAGATTCCAAGTTGCGAAGATTTGAAGTATCGAAGTTGTGAAGTTTCGAACTTTTAGCATTTTTCGAAGAATCGATGTTTGTTTAAGTTTCGAAGTTTTCAAATTGTTTACTGCTAAACACTTTGAGATCAACTTTTATGTAATTTCAAAATTCTTACCTCGAAAACATAAAACGAAACTTAAGATGCGCATGCTGAGTTGCTGTAATAATAAATGCATTGGCAAGGTAAAAGACAAAAACGTTTGTTGAAAAATCGATTTTATTCGTTTTAAAATAGTTTGATGTAAATTAACTTTTACATTTGTCAATATTCGCGAAATGAGACACTTCGGAAATTTCAAAAATTCGAAGCTTTGAATCTTCGAAACTTAGAATTTTCGAAACTTCAAATTTTCGAGCTAGCTAAATCACGTAAAAGGTATGATGAAGAACGAGTTTAACTTCGTAAAAAAGAATGTACAAACTGTTCATGAATAAGTAATTTTCCATCTTTCCTTCATCCTTATGGAGAGCAATATATGGATGTTGAAAGCTTCTTTGCAAGTAAAGTTAAAAATAGACATATAATAAAACACTTTTACTTTGTTGGTATAACACAAATTTTATTTTATTGTTGACTATAGTTTCTATCACTTTATGTTTTGTTAATGGAAAGTTGAGTTGCCGAAACTATAGTCAACAATAAAATAACATTTGTGTTATACCAACAAAGTAAAAGTGTTTTATTATATTTACAACATGTATAACGAAGTAGAAGCCTCCACCATAAACAATATTAAAAATTGACATTTCTCGGTAAGTGACAGCGTTTCTATAAAGCTTATATTTTCGTTGTTATAGTTACCTAGTATTAGCGGCTGCTCTTTGTGGACTGAAGCTTTTACGAGGTTGTTTACATAATAAGAAACAGTCCCTCTAGCAGAATTTAAAAATTAGAAATTAAACAAAATTCTTAAAGAATATAATTAGGCTTTAATTAAAGAGTATAAGTTTAAGTAACTTTTGCTTTGTTATTATGTTTTTTCTGTTGGGCAATAAAACGAAATTCTTTGTGCATCAATACACTCACCGTATTTACGACAGGAGTAGAGAACAATATTTCAAATATTTCCCGTTGCACTTTTTTTTTAAATTTATTTGTACAACGAAAGTTGCAAACGTCATGCTGTGAAGTATACATTAAATTTACTGCCGAAAAGCGGACGATATACCTGTAACCTAACAAATATTTACAATGTCTCCTATTGTTTTTCGGCAATGTTAACTGTCCTCCTCGGGAACATAAATAACGGTTTCGTCCATCCCCTGTCATCCCATGCTTTCGCCATATTAATTAAGCGGGAAGGTTCATTCGCCGCCTCGTAAAAATTTCAAAAAATCGACCTCAAATGTGGGCCGGTACCTGTGACATGAGTTATTAT
This sequence comes from Ocypus olens, assembly GCA_910593695.2. NCBI lineage: Eukaryota > Metazoa > Arthropoda > Insecta > Coleoptera > Staphylinidae > Ocypus > Ocypus olens. The sequence goes on from OU343047.1 coordinate 15,037,301, forward strand.
TGCGGTTAAAAAAAAAGAACGAATAATTATTTATTGCACTCGGTAATAGGGTAGCTAAATAAAAATCACTAATTTGCGACGTACTAAACAAAATAGTCCCAACGAAAAAACCGACTCTTTGTATCGCTTGTATGTTTATAGTTATTTAAGGCAAGTATAAAAAAATTATTAATTACACGAACAGTTTAAAACATGAGGTATAGACCTCCAAATATCTGGTGTCGTATGGGGTTTAAGTTTTATCAGAGTGAGAAAGTATTCGGAAAGAACACGAGAGAACGCGATAACAAATCTCCCGACGATTCGGTGTTTATATTTATATTCTGTTCACGCGACGCTCGCTGAATAATTATGATTTTTCGCGCCTCCTCTCTTAAAATTGAATCTGTGACACCAGATATTTGGAGGCCTGTACGATAGTGATTGTTGATACTAAGGGGCACCGTACACAGACAATTGTTTAACGACTAAACTATTTAGTTGAGTTGGATACATGTTACGATTCTCCACCAACTAAACTATTTAGTCGAGGAGAAATCGTGTGGCGTGCGCACACAGTACGACGCCGACACAACTCAATTTATGCGGAGCGGGTAGACAGTTTGGTAGAGTATTACTTATTATTATTAATTCATGTAATAAAAATATTAAATATTATTAAACATGCTCAAATAAGCTAAAATATGATTACATATGCTCGATGTAACTAAAATATGCACGAGAGGGCTTAGATATGCAAAATATGAAAAAATTAATCATCACCATTTAATTGCATTTTACTAGATGCGGATATACCTTATGCGAGAAATAGGAAGAGCTATGGAATGCGCGTGGAATGTGCCGATGGTCGTTACCAGTGGCGCAGCATAAATTCAGTAATATTATCGTTTTAATTATTAATAAAATCTCTTTTTAGTATTTTTTTGAATATCACAATATATAATTAAACTTAAAACATATTTAAATATGTTTATGGTTTAAATTATTTGTAAATAATGGGCATAAACGACAAACTTTATAATTCCCGTTTCGAAAGACGTCTACGTTCATGGAAAAGCGGAGCGATAACTTTTGGTTGAGTGGTACAGCGGTCGGGCCATGTGTTCAGCGAGATATGAACGAACCATCACAAAAAATATATTGGTCCACAGCTTATACCCTCGAACACACGGTAAACAGAGCGGCCCATTGAAAATAACATGCCAAAAAAAAATATTTTCTATTTCATCGCTGCGCTCACCATTTTAAAGGCGCATACTATTTACATTCTTTAAATTCCATAGCTCTCTGTATATAACCGATAGACTTTAGATCCAAAGGGATATTGTCAGCATATCAATATTTAAGAATATGCATTTATATATCTTATCGCGGGCTTTTTACAATCGATGACCAACTAAACTATCGATCGTGTGCGCACTCCCATTGGAACTGTGGAACTATGCCAGTTGTACGATAGTAGAACGATTATTTAATCATAAGGGCTCACCAACTGTTTTTGACTAAAAAATCGGGCTGGACGATAGTTGGTGTGTGTGCGCACTTGCATTTACGGTAATGCCATTATGGACCTCGACTAAACTATCGCGTAACTAATAATTGGCCGTGTGCGGGCCCGCTAAGCATCCGCGATTGGGAGCTGCGTTTTGCGTTTATTGATTTTACTTTTTGAAATTTTAGATGTTAATTGTTTTTCATAATGCTTAATCAATCAAGTTACATTAATGTATTCTACGCCAAATCACATGGTTGAAAGACCTTGCAGTCGATAGCCGGTTGTTATTATGATAACATATCATATTTATTTTTATTTTTTTATTTTCAACAGATGCTTGAATTACTATGGGAACATGAAGGTGTTATCTCGTAAAAGTAGGTAAACAGAACGGTGTCAAAAAGAACATTTCCATGTGAAATCCGTTCCAGTATGTAGCGCAAAGGGCCGCCGGAGCCCTAGTCCCGGTGCCCCATTGAACCAAACTAAACGGCACCGTCCATCACAGTCGCGGGGCCGTAACGAAAGCGCCCCGAGCATGTCAAATTGGGGCCCTTTCAGGGCTAAACTCTCAGGTGGTCCCATCGATTCGCAAGGGCTTTAAACGGCCGTCCTCTAAATTACCCGAAGGGCCGGCCGCCGCGCGATTGTGTGCGAGTGTCCCTGACGCTTAATTTTTCGAAATTGAAAGTCCTCAATGTGGGTCACTCGTTCGTCGGTTCGATCGCCTCCAGAACAAATCGGGCCCTTTAGATTTCATAGGTTGAACGGATTTTTAATGAAAGAGCCGACGACACTCCACATTCATTTTCGCCACTGTTTCCTGTGTAAAATTTGCGATGGAAAAATGTTTACGAGATTTTAATGATTGCGATGTGGGCCAAGTGTTAAAGTTTTGCGAAGCGTGAATCAAAAGAGTGAGATTATTTAATGGAAGTTCTCGCTATCAGATTTTACGTTACGATAGTTTCGGTGCGGAGCGCGATAATTTATATAAGCACTAAAGTCAATTTAATATCTAGCACGCTGCTACCTGAACAAATACCCAACTGCTAGGTGAAAATAAGAAGGTTTTTTAAGTGAATAGTTTATCTTGTTTAGATTAGAATTTTCAGACCTCTAATTAAGGTCAGCTTCATATTAAGCGCTCCAGTAAACTTGTCTTTTGAAATCCGACATATAGGTGGATACAAAGGCAGATAATTTATAAATGCACATTCGTTTCACCCGAATTTCATCTGCTGGTCGTTAATAAATTCAGTTTTGTAAGGGACAATCGTTGCCCATAAAGAGGAAGAATATGCATTTCCAAGAAAACCGAACACTAACCACGAAAAGCGCGGATTCGTTATAGGCAGATGCGATTGAACGACGGCTTTTCGGATGCCTTGGAGCAAGGCAAATCGCCGATTTTACGGAACAGATGCGAGCGTCTCGAACGTCCTAGTCGCGATTCGAAACGCACAGATTTTCAATGTGCCCTTTCGCCCGGTTTACCTTTTCTTAGGGCAACGGAGGTACCTCGCATACAAGTCGACGTTTTTATGCCTTTTTATGAACGTTTCGTCGCGCCTCTTTTGTGTTTCTCATGTGAGGTCAGGCGGTCTGGGTGGCGCGCGACAATAATCCCCACACCGGAGAGAAAAAAAAATCCGCGATCCTTAAATGTGTATACGTTCCGCAAACAAGTTTAGCTGTAAGCTAAACATGTCCCGAGTACCACCTAATGAGATTAAACGCCACACTGTAATGAATACGTCAAATTAAAGGAAACTTTTAAACTGCGGAATGAGACTAAACTAAACGGCCACTCTGTACGTGCGCACAACTAAATTTTTATTGTCTTGCATTTTATGAGACTTGTTCAACTCGTTGGAACTCACTTGAGGTTCATTTTCGCATGGTGGTTGGTAACAAACTTGTGCTTACTCTTATTTACATATACATTTAAATACTTTAATTATAAGTGAAATAAAATAGGCCACACGTATTCCATATTCAACGGTATTTATACTGTCCAAACTTTTTGTTACGTTTCAATTTATATTGTTGGAACTAAATTACCATTTTGAACGATTCATAATTAATACAACTACACTTGATGAACACAAATATATATTAATTAAATAAATGGAAAATCACTGCATGTGTGATAAAGAATGATACTTAAATTTTCAAAATATTTTTTACTTTCTCCGTTACGAAGTTAGAGAAAGTATTGTGTGATCGTGGACATTTTTTCAATTTTTTTAACGGAAATATCTCTTTGGAGGTCCCTAGAGGCGATTTCAACAATTTCTGGAAAAAAAAATTTGTCCGTGGGTGTGTGTATGTATGTGTGTGTGTGCCTGTCTATCTGCCTGCCTGCCTGTCTGCCTGTCTGTGTGTATCTTAAAAACTAATATAGTAATAAACATGAAACTTTAAACATAAATTTTATTTTATAATCTGAAGAACTGAAAAGCTTTTGGTACAATTTCGTACAGCGTGTTTACCCCAACCGTTTTTGGATTTTTTCCAATAACTTTTTAAATATGAAAAATATTACAAAAACATTTAAACAAATATTGAAGACAACTAAGAAATGAGCACTTTTTGTTTAAAAATACTTTTCATAAAATCATTGGTTTTCGAAAAAAATGTTTTTTCCAATTTTTGGTTTATAACGATATAATAGATACATGAAATGTATTTTAATAATAATTGTAGAAAATACCAAAATGAACAACTTATAAAGAATAAGTACTTTTTCGAAATCTCTTTATTTTTATTTTTTTACTTAGGCTGAGCCATTCAGTCACACACGGCTGTTATTTTTGTATAATATATTTGTCGAAATCTCTTTGGTTTTTGAGTAAACTATTAGAATTTGAAGTATAATTATTCATGTCCATTTTAAATAATTTTGACGTTTCAAACATTGCATCCTGCAAACCGTTGATGTACAAATTAAAATATGAGTTAAATAAAAAATAAAAATATAAATAATTATTATACCACCAAAACGGAGAAAGTAACATGATTTTTAATTTCACTTTTATAGAGCTTTTAATTCTCTTTACAGTAACATCATTTTTGCAAGAATATTTATCCTTTCCTTAAAATAGTGTTTTTATTAGCAATTGATTTAGTCATTTTACTTTCTAGAGAATACTTTAGGTTTGAAACTTGAAGTAGCAGCCATTGAAGAAAATTGATTACAGGATTCCATTGAATCTTATAGAAACCGTTATTAGTGTCAAGAAGTAAAGGGGCAGCAGTTCGAACATTTAATTTAACATACAGGGTGTTTCAGAGCTCTGGGAACGGTCAATCACGTGCTTATTTTTCCAAATTTCGAAAAATGTTTTATACAAAAGTTGTGCAGAATAGTGAGCTACACGCCCTAAAAATGAATAAATTGTGAAATAATATAAAGGGTGTGCCATTTGAAAAAAATTGAAATTGTGCAGTTTGCGAAGATAGATTAAATCAATTTAATTTAATTGATGTAATTTAACATTGATGAATTATATTATTTTTTTATTATACAAAAATTATTTTTTTTCAAACAAAACACATTTGACATTTTTTCACGATAGTAAAATAAATAGAAAATTGCTATTAAAAACTTCACTCTTTAAAGGAAAGAATAAGAATTTTTGCAAAAAGGAAATCATGTAACTTTCTCCAAATAATGTTTGATACTTCCACTGCTACATTCTTCTTCAAACATAAAATTCACGAAATTGCGTTTTGAAATAAAACACTTGTTTTTTCTCATTATTCCATTTTCAATTTCTTGACAAGTGTTTTGAAAATTTTTTATCAGTGTTAGAGGAGTACTAATTAAGTATAATTACTAATTAAATATAAGTATATCTTTAAAAATGAACTTTATTTCTGCAAAATCAAATACCTGCATGTCAGAATGTCTACCTACAATCGCGTTAATCGAATTTGAACGTTCAATGCCCAAAATGTGCAGAATTTATAGTTATTAAAAAAATATTTTGCCTTATTTCTTCGTATTATTTTTTAAGGGGTGTAACTTCCAAACGCGTTGCAGAATTTTGAACGTTAAGCAAAAATAAGTCAAAATTTACTATCTTTAAAAATGCATTGAGAAACTTCATTTCTGTAAAATGTGCAGAATTTAATAAAAAAATGGTGATGTGGCCATCATGTTACTTTCTCCGATTTGGCAGTATCATTTATATTTACGCGTTCATTGTTTATTTTTAATTTAAATCATGTTTTAAATGTTCATACAGCGTTTTGTAGAATCGGATGAAACTGACGTTTAAATCGTTAAATTTATGAAAGCTAGAATTGACAAATTATACTTTAAATTGTAATAGTCAGTTTACTCAAAAACTAAAGAGATTTCGAAAAATACTTATTCTTTATAAGTTGTTCATTTTGGCATTCTCCGCAATTATTATTAAAATAAATTTGCTGTAACTTTTATCGTTTCATAATTATACACCAAAAATGACAACATCAAAATTAATAACTATTATTTTTCAAAAACCAGACATTTTACGAAAAATATTTTCAAACAAAAGATGTTAATTTCTTTGTTGTCTTCAAGTTTTGTTTAAGTGCTTTTATAGTATTTTTCATATTTAAAAAAATATCGGAGAAAAAACAAAAAAACGGTTAAGTGAAATACCCACTTCCGGTGTACGAAATTTTACCAAAAGCTTTTCAGTTCTTTGGATTATCAAATAAGGCAAATAATTGATGTAGTAGTTTTTGCGCATTTTAATTTATATCGATCGTCTGCGACATAACCTAAAATGGTGGCACGTAAGTTCAGTTAAATAGTCAGTTTACTCGAAAAAACTTATTCTATATAAGTTGTTCGAATTGGCATTCTTTACAATTATTAATCATGTTAATTTGCTGTAACTATTATCGTTTCATAATTATAAACCAAAAATGAAAAAAAAATTAATACATTTTTTTCTCCAATAAAAATGATTTTATGAAAAATATTTTCAAACAAAACATATTCATTTTTTCATTGTCTTCAAAATTTATTTGAATGTTTTCGTAAAATTTTCCATATTTAAAAAAAATATTGGAAAAAACAAAAAACGTTTAAGGTAAACACCCACTTCCGGCGTACAGAATTTTACCAAAAGCTTTTCAGTTCTTCGAATTGTCAAATAAAGCTTATGTTCAAAGTTTCATGTTGATTGTTCTATTAATTTTTAAGATACAGCGTGCACGGACACACACACACACGCACAGACACACACACACACACACACAGACACAAATTTTTTTTTTCCAGAAATTGTTGAAATGGCATCTAGGGACCCAAAAACAGATATTTTGGTAAAAAAAAAATTTGAAAAAAATCACGATCACAATACTTTCTCGTACTTCGTAACAGAGAAAGTAAAAATATTTTGCTATATTTCTTCGTATTATTTTTTTAAGGGGTGTAACTTCTAAACGCGTTGCACAATTTTGGACATTAATAAACTAAAATGAATTTTGAATGAAAACATTCGATGCCCAAAATGTGCTGAATTTACAGTTATTAAAATTTTTTTGGCATATTTATTCGTATTTTTTTTTTAAAGGTTGTAATTTCCAAACGGGTTGCACAATTTTGAACGTTAGTAGTCAAAATTTACCATCTTTAAAAATGCATTGAGAAACTTCATTTCTGCAAAATCAATTAAAAATGTCAGAACGTCTGCTCACAACCGTGTTAATCGAATTTGAATATTTCATGCCCAAAATGTACAAAATTTATACTACAATTAGCAAAAAAAAAGTTATTTTGACAATTTTTTTTACAATTGTGATTGGTCATTTTAAATGGTGGAAATTGATTATCATCCCGTCGTGACCAGTGGCGTATATAGAGGGGGGTTACGAGGCTATACCCCCTCCCCCGAAATTTTAAAGAAAAATATTTAATGTGTTTCTAAACATTTTATTTTATTTTAAATTATTATTGACCTTTATTACCAGAAGATCAGTCCCTCCCCTCCCCAAAAATAGTTACTGTCTACAAACCTGGTCGTGACTGAATGGAATATGCCTATATCAAAAAAAATTGTGATGTGGCCATCATGTTACTTTCTCCGACTTGATGGTATCATAGCCATTTATATTTACATTTTCATGGTTTATTTTCAATTGAAATCATATTTTAAATGTACATCGAGCGTTGTGTAAACTCGGATGAAACTGACGTTTTAAACGTCAAAATTATGAAAGATGGAAAAATTATACTTCAAATTCAAAAACTCAGTTTTCTCAAAAACTAAAGAGATTTCGAAAAATTCTTATTCTTTATAAGTTGTTCATTTTAGCATTCTCTACAATTATTATTAATATAAATTTGCTGTAACTATTATCGTTTTATAATTATAAACCCAAAATTAAAAAAAAAATAATACATTTTTTTCTCGAATAAAAATGATTTTATGAAAAATGTTTTCAAGCAAAAGATGTTCATTTCTTTGTTGTCTTCAAAGTTTGTTTAAATGTTTTTGTGATATTTTTCATATTCAAGAAAATATAGGCAAAAAACAAAAAACAGTTAAGGTAAACGCCCACTTCCGGTGTACAAAATTTTACCAAAAACTTTTCAGTTCTTCAGATTATCAAATAAGACGGATGTTCAAAGTTTCATATCAATTGCTTTATTAGTTTTTGAGATACAGCGCGCACAGACAGACACACACACAGAACACACACACATACAGACACAAAATATTTTTTTTCAGAAATTGTTGAAATGGCATCTAGGGACCCCAAAACGGATATTTCCGTAAAAAAAATTTTTGAAAAAAAAATCACGATCACAATACTTTCTCGTACTTCGTAACGGAGAAAGTAAAAATTGATTATCATTATGTTATTTTTTTGTAAGATCATGTCTTCTAAATGTATTAGAAAATGAAAATCTTTCAAGCTCTAAAATGTGTCTAAATTATTTTTTACGTATTAATGTTCTTAACAATTACAAAAGTTTTTAAAACTGAACATTTTTGTCTTCGTTTGCGCATTTGTTTTATTCAAGGAAGATTAATTATAAATTCGGTTAAAATTTAAAAAATAATATGGAAGCTACCAGAGCCCTGCAGAAACGGGTTTTCGAAAACCCGGCCCGGCCTGGCCCAACAGTGAAAATTTAAAACCCGGCCCGGCCCGGCCCGATGAAACGAAAATGTGCTGCGGGCCCGGCCCGGCCTGGCCCGACAGTCAAAATTTAAAACCCGGCCCGGCCCGTCCCCGAAAAATGTTGAATTAAATAAATAAAATTACTGGACCCATGTATTCCTTCAAATTCTTAAAATACATTGAATTTGTGTTAATAACATTTTTTTTCAATTCTTAGTTGTTGCTTTACAAAATATAATAAAAATAAATTTATCCAAGCCCGGCCCGGTCCATGTATGCCTCTGGAAGCTACTCTAACACTAGCCAAATATTTGTCATTTTTGGGTTGATAACTCACATTCAAAAGTCGATCTGACAAAATGTATTAATTTTGTTTTTAAATAAATTAGTACAAAATATCAAAAAAGTGGATCGGACAAAATGTATTAAAAAACTTTTTAAATAAATGAGTTGAAAATTTGTATCTACACCTAAAAAACAGTCAATGTGCAGTAATAGCTTGATTTTTCAAAACGTGTAGTTTTTGAACGCTTTGAATAATTTTGAGTAAACATCAAAATGAACAAAATTTATATAGATTCAATAAAACGAAACGAAATATAGCCAGAATATATGAATATTCAACCTGTTCGTAACTCTGCAAACAAAATTAAGTCTTACTAAGACTATTAGAGATTTAAGATTTTGAAAAAACATAAATTAACATTTTTATTTATGTAGATTATTAATACCTTTTTTATAACACTTATTTTATAATAAATTTAATTACATTATAGATATATTTAATAACTCCCACATCTCTCATAGAATTGTGTTTTGAGTACACGATTGAAGCTTAAAGTATATCTTATTAGGAGGTGCAAAAATAAAATATTTTGAACAAATATTACCATCTCGATAATAATTATGCAATTATTATTCATCAGAAAGTACTTTATAAAGGACAAGGCCGAATAAAGTCAAACGCGAACTGCATGAATACTGCACACCGCCCATAGGATCAAACCCTTCATCAATTTTACAAGAAAGAATCGAACAGCTTTAATACTTAAGAACTTCAAATATTTATAGAAGCAATTGGAATTTAGAGATAAATCCATCGTGCCAAAAAAAACAATTTAAAATCCCACGTTTATTAAATACTCAAAAGAGCATTAAAAAAACTTCTACTTTGGAAAGTATTGTGTGTGAGCGCTCACCGCCCACAATTAAAGAAAAAACGTATCAGTGAGTATAGAATACAGGGGATTTCACAAAGGTAATAAATATAACTCTGGTTTAAATGACATGACACTGGTATTATATTTTCAGCGATGTAATGGTAAACGGAATGAATAATTTAAGGTTAAGTTCTGCGATTTTAATTGATATTATTTGCTCGTTCAGAATGTTTATTAACAAATTATTTTCTATTTCGATGTATTTTTCCCTTAAATCCTCTTCTCGAGGTTCCACTTCAGTAACAATTCAAAAATGTATTCTGTGACTGACAGTGACAGACAATACGCATAAAGAACGTTTACACAACTGAAATTATAATATCGGTTTACGAAAAACCTGGCTTAAATAAATGTTTGTGAAATCCACCGATAATGTACAATTATTTTTTCAAATACTTCCTGGTTTTAAATTTTTGTACGTCCTTAGATTAATGATATAACTAATTGCTTATTCTTACCTTCCCGTTTATTTATTTTGTTTAGTTATTCTGGTTTTATTATAGGACTTGTAATTTGACTATTATTAGTTTTTAATGTTTGCGCTTAAACTTGGAATTCTAAATATACGCAAATAAACACAGTGCAGCTCTCGACTTTTTAAGATTCTTAAGTACGATTTTATTTTAAGACGTTTACATGTAGATGAAATGATTCAATACAATTAATAATAATGATTATTATACAGTAAGAATTCTTTAACTGATTGATACTGGAGGCGTTTACATCGTGATACATCATGAAATGTAATATAAAGAATTATTTAGCTGATCCTAGATAAGTTACATAATAACATACGATTAAAGAACGACCCAGGCGTATTAATATTGGCTTGTTGTATGCAAATTTTCTTTAGAATTATACACTATCAAAGGGCCATAATGACAGAAAATGCACATATTTATCACAACGTCTTAAATAGCTCAACATATAAAATCACGTCTAACTTTAGTGGTAGAATTTCGACGCTTACAAAATCGTGGATTTCTTGCGAATTGGGGACGGGCGAAGTTGCGTCCCACGAGAAAAGTTTGAGACCTCATTTCACCAGATGAAATCGGGACGTGTCTTAATTGTTCGATTACGTATGGAGTCCTAATTTCCTTGTATTTGCAATGGGAACCGGGTCGGACTCTTAAAATGTTTAGAATATTAAGCTCTGCGAACATTACATAGTTGCTTAATTAATGAATAGTTTGGAGTTCGGGCACCAATTATGCCCGAAAGTGAATTGTGTCAAATGTAAACTTATTATTAAAAGAGTTAAGTAATGGATTGTATTTTGACTAATTATAAAAAATATTAACGTGGCCATCATGTAATTTTCTCTGCGATGTTTGTGATACTTTTGATACGTTTACTGAATTAAGGGTACAGTATACTTTGCGGGCCTGAAAAAGGTGATTTTCGGTATTTTTTTTAGACGACTAATAAAGTTTTTAACTTCAATGTTTTTCCCAGAAATTTAATAATCCTTTAAGTACAAATTGTGATTTTTTTTGATAGTTTTATATAAAAATTAATTATGTTGTCGCATCGTCGAAGTTGGGATGTCTCACTGGTGGAAGTTCCTTGGTCCGCAAAAATAGCGTGAAATCAAAAAACGACATAACGTGTTAAAGTTTATTACATTTGCCAGTGTTATGTAGCATAGAATTTTAATATTCGGAAAAACAACAAAATGACGCTTGTTTGGAAAAAAGTTCATTTTTTGACCTTTTTGCGGCTGTTTTTTTTGCAATATAAAATCAATAAATATATTTTTTTTAAATTAATGCATACCTTGCGGGTATGTCCTTAGAGTATTTGAGACAAACTTCAGATCGATTGCTGCATGCGTCTGCGCGCAGTCACTTCCACCAATTTAAAAAACACTATTCTGAGAAAAACGCGTTTGAAAATCCCTGCCACGCGGTGCTGCCTTTTACGTGGCGCGCTTAGGCTGCCGTTTATAAGCATTTCCATTTGAAATATCAACTTGCCGTTTGGACACAATATTCTATACACCTACAGCTTCCAAAAAATGCAAAATAAAAAAAATTGAATCTAACAAAGTAGACGGTATTTGAAAATATTTCGAGGTTTTTGAGATATCCCCTGCGGTTGACGATCTCATATCGCTCTACTCGGAGGAGATTTTTTAGTTAGTATACTCCCGCCCTTCAGGGGGAGGAATCCAACATTGCCCCACCATAGGGGTATCTATAAAAGATCTAAGATCTAAAATTGGGACACATAACTCGCAGGGGCAACCATAGACGCGAAAATGTTAACCTTAAGGCAGATATTTCCGTTAAAGAATTTTTAACAACTTTCACGATCGCAATACTTTCCCGTAGAAATAGCAAAAAGTAGAAAAGCTTAATGTGCACGAAAAGGAATGTCCTCCCAGTTTCACCATAAAAAAGTTAGATGTGAGATAAGTATCGCATACACTTTGCAAGAAGGAGAAAAATCCGCGTCAGTTGACTGGCTATGAATACTTAATGCACACCTATGGAGTTAATTTTCTAGCAGAACGCCTCTTTGGTGTGCAGAGGCAACAAAGAATTGACCGCACTATAAACAACGCACTTAATTAAGTAATTACCGGAGATCATAATCGCTAATTAGTGTTTACCGATCTTGGCAATATCTTACACTACACACCAATGAAAGGATGAAAGGATGAAAGATAATATATTTTGCAAGGGGTAAAATTATTCATGAAGATTTCAACGTAAGTTAAGGTGTTAGGATAGAGATAATGCTTTGTTTGTTTATTTATTTAAACAAGGATACACCATCTTTACATATATACACATTCAAGAAAAGAAGGAGGGAGCTAGTAATTAATCTGCACCGTGGGGAAACGCCTGGTTATTTATTATTTGTTTCGCCTTCGTTAGTCAACAGTCGTTGATTCCAGTAAATTTTGAAATTAATTTTACTTCCATTGCAACATCAGGTTTTGTCATAAAAATTAAATTTGTCGTGATATTAGTCAAAACAACAGTTTTTTTAAATTTGTAGTTTTAATTTTTCTAATATGTCTACTTTTTTTTAAGATAATGGTAAATAGGATGGTTTTTAAGTTTTTTGACATCGTTCCACTGCATACCAAAATCTAAGAAAATTATATATTATACAACTCTACAAGATCGATTTTTCATTAATTTCTTGAAATGGTCCCTCTTCAAGAAAATATAGTAACGTTACTTTTTAGGCATTATTGCTCAGGAAATAATGATTCGAGTACCAAAAATGCATCACATAAAATCTATTAATAAAAAATAATTCGGTCATTAACAATCGAAAAAAATAATTTTAATTGATCGGCCTTACAGCCAGGTCGTTTTACCGATTCGGTTAATTTGCCGTCTTCTATAGTGGCGCATATATTTCAATATACGTGTTCACACGATACTGCCGACGACCGTATACGGTATCGTGTGCAGTGGCGGCTCGTGGAACATGTTGATGGTAGAGCCACTTATAAAATATACCCCCCCCCCCCTTGAAGAAACAAAGAACCATTTATCTTCCTAGACCAATCGAACATTTTGGCCAAATAATCAAAAATTTGGAACAAAACAGCCGAAGATCTAAAATATTGGCTAAAAAAATCAAAAATCCTGCTTTAAAAATAAAAATGCAGACCAAAAAATTTAAAATACAAGCAAACGAAAAATAATTTACCATTTTCAGCACCAAAAATAACTCTTTTAAGCTTAAAATAAGTTCAGCGAGAAATTCGAAAATAATAGCAAATATAAAAATTTAAAAAATGCGCACAATAAAATCAATATTTCAAGTTGAGAAAATCTAAAATATGGGTCAAAAATAAAAAATTGAGACCGAAAATCTAAAATTCGTACCTAAAAATCAAAGTGATGGACCGAAAAAATCAAAATTTTTAATAAACGAATCGAAAATTTAAGTCGATATAAATAAAATTCCGGCCAAAAGCCCAAAAATTGAAATCAAAATAATCGAAAATACAAAATATAGGCCTGAAATGTTGAAAATTTAGACAAAACATCGAAAACGAGCGTAAAGTTAAAAATTGCAGACAAAAAATCGAAAATTGCTTCAAACCAATCGAATATTTTGGCCAATGTATATATATATTTTTTAAATCGAAAATACATAAATTTAAAATATGGACTAATCAAAAACTTAGGTAGAAGCATAATAATTTGCCACTTTCAGCCGCCAAAAATAAGTTTTTGACCAGAAATTCGAAACTAATAGCAAAAAATTTAAAAAATTCACGAAATAAAATTAAAAATTCAAGTTAAACAATCTAAAATATAGGATAAAAAATATACGATAAAAAATTGAAACCAAAAATCTAAAATTCTAGCATAAATATAAAAATAGTGGACCAAGGAAAGAAAAATTTTAACAGGAAAATTTAGGGGAAAAGATTTAACTTTGTTCAAAATTTAGACAAAACATCGAAAACTCGGCCCTAAAGATAATAAATGCAGACTAAACAAAAAATCAAAAATTTGGGTCAAAAAATCGAAAAATTTACCAATAAAATCGAAAATTTAGGTCAAAATAATGAAAAATTTAGGTCAAAAGATAAAAAAAAAAATCTGTAATGTTGGCCATAGAGTCAAAAATGTAGCCAGTAAATCGAAAACTCTGACCTAAAGATAATAATGGCAGACTAAAAAATCTAAAATTTCAACAAACAAAACTCGAAAATACCGGAAAAATAAAAAAAACTCGCATATAAATCAATAATTCAGGTTATAGATATTTTAACCAAAATCAAATAAAAAATTTAACTAAAAATTAAAAATATTAAAAATTCGGCCTGAAAAATAAAAAATGCGGACCAAAAAATCAAAATTTTTAACAATTAAATCGAAAATTTATGTCAAAATTAAGAATATTTAGTGCAAAAGATCAAAAATTTAGACCAAAAACAATCTAAAATACAGGTCAAAAATCTAATAAATAAAAATTTGGCTAGAAAAATCAAAAATATAAACCAAAAAAAAAAACAAAATTTTAACAAGTAAACAGAAAATGTATGTTATAATAAAGAATATCTAGGTCAACAGATCAAAAATTTAGACCCAAAAGAATTGAAAATACAGGTCAAAAATCTAAAAATTAAAATTTCGGCAGGAAAATTAAGAATGCCGGCCAAAAAGTCGAAAATTGAAACAGTTAAATCGCAAATTGAGGTCAAAATTAGGGATATTTAGGCCAAAAGTTAAAATATTTTGACCAAAAATATCGAAAATATAGGTCAAAAATAATTTAAAAACAAAAAATTCGTGGGGAAAAATAAAAAATGATGACCAAATAGTCGAAAATTTAAACAATGAAATCGAAAAATTCAGGTCAAAATAAAGAAAATTTAGACAAGAAAAATTGAAAATACAATCTTGATAATAAAACATTGCAGAATATTCTAGTAAGAAAATGGTTTAATTAATTAGTCTCAAAAATCACTCTATTGTTCAAAATAATTTTCCAATACTTTTTTTTAAATTGGAAAATATTTTTTTTTATTTTCGCTTTAATCGTCCAAAAAAGTGAAACTAATTTGAAAAAGTATTCAAATAAAACCATTAACTTTGTTGGGATCACCTTATTGTTTCACCTTTATAACCATTAATGTTGTTCGGATCACCTTATTTAATAATAATAATAATAATAATAATAATTTATTTACGGGTAACCCCTTTTACATAAATAAACACAAAATACAGCAATACAAAACCAAAAATAAATATTTAAATTAAGAAAAAATAGTAAAAATAATTAAATGAAATACAAATTTGGTATTGTTTCACCTTTAGTGCCGGCAGTTTCGACAACTTTAGATTTAGTAGATACATTTTAAATAATTCAAATAAAACAATTCACTTGGTTAGTATGACTCTCAATAGCGGCTCATGTTGATGGTACTTTTACAATATATAATATAATTTTTTGAAGAAAGAAAAAAACGATTAATCTTCATAGTCAAAGGTTATTTTGAGTTGTAAAGTAAAGGTTCATAATTTGAAACAAGCTGAAAATATGATTTATGTGTACTTTCGATTTATCGTGCGTTTACATTTTGTCCCAGACATTCACTAAATCTGTAACACCATTCTTCGTCCACGTAACCTCATCATCATTCAAATTTTTTTTTAAGAACCTATTAAAAATTCTTGCCGAGCTCAAAACTAGAGGTAGTGCCATGGCTCCTTTGCTATATATGACGAGCCGCCCCTGATCATGTGGACACGCATATTGAAATATATGCGAAATATAACCGAATCGGTAAAACGACCGATTCGGTGCCGTGTGAACGGGCTGTTAAGTGACCCAATATATCCGCTTAGGGAGCGAGCAGAGGTTCAAAGATATGGTAATTTTTTTGTCTTACTAGGGGCGGTATTTTGATATGATTTTGACAAAAAAACCGATTTTAGTACCTTATCCGGCTAGAGCTTTTAATTCTTTGGACACCTTGTAATATACAATGTAAATCGTTTTCGCAGTTCAGTGTGACACGATATGTGAGCGAATGAATTAAACTTTACGGTCCGAGAAAGTGCCGTGCGTTCATTATGAGTTGTTCAGTGGATTCAAACTATTCCAAACCCACCGCAGCAATTAAAATAATTCCACAAACGGACGCGTGCCCATACTACAGAAATTGTGTCCTCGGTGGAAATTTTCGGGATTTGCATGAATTAATCGGCGTTAATTTAGGTGTCAAGCATAAGCGGTTCGGTTTAACGGCTCAAGTAACTTAATCCGCGCGACGATAAAATTTTACGATAAAACGCGATCCCCGTCCAAGAGACCTTCGATCATCTAATGAAGAAAAAAATCCGATACCCACTTAAATCGGAGACTTTATTATTTCGTCTCGCCTCGCCGATGTGTTTATTGTGGATTAATGTAAATTTATGAAAATTTATCTTTAGTTTTATTCCATCGCAGTTGCTTTTCCAAAGCCGATTTATTCACACACCTATACAACTTGAAGTTCGTGCAGCAGCGGTATTGTTTCTCAAACTCTCATTTCCGCTCCGACTAAAAATTTCGATCGCGAATCGGAATTATTCGTTTCGTATCAGGTGTGAAATAAGTTTCATCATCTGATCGGTGCGTAACGTAACGTGTTTTTACACGTGTTAACGGTACCCCGAGCATATTACACGATAATCGCTTTTCACTGTGACGGCGATAGAATGGAGTCACGTGCTTCTTCCTCGCCGAAACTGATTAACTTCGACTTCAATGGAAAAGCTACGTTTCTATTGTACAGTTATAACGAGAGAGGGAAAAAAGCTCACATAGAAATTATTCTATTACCAATTTGCTCTGTTGTTCGGATAATTGAACGGAACGCGACAATGATACCGATGAGGTATGTTGTAACTTTGTAAGGTCGGTGAGTACAGTTTTTCTGGCTGCGTGTGAATCGCTATTAACGAAGTTTTTAGTCAATTCTGTAAGAATTTAATCTTGTTTTTCTAGGTTGCTTTTGAATAGTTCTGCAGTGGAATCGATTTCATTATAATATGAAAACTTTCGATTATCGATGCTGCTTCCGTGTATTATAAGTGTGGAATGTGTTTCTTGTGGAGTATGGAAATGACTTGCATTTTCTAAAAACTTTGTGGAAGACGAAAACTGGCAATATAAATTTTAATAATAACATTTACAGTTTTAAAGTGTGTGTGTGTGTGTGTGTCTGTCTGTGCGTGCAGTATCTCAAAAACTAATAGAGCAATTGAAATGAAACTTGAATTTATGTTAATAATAATTGTAGAGAATGCTAAAATAAACAACTTACAAAGAATAAGTTTTTTTCGAAATCCCTTTAGTTTTTGAGTAAACTGAGTTTTTGAATTTGAAGTATAATTTTTCCATCTTTCATAATTTTGACGTTTTAAACATCAGTTTCATCCGAGTTTACACAATGCTCGATGTACATTTAAAATATGATTTCATTGAAAATAAACCTAAACCATGAAAACGTAAATATAAATAGCTATGATACCATCAAGTCGGAGAAAGTAACATGATGGCCACATCACCATTTTTTAATTTTCTAAAATGTTCATAGTGACACGCTATTTTGTTTGCTATTGAAGATAGCTGAAATTTTTTAACGCCAATCAATTTCTTTCGTTTTTCTGATGAAAAAAAGGTATACTTCAATGGTCTACGATGATTATTAAAAAAGTTGCATTTTTTAACAAAATTTCCAAGGGACGCACTTGTGTATTTTTTCATGTTTTCGTCAAAAATTAAAAATTTATAATTTTAATTGAAACCGACTAATTGACGTACGAGGAGCACAGATTTGAAAACCGAGTTTAATTCGGAGTTTTCGTTTAGCCGCTATGGCCGATCAAAGTCTGAAAAATCAATTATTTTTTTAAATTTTCTAAAATGCTCATGGTAACTGGCTAATTTTTACTGCTATTGAAGATAGCTGAAATTTTTTAACGGCAATTTCTTTCGTTTTTCTGATGAAAAAGAAGGTATATTTCAATGGTCTACGATCAAGGGCGTTTCCAGCCAACTAGTCTAGGGGGGGTAATTATAAAAAAAAAGATAAATAAACTGGTGCTTCCGCTCTCATACACCTGTTCTGTGAAATCTCCCTTTCCTTTTCCAACTTAAAACGTTGAAAAAATTTACCGGTTATATTATTTGTTTGGAATATGGAATACCGGTAATTTTTAACAATAAAAATTGATAAGCGAAAAATGCTTGGGGGGGTTATTACCCGATTATTCCCCCTTTGAAACCGCCACTGCAAAATATACCAAAAATTAAAAAAAAAATAGTGGACTAAGGAAACAAACATTTGAACAGACAAATAAATAAATAAAGAAAAATTTAGGGCAAAAGATTAACAAAAAATCTACAATGTTGGTCAAAAAGTCGAAAATTTAGACAAAACATGGAAAATTCGGACCCAAACATAATAAATGCAGACTAAACGAAAAACCAAAAATGGGAGCCAAAAAATCGAAAATTTTAACAATAAAATCGAACAGTTAGGTCAAAATAAAGAAAAATTTAGGTCAAAAGATTTTAGAAAGAATAATAAAAATCTGTAATGTTGGCCAGAAAGTCGAAAATTTAGACAGTATATCGAAAACTCGGGCCTGAAGATAATAAAAAAAAAATCGAAAATTTCTACAAACAAAACTCGAAAATACCGAAAAAAATAAAAAGAAATCTCGCATATAAATCAATCATTCAGGTTATAGATATTTTAACCAAAATCAACTCAAAATTTTAGAACTAGAATTAAAAATTCGGCCAGAAAAATCAAAAATGCGGACAAAAACATCAAAAATTTTAACAATTACATCGAAAATTTATGTCACAAAAATCTAAAAATTCGGGCCAAAAAGTCGAAAATTTAAAAAATTAAATCGCAAAAGGATATTTAGGCTAAAAGTTAAAATATTTTGACCAAAAATATCGAAAATACGGGTCAAAAATTTAAAAACCAAAAATTTTAACAATGAAATCGAAAATTTAGATAAAAATAAAGAATATTTAGACCAGATGATCAAAAATTTAGCCAAAAAATAAATCGTGAATACAGGCTTAATAATAAAAAATGCAGAATATTCTAAGAAAAGGGTTTAAATTAGTCTCAAAAATATTTTTCTTTAATTTTCGCTTTAATTAGCTTTAAAAGTTAAGAAAAGGCACTTTTCTACTAAATGAAATCAGTGGCGGCTCGTGGAACATGTTGATGGTAGAGTCACTTATACAATATCCCCCCTCCTTTTTTGAAGAAACAAAGAACCATTTATCTTGCTAGACAAATCGAATATTTTGGCAAAAAAATCAAAAATTTGGAACAAAACAGCCGAAGATCTAAATTATCGGCCAAAAAATCAAAAAACCTGGTTTAAAAATAAAAATGCACACCAAAAAATTGAAAATACAAGCAAAAGAAAAATAATTTGCCATTTTTAGCCCCAAAATAACTCTTTTTAGCTTAAAATAAGTTCCAAAGAGAAATTTGAAAATAATAGCAAAAATAAAAATCGATAGCCCTTTCACAGTCAACGGAAAGCGGATTTCAAGTTTTTAACATAATGTATTTAGATGTTATTTCTATGAATAAAGATGTTTGTATATATAAAAATAAAAAATAAATTCGCAAGAAAATCTAAAATATGGGACAAAAAATAAAAAATTAAGACCAAAAATCTAAAATTCGTACCTAAAAATCGAAGCTGTAGACCAAAAAATCAAAATTTTTAACAAACGAATCGAAAATTTAAGTCGAAATAAAGAAAATTTCGGCCAAAAGACCAAAAATTGAAACAAAATATAGGCCAAAAAAGTGAAAACCTAAAAAGGTGAAAATTTAGACTAAACAACAAAAATTCGGGCGTAAAGATACAAAATGCAGACAAAAAATCCAAAATTTCTACAAACCAATCGATTTTTTTCGTCAAAATAAAGAATATTTAGACCAAAAAATAAAAAAATCAACAATATACCCCAAAACGGTGAAAATTTAAACAAAACATCGAAAACGAGGGTAAAGATAAAAATTGCAGACAAAAAGAATCGAAAATTTCTACAAACCAATCGAATATTTTGGTCAAAATAAAGAAAAATAAAAAAAGTTGGAACAAAAAAATCGGAAATGCAGAAATCTCAAATATGGGCCAAGGAATCAAGAATCCTGATCTAAAAATAAAAAAGCAGACCAAAAGATCGAAAGGTAGAAGCAAAATAATTTGCCACCAAAAATAAGTTTCTGACCAGAAATTCGTAAATAAGAGCAAAAAATTAAAAAATCACGAAATAAAATCAATAATCCAAGTTAAATAATGTAAAATATATTATATTATTTGTTTGGAATATGGAATACCGGTAATTTTTAACAATAAAAATTGATAAGCGAAAAATTCTTAGGGGGGGTAATTACCCGATTACCCCCCCTTTGAAACCGCCACTGTCTACGATGATTATTAAAAAAGTTGCATTTTTATAAAAACTTCCAAGGGATGTACTTTTGTATTTTCTCATGTTTTCGTCAAAAAGTGCAAATCTCTAATTTTAATTGAAACCGACTAATTGACGTACGAGAAGCACAGATTTGCAACCCGCGTTTAATTTGGAGTTTTCGCTTAACAACATTTCCAAGGGATGTATTGTGTATTTTTTCATGTTTTCGTCAAAAATTAAAAATCTCTAATTTTAATTGAATCCGACTAATTGACATACGAGGAGCACAGATTTGGAGTTTTCGTTTAGCCGCTACGGCCGATCAAAGTCTGAAAAATCTCAAAATTTCATGTTTTCGTCTAAAATTAAAAATCTCTAATTTTAATAACGTACATGCAAAAAGTGTGTTTTTTGTTACAAATAAAAACAAATTTATTAAACCTAAATCACCCTGCAAAATGTATGTTTCAGTGTTTTTTTGTTCATTTTATTAACACACAAAACAACTTTTAAAGTTAGATCTTTGGTCTAAATTTGTACTTTATTTCAGGAATACAAATTTATACCCAATGGACCTTCAAAACTTTTAAAGTTATGCAAGTTTTCTTAAATAATGGAAAATTTTTGTAGTAATCCTAGTTTTCGTAGATTTAATTTATCCGGAAACAGTAATGGTTTTTCATCATTAAATTTTTAATGTCCATCACTAATCAGACCCTTTCAAGGCAAATCTATTAAATCTCTGCGTTTACCATAAATTCAAGTTTGGGTTAATTGTGTAATAAATAATCGGTTATAATTAATTCCCACCGCATTAACGCTGTTAGAAAACCATTTCCCTTATTGATTCCGCAACAGCTTCTTACAAACTGCCAACAGTCCCATCCAATATCTCATCACACTTACGTTCCGTAAACGCTTTTGAGAACCGTCCCTTCCCACGTTTTCAATTTTCATGAATGGAATTACATATTGTGGGACAAATATGGGACGAATTGCGTCAGTCCCCTTTCTCTCTTAATAAAATCACTCGGCTAATCCTAAATTTTTATAAAAATTGAGAAATAACGTCGTGTGAAGGCGTTTCCTTCTATTGTTATTCAATTTCGTTATTATAAACGGTCCATACAAAATAAACAAGCGTGTTGGTTAAAATTGTAATGGAACGAGGAGATAATGGGTTAGTTTTTTGTATTAACATCTAAATGGTTTGTAGGTGGTTATGGTTGGTAAATAAATACTGTGGAGGTTTGGGTTTCCGAGTTTCCTTGTAATGCAATTCTTGCGTGAAATTTGAATAAATTGTGTATTCAAATATGGTAAACATGAAATATTTATAGTTAAATCTATTTGTTTATTTTGTTCCAGTATGAACCAGAACATTTAAAAGATGTGATGATAATTAATGGGGCTTAGATAAGTTTTAAGTTTGTTCTTTCTCTAAAAATTGTTTGGTCCGCGGATATACCTATATTTCAAATACATCATCCAGCCGATTTATACTATTGATCAAACATGAAACACTCCGTAAATTATATTCTGCATTAGAGTTGAAGCATTACGTGCATATGACCTATATAGCCCTCCTCTTATGCACTTTAATATAACTGCCCAGCTGTTGACACGCATTAATGTTTAAATTGCTATTTGAAAACTTGATTGCGGCCGACACAATTATTTGTGTACACATAGCAGTAGCTTTTGAATCTGTAATCGCATTACAAATTGAAGGGCTCGCGTCTGCAAATCACGACCGCCATGTCCGACGAATTTGTTAACGATACCAACAAACGAACGAGATATAAATTTTCCGATGCCAAATCAATTCACCACAAAACGCTGGGCCGGCACTCGACAAAGTATTGCGGCCAGCGTTTTGTAATTGGCCACAAAAGCCGCAAAATTACCGGCCTGCTGGAATTTTCATCGGGATTTTCAGCAAACGATCGCTGCGGCGTGTGCTCAATTTAAAATTGTGCAAGTGACGTTAATAAAATGTTTACTGGTCGAACGGAAATCGAATTGTTGATATATACATCTGGATTGTGACTTTAGATATAGTGTAGAGTAGGCAAGGGCTCCAGGAGGATTCACTTTAAGATGGTACTCGATGCCAGAAGTCCTATATCGAACAGTTGTTTTTAAAATTTATGAGACGAAAAGTACTAAAGACCTCAAAAAAAAAACCCATTAAATTTCTGTTGAAATTTGGCGAATGCTTTATTCCACAAACCTGCTACCGGATTCGACCGGTATCTAAAGAAAACAATAAACCGATCGTCTGGTGATTATCTTCCGAAGAGATCTCATCGGTAACGATCGAAAGACGGTAAAGAATAACATAATAAATGACCATGGCCGCAAGGGTCCGAGGACACTGTCACCTGACATACCTGAGCTCAAATATTTACAGAGACCTGTCTGCCCGTTGTAATCGGACTCTTTAAACACATGTACTCATGTCACTGACATTTATTGCCATAATAAACATATTTATTGTGCATTATAAAATTTATTTGAGCGACCTGCGATAAATTACTGCGTGTATGCGTCCCTTTCGGTGTTTGTCCGTCTTTCGTTACAAAGAGAAGACGATTTCCCCAATTATCATAAATAATGATGTTCCTTTTTTAATTACTAAACAATAGGTATAAATGAATAAATCGAACGCTCATGGAGTTGTTTTAATAGTTTTATACGAGCATTTGCTGAGAGAGGGTCACTTATGTATATAAATATTAAATAATTTGAAGATGACCATCAAAAGTTTATAGGATTGGAAATTCAATGAAATATTGATTACAATTTGTCTAAATTAAACAACAATGATATTTATGTGGGGTTTCAAATTTCAATTAATAATTTGATTTTAATTTTTGCAGTTATAATTTCCTCTTGTTGGAACATACACTAGTGGAAAATAAATGAAACACTTGAAATTTGTGAAATTTTCACCATTTTCAAACCACTCGGCGTATTTTCAATAGATTATGATGAATATTTGAGGGCGAAAAACTTTGAAGTGTCTTCTTTAAAGTTATACATTTCGAACTTAAGCGTAACCCCTTCCGCCCCCCTCTAGCACCACTGTGAAAAAAAATGTTTTTCAGGAAACCATTTTCAACTTTGACGATGTGTACGGAGTTGGAAAAAAAATTGTCGATTCGATCCACCGACCCTCAAAGAACGAAGTTCCTACGACGATTTGTCACCAAGTTATAGTGATTTACGCCAAAGAAATTTTGCTTGTCTCAGTTTCTGTAAGTCTCACAAATCATTTTCATGAACAAAGTTATATTAAATTTAATCGTTTTTCCGCATTTCCAGTCGATGTGAGAGCTATCCACGTCAACAGAAATTTTGAGCGTCTCAGTTCCTGTAAGTCTCACAAATAATTTTTATGAACAAATAGTTTTCAGAACGGGATTCTAGACTTCAAAAAATACAAAAATTAATTTTTGAAGAGTAATTAAATTTAATCGTTTTTCGGCATTTCCGGCAATTGTACGAACATTTTACGTCAAAAGAAATTCTGCTTGTCTCAGTTTCTGTAAGTCTTACAAATAAGTTTTATGAACAAATGGTGTTCAGAATGGGATTCTAAACTTGAAAAAATAAAAAATTAATTTTTGAAGAAAATATAAATTTAATCGTTTTTCGGCGTTTCCAGCAGTTGTACGAACGATTTACGTCAAAAGAAATTTTGCTTGTCTCAGTTTCTGTAAATCTTACAAATAAGTTTTATGAACAAATGGTGTTCAGAATGGGATTCTAGACTTGAAAAAATACAAAAATTAATTTTTAAAGAAAAATGAAATTTAATTGTTTTTCGGCATTTCCAGCAGTTGTACGAACGATTTACGTTAAAAGAAATTTTGCTTGTCTCAGTTTCTGTAAGTCTCACAAATAATTTTCATGAACAAAATTATATTAAATTTAATCGTTTTTCGACATTTCCAGTCGATGTGAGAGCTATCCACGTCAAAAGAAATTTTGAGCGTCTCAGTTCCTATAAGTCTCACAAATAATTTTTATGAACAAATAGTTTTCAGAACGGGATTCTAGACTTGAAAAAATACAAAAATTAATTTTTGAAGAGTAATTAAATTTAATCGTTTTAATCGTCAAAATAAATTCTGCTTGTCTCAGTTTCTGTAAGTCTTACAAATAAGTTTTATGAACAAATGGTGTTCAGAATGGGATTCTAAACTTGAACAAATACAAATATTAATTTTTAAAGAAAAATGAAATTTAATCGTTTTCCGGCATTTCCAGCAGTTGTACGAACGATTTGCGTCAAAAGACATTTTGCTTGTCTCAGTTTCTGTAAGTCTTACAAATAAGTTTTATGAACAAATAATAGTTCTAATCTTGAAAAAATACAGAAATAAATTTTTGAAGAAAATATAAATTTAATCGTTTTTCGGCGTTTCCAGCAGTTGTACGAACGATTAACGTCAAAAGAAATTTTGCCCGTCTCAGTTCCTGTAAGTCTCACAAATAATTTTTATGAACAAATAGTGTTCAGAATGGGATTCTAAACTTGAAAAAATACAAAAATAAATTTTTGAAGAAAAATTAAATTTTATCGTTTTTCGGCATTTCCGGCAGTTGTACGAACGATTTACTTTAAAAGAAATTTTGCTTGTCTCAGTTTCTGTAAGTCTCACAAATAATTTTCATGAACAAAATTATATTAAATTTAATCGTTTTTCGACATTTCCAGTCGATGTGAGAGCTATCCACGCCAAAAGAAATTTTGAGCGTCTCAGTTCCTGTAAGTCTCACAAATAATTTTTATGAACAAATAGTTTTCAGAACGGGATTCTAGACTTGAAAAAATACAAAAATTAATTTTTGAAGAGTAATTAAATTTAATCGTTTTTCGGCATTTCCGGCAGTTGTGCGAACATTTTACGTCTAAAGAAATTCTGCTTGTCTCCGTTTCTGTAAGTCTTACAAATAAGTTTTATGAACAAATAGTGTTCAGAATGGGATTCTAAACTTGAAAAAATACAAAAATAATTTTTTGAAGAAAATATAAATTTAATCGTTTTTCGGCGTTTCCAGCAGTTGTACGAACATTTTACGTCAAAAGAAATTCTGCTTGTCTCAGTTTCTGTAAGTCTTACAAATAAGTTTTATGAACAAATAGTGTTCAGAATGGGATTCTGAACTTGAAAAACTACAAAAATAAATTTTTGAAGAAAATATAAATTTAATCGTTTTTCGGCGTTTCCAGCAGTTGTACGAACATTTTACGTCAAAAGAAATTCTGCTTGTCTCAGTTTCTGTAAGTCTTACAAATAAGTTTTATGAACAAATAGTGTTCAGAATGGGATTCTAAACTTGCAAAATTACAAAAATAAATTTTTGAAGAAAATATAAATTTAATCATCCACATTTCAGAACGCACAAGATCTCTCGCTGTTAAGTTTTCGAACAACCCAACCAATATTCGTATCCTCAACCAATTCTGTACTCCCCGCAACCTTAATATCCCCCCTAAACGTAAGTTCCCTACCCAAACATTACATCAATACATTTCTTCATTTCATCCTTCATCATCTAGCGATTAACCCACTTTATATAGACTGTGAAAGACGGGCCGAAAGACATTATATGTCGATAGCCCATTAGACAGAATAATTCTAAATTGTAAATATAGATGATGTATAAATGTAATACTCTGTCAATAAAGATAATGTATATATATAAATTTAATCGTTTTTCGGCGTTTCCAGCAGTTGTACGGACGATTTACGTCAAAATAAATTTTGAGCGTCTCAGTTCCTGTAAGTCTCACAAATAATTTTTATGAGCAAATAGTGTTCAGAATAGGATTCTAAACTTGAAAAAATACAAAAATAAATTTTTGAAGAAAATATAAATTTAATCGTTTTTCGGTCTTTCCATCAGTTGTACGAACGATTTACGTCAAAAGAAATTTTGCTTGTCTCAGTTTCTGTAAGTCTTACAAATAAGTTTTATGAACAAATAGTGTTCAGAATGGGATTCTAAACTTGAAAAAATACAAAAATAAATTTTTGAAGAGTAATAATTAAATTTAATCGTTTTTCGGCATTTCCGGCAGTTGTACGAACATTTTACGTCAAAAGAAATTCTGCTTGTCTCAGTTTCTGTAAGTCTTACAAATAAGTTTTATGAACAAAATTATATTAAATTTAATCGTTTTTCGGCATTTAAGGTTTTTCGCACATAACTCAGCGACTTTTCAACCAAATTGAATGATTCTTTCGGGAAAAAATCCCACTTTGGCACTACTTTAAGGGGGTAAACTCAGATTGGGATGATCCCTTTTCGAACCCATCAACCCCCAAACAAAAAAAAAACAATGTTTTTACGCCAAAAAACGTCCAACTTTGGCAACGTGTACTGAGTTGGAAAAATTGTGTCGACTCGATCAACCAAAAGGGCATTGAAGTGTGTTCAATTATGAGATATGTAACGTTCGGAAATTTATAATAAATATATCTTCGATGCCTTGGAGAATCAATATGAGATAGATGCTATCTACGTTGACTCCTCTAAGGCATTTCATCGTGTCTCTCACGAGTTGCTTTTGTATAAGCTTGAGATGTATAACTTTAACCGCAACATTGACTAAGGAGCTTTTCTGTAAACCGTAAACAATACTTTAGAATTGATTCTTATATTTCAAGAAACTCCAGTGAAATCCGTTGTTCCGCAAGGCTCCCACATGGGTCCTACATAATTTTTTTAATTTCAGTAAATGATATTATCTCAAACTTAAAATTTTGTTCAGCCTGGATATACGCTGACGATTCGGAGATGACCTCTATCATCACAAACGTAACTCAGATAAGATAAGATTCAAGAAGATATTGACCGTATAGCCAAATGGTGTAATCCCCAAAGCCTGCAACTAAATTTGACTAAGGTTAAGTCAATTTATTTTTGTCATGATAATAATCGACAGTTCACGCCATGATGGAACTCGTTGATGGTATTTTAAGTAGTCTGGAGCAAAAATCATTTGTCCTTATTAACTTTATGGACCTGTCGAAAGCATTTGATTGTGTCTCACATCAAATATTGATTGAAAAGTTACTTAGCTTTAACATGTTATCATCAAGTCGCCAGATGATTATGTCATATTTGAGCAATAGAAAACAGTTGGTTATTAATGAACAGGAGTTATCAAAAGAAGTACTAGTATCTCGCGGGGTACCACAAGGTTCCCATATGGGCCCTCTCTTGTTTTTGATGTATGTCAATGCAGTGACGGTTCGCGGGGTTTTTTCTGGTACGGCCGAGGAACAAGAGGTGGTAATACAGATAGGTAGGGTCAGTTGCAGAGACGGCTGGCTGCATGACCGCACCTATCTGTATTACTACCTCTTGTTCCTCGGCCGTACCAGAAAAAAACCCGCGAACCGTCACTGTGTCAATGACTTTCCCGATGCATTCTGTGATAATGAAGTGGCAGTAATTCAATTTGCCGATGATACTACCATTTCATTGACTAATCCATCGCTGGAGGATTTGTTCACAAACGAGCATGAGATGCGGCAAAATCCTGGTTTACAATAAATGAACGATACAAAAACAGCTAGCTTTACCGCCTCTAAAACCCCTGGTACCAAACTTTCAGGAATTCCTTGGGAACACTAGAGAAATATATCCTCTAAATTTCAGATCAAAACATTCAGATAGAAAATTGTTGCGTAGGCTTAATCATGGGAATTTTGGTATCTTTTAGCAATGATCGTTTTTGGCAAATTGCTAATCTTTGAACCACTGTATCTCCGGTATCCCTAAATTCCCTGGCACAAAAATTTTAGGGGTTCTTTCGGAACATTTCAAGAGTAGTTTCAGTTCAAAATATTCAGGTAGAAAAAAGTTACGTGGTTTTGAACATGTGAGTTTTAGCGATTTTCGATAAAATACATATATTTGAACCATTGTATTTCGGGTGTCTCTCAATTTTTTGGCACCAAACGTTCAGAAGATTTTCAGAAACATTCATAGAGTATACCTATTGAATTTCAGCTAAAAATATGCAGTAAAAAAAAAGTTATGTTAGTTTAAAAATTGGTATTTCGGCTATTTTCCCCAAAATAACGAACTTTGAACCTCTGGATTTTTGTTACCTCTAAAGTTCTCAACATCAAACTCCCAGAGAATCTTTAAAAACATTTCCGAAGTACACTCTCAAAATTTCAACTCAAAATCTTCAGAACGAAAAAAGTTACGTAGGTTTAAAAATTGGAAATTATAAGATTTAGTGAAAATGCTGATCTTTCCAAAATCGTAATTCACACCTCAAATTGTAAGTTTAATATCTGGGAAGCTGAAATTTGAGAAAACTTAGTTTTTCGATACTACAGTCCATCTCCCAAAGTTTCAAAAAAATCCAAGGACCTCGATTTTTTTGCATCGGTGAAAACTAGTGGAATTACCCACATATATTTCATTTAAAGTAAGCGTTAGAATTGATCTGCCATATAAAATTATTTTTTTTTAAATTTGAATCTATTGTAATTTATCAACCGTTTGAATAAATTATCGATTTTGTATTGGTTTTTGAGTTCAATTATGCCTTAATTTCGTTAAATAAATTATAACTCGTAATTTGAAAGCTAAAAATAATTGTGGTTGAAACTTTTCTGAATTATCTTTTTAGCTGAAGAATGTATTAAGTAATAAACTATGGATTTTAAAATAAAGGTGACATCTATATAAGTTGCATGTTATTCATACGGTAATTTCAATTGCGTGCATTTTCTTAGGCACTAATTGCATTCTTATTCATCTTTTGTGTACCTAACAGCAGCGTACTTGTTAACCGAGCTGTAAAAGGCTAATTAACAAACCCACGGTTATTCCTTTTCATAGTTAAATTTATATATGCACTTGCATATCTTACAGTAAATTGACGTTAGTTTCAATTGCATACCTTTGCCGTAGACTTAAATTAACGATTAATTATTTTACATATTCTGATGCATTAATTATCAATTGTTTGCATACGATATATAAAATCATATTGTCTATTACTATATGAAATAACTTAATAATTTCTTGAGATATATTTTATTTTATGGTTACAGCTTTTTTAAATAATTTACAAAAATAATCTTAGCATTCAAAGCTAAGTATACATCAAATAAAACTGTAAAGATATGTAAAATTAGTTTTATTTAAATATGAATGATTTTATTTTTATCAAAATTTTTAATTGAAAAGGCTATATTTAAAAAAATACAACTAAGAATTATGGTTGTTATAGTTTTAAGGCGTGGCGAGCACTGGCAACTTTTCCTAAGCAACTTTTTAGTCACCGAAATCAAACACATTAAAGTTGCTTCGATTTAAAAATCGCCTTACGGCTTACATTTACTGTAATGTATTTAATTTCAGTGGCTAAAAAAGTTGCTTAGGAAAAGTTGCCAGTGCGTGCCAGGCCTAAACGTGTTAATAATTAGATAAATACAAGAAAACGAAATGTAGCCTGAATATATGAATATTCAACCTGTTCGTTACTCTGCAAGCAAAAAATCAAGTCTTACTAAGACTATAAACAAATAACTTATTGAAACAAGTACTTCCCTGGCTAGTGCCACGCCGGATATTGAATGATACAAAAGAAATTTGCATGTTATTACTAGTACTACTAGATAATAACATTGGTTTTAAGATCAGGCTACATTTCGTTTTCTTGTATTTATCTAATGCTTTCTGCAACAAGTAAAGTTGTTTCTAATTTGTTTTAATAATTATGTAATTGATTGATAAGAGATTTTTATATGTTTAGTTATTGAAGCAAATCAGTGGCGAGATCAAGATATCCAATCTAATTTCCTGCTCTTCCTTAAAAAAATAACGTTTTAAAAACTTGGTGCCGATATTGGAATAAAGAACACTTTCTTTGTTAATATCACACAATTATTAATAACAAAGAAAGTGTTCCATATTTCAATTTCCAAGATGTATCACGAAGGTAATCAATTCTTTCCAGATCTTAATTAAATTAACTCGTTTTAAAAAAATGTATATTTCATATAAGTAATTGTATATAATTTCCATGTAAATCGTCGCTATTAAATATACTATTAATAAACTCATTTACGTAAATATCTAAATAAAAGTGCAGTCCATTGTTGTGGTAATAGGGAAAGTTGAAACGTAAAGAGCCGAACAAAAATAAAGGGTCTTTATCACGGAACGTGCGCGAACAATTTAAATATTCAATAGAGTTTGTTTCATAATTGAAGCCCGTAATTTTCCTTTCACAGTCGTCACATTTCACCGAGCCCGGTACAAATGTGTAGAAACCCATGAAAGTCAAAATAAAACATTAAACTAAATGTGACCACATAAAATTAAACGTGTTTTTAATGAACCCGAAAAGCAACGGACTTTATCACGAACACAACACGAGCCCGACAATCGATTATTTCGTGCGGGGGACAAACACGGAGCCCATAAACTTGTCAATCAAGGCAATGGGGATTATCAATGAAAATTAAAGATTATACTAAAACGTGTTATTGTTGTTTAAGTTGGTAAATTAATATAACTTGCTGTAAAATTTAAAGGAATGAAAACTTGACGTGTAATTTAATTCATTTACAGCAGTTAAGGCTTTCAATTTTGAATATAACTGGAGTAATTGTAATTGTTCTCCCGAGAGGGCGCAAACTTTATGTAAGGTATTTTCTTATTTTCCTGAGGGGAAAGAGTTTTCGTTGGATGGAGGGGGAGTTTTGAGTGACTCCTCCCGCTCGCTATCATATCGAAAAATTCACTTCTGCCTCACGTCTGGGTCCCCCTACTGTTGTCAATTCTTTGAAAACGTCAAAATTAAATTCATTCTCGGTTGATTTTTACTTTCTCCGTTACGAAGTACGAGAAAGTATTGTGATCGTGATTTTTTTTTCAAATTTTTTTTTTGCGGAAATATCCGTTTTGGGGTCCCTAGATGCCATTTCAACAATTTCTGGAAAAAATTTTTTTGTGTCTGTGTGTGTGTGTGTCTGTGTGTGTGTGTGTCTGTGTGTGTGTGTGTGTGTGTGTCTGCTGTGTGCGCTGTATCTCAAAAACTAAAAGAGCAATTGATATGAAACTTTGAACATACGTCTTATTTGATAATCCGAAGAACTGAAAAGCTTTTGGTAAAATTTCGTACACCGGAAGTGGGTGTTTACCTTAACTGTTTTTTGTTTTTTGTCAATATTATCTTAAATATAAACAATATCACAAAAAATTTAAACAAAAATTAAAGACAACAAAGAAATGAATAGCTTTTACTTGAAAATATTTTCCATAAAATCATTGCTAATCGAGAAAAAAATTTATTAATTTTTTTAAATTTTTGGTTTATAATTATGAAACGATAATAGTTACAGCAATTTTATGTGAATAATAATTGTAGAGAATGCCAAAATGAACAACTTCTAAAGAATATGTTTTTTTCGAAATCTCGTTAGTTTTCGAGTAAACCTAGTTTTTGAATTTGAAGTATAATTTTTCCATCTTTCATGATTTTGACGTTTTAAACGTCAGTTTCATCCGAGTTTGCGTAACGCTCGCTGTACATTTAAAATATGATTTCAATTGAAAATAAACCTATGAAAACGTAAATATAAAGTCGGAGAAAGTAACATGATGGCCACATCACCATTTTAATTAACTATTTATGTACTTTTGGAACACAAGTCAAAATACATTCTTCATTTATATTATATTCATTGAATACCTTTCAATATGAGCAAGTCATTGCTCAATTGAAGTGATGCTATAGTAAAGGGTGTTCAAATTTGAGGTTGCTTTTTCAATTTGTAACAAAACGCTCAAATTACGTACATTGTATGAAATTTATATTTTGAATTAAAGTACAAATATGGCGGTTAACAATGAAAAATAATATCGGACAAGTGACCTCCTCTTGACCTTTGGCAGGATATCATTCCTTTTGAAAAATTCACTACAACTTTTTCGCGTAACTGCGGCGATATTTCACCAATTGTCGTAGTAATGTTATCCTTAAGGTGTTGTATGGTTTGAGGATTAGTAGCGTAGACTCTTTCCTTTAAGAAACCCCACAGAAAAAAATCCAAAGGAGTCAAATCACAGGACCTTGATGGCCAGTTAATGTTTCCTCTCCGTGAAATTATTCGGTCTTGAAATCGTTCCGTCAAAAGATTAACTGTTTCATTGGCTGTATGTGGTGTGGCTCCGTCTTGTTGAAACCACATATGCTGGATATCTATCCCATGTAATTCTTCCCATAAAAGATTCTCAAGCATCGATCTATACCGCTCTCCTGTTACGGTTACTGAAATGCCGGCTTCATTTTCGAAAAAATATGGGCCAATAACACCTCTAGCCCAAAAAGCACACCAAACAGTAACTCGTTGGGGGTGCATCGGCTTCTCCACTACCATTCGTGGATTTTTCTCACCCCATATTCGGCAGTTTTGTTTGTTGACAAATCCTCCGAGATGAAAATGCGCTTCATCACTGAACATAATGTTGTTACAAAAATTTCCATTTTCTTCCTTTTTTTGTAAGGCCAAATTAACAAAGTTACGCCGTGCTTCGTGATCAAGTGGCTTTAGCTCCTGCGTTAACTGTATTTTCTAGGCCTTTAAATAAAAATCTTTGTTTAAAATGTTATGCATAGTCGTATTTTTGAGGTGCAGTTGCTGTGCTCGATGGCGAATTGATGTTCTTGGAGCTTCGGCAACGCTTTGCCTTACAGCATCAATATTTTCAGGAGAGCGACCACTACGAAGGTAAACGCGCTTTCTTGCATCCTGTACGGTTCCAATTTCCTCAAATTTTTTTATTAACTTCGCAACAGCCGTTTTTGATGGAGCATTATTTCTACCAAATTCCGTATGGCTTTTTCTAACCGTTTCTGCAACACTTTTTCCATATTTATATCAAGTTTTCACTAAAAACACACGTTTTTCAACCGTATATCGCTCCATACTTAAACACCGCAATAGTTTTACAACACAAACGTCAACTGTCAAACGACAAATAAATAGAAGCAATGCCAGTGGCGGATCATTCAAAAAGCAACCTCAAATTTGAACACCCTTTACTATCAGCATATTTAGAAGATGTAACTTTCTAAAATGATTGTAAATGGTAGTTCCTAGTTAATTCTGGAATTTGTTTAGTACGTGATATAAAAAAATATTGTGGCCTTATGACCACATATTTCGGTGTTTATCAATAGCAGAATTAGTTTTTAGGAAGCTTAATTTGAAAGAAAAATATTCTTGTGATTATTTTGAAATCATTTCCATGTATTCCGCTCCCTTTAATATCAATGGACGATATATGTTGCATCAGAGATTCTGTAACCATGGGATCGAGACCTCCAATAGAAGAGGGTATCTGGTTTCCTCCTTGTAATATCCATCTGTTCATGGGATTTCCCAGCGATGAAATTTATCTCTTTTTTCGATGAATGTGAACTCGGTTGTTGGGTTCGAAATTGATGATGTTTCTGTTGATGATTTGCTCCTATCCGAAGTGCTGAATGTAGGAGTAATTACAGTATCAGATTGGGTGCTCTGTGTTTCCTTGTTTCAAAATTCGCTGTGGAAACCTTTTCAACAATTGACGCATCTAATTCAGTGTTTCTCAATATTCTTACTCTAGTGGCACATTTTCCAAAAAAGAAAAATTTCGCGGTTCCCCAACATAGTCATAGATAAATAAAGATAAATACACTCGATTCCGCTAAAATGGACCAAATCTCAAGGAACGGAAACCGAACAAAGGAATCATCACAGACGTATGTAAACCTATTGCTCTGTCTATTTATAAAAAAGGCGATAAAATAAAATTACAAGGCTGAAAGACCTCACCTCAGGTCAATTGCCTGTTGAGGTCATTTGTAAAAGTGTCTCAATAAATGTATTGTCTCTCTCTCTCAGAATGTTATTCTGTGCAAAAATGTGAAACAGAGTGATAAACGAAAGCTACTGATACAGGGTTTACCAGGGGAGTACGATGCCAACAACAATGCGTCTGAAATGTTTCGGAATTGTCTAAAAATTATAACTTAAAGGGGTCTTCTGCTTTGTTAACCGATTTTTTGTACCTATTTTCAGGAATTTGTAATAAGAGAACCTCAAAAAATATTTAAACAAAGCTTCTTTTTACTGTATTAAGCCATTCTTAAGTTTTAAACATGGGTTTTTCAACATTATTTAGTTGACCACAATGACCTGCAGATGGCTTTGACCGCGCCTCTACCAGAAAGTATTACCAGCGATTCCAGGTCGTGTGAAAGAAAGAAGTAGATATTGTTCTTCATTGTAATTCCGATGGCTATCGTTAAATGGTTCACTTTCTCAAAATTTAGATTTTTCTTAAAATGGCGGACTTGTGACCTAAAAAATAAAATAAACATTGGGCACTCTTCCGCCATTTAAAGAAAAATTAAAATTTTGAGAAACTGGAACATCGAACGATAACTTACGTACTAACAATTTAGAAAAATAAGTACTTCTTTGATTCAGACCACCTGAAAATGCTGAATCACGGCTACCGTTTGATCTTCACTTTTTGTCAGAGGGGCGGTCAAAGCCATCTAGATCAACAAAATAACGTTAAAAATTCCTGGTTAAAATGAAATAATGACCCAATAAAATAAAGAAAGTGTGTCTAAAAATCTTATAAGGTTCTCTTGCAAAAAATTCCTGAAAATACGCTCAAAAAATGGTGATGTGGCCATCATGTTACTTTCTCCGACTTTATATTTACGTTTTCATGGGTTTATTTTCAATTGAAATCATATTTTAAATCTACATCGAGCGTTGCGTAAACTCGGATGAAATTGACGTTTAAAACGTCAAAATCATGAAAGATGGAAAAATTATAGTTCAAATTCAAAAATTCGGTTTACTCAAAAACTAACGAGATTTCGAAAAAAACTTATGCCTTAAAAGTTGTTCATTTTGGCATTCTCAACAATTATTATTAACATAAATTTGCTATAACTATTATCGTTTCATAATTATAAACCAAAAATTAAAAAAATAAAAATAAATTTTTTTCTCGAATAGCAATGATTTTATGAAAAATATTTTCAAGCAAGAGATGTTCATTTCTTTGTTGTCTTCGATGTTTGTTTAAATTTTTGTTGTGATATTTTTCATATTTAAGAAAATATTGGCAAAAAACAAAAAACAGTTAAGGTAAAGGTGTACGAAATTTTACCAAAAGCTTTTCAGTTCTTCGGATTATTAAATAAGACGTATGTTCAAAGTTTCATATCAATTACTATATTAGTTTTTGAGATACAGCGCGCACAGACAGACACAAACATACACACAGAGATACACACACACACACACACACACACACACACACACACACACAGACACAAAAAAAAATCTGGAAATTGTTGAAATGGCATCTAGGGGACCGCAAAACGTATATTTCCGTAAAAAAACTTTTTGAAAAAAAATCACGATCACAATACTTTCTCGTACTTCGTAACGGAGAAAGTAAAAATCGGCCAACTAAGCGGAAGTCTTCCGCTTCGTTGGCTGAAGGAAGCAGAAGGAACATTTTGCTCATTGTTGAAAATTGTGCGGCATACCTTCATTTAGATAAACTTAAAAGAATTAATATATATTACTGTCCTTAATTTAAGACAAAGTTACAAAACGATTTTTTGCAAGAAGGCTGTCCTAGATCTGCATCTGTGCCGATTTTGTAGACGTGCAAACAAAAACAAAAGATAAAAAAGCAGATTATACTTTGCATGCATTTTTGCAGAATCAAATTGATTTTTTCATATATTTTTAATCAAGAATTTATTGAAAGATAAATATTTTCTGGTTTAACTTAACGTGGGATTTTTATTTGGGGCAAAATGTACTAGTGTCCCGAATTAAGCGGAATTGTCTACAACGAAAAAAAAATTTTTAACGATTTTTCTATTGATACTTATATCTCTGTTATGTAAATAATTCTTATAACCAAGAGAAAATATGAAAATAATTTAATAAATAGTGGAGTTTGAAAATCATTAATCTAATTCTTGACTGTCTCTGGGCGTTGTATCTCAAAAACTAATACCGATCTTTTCGTAAAATTATTAAACAAAAAACCGGAAACAACAGCAATACTTTCGAATACGTACGAATAATCAACATCCAAAGAGTTTTACAGTTGTATAATTTTTAAAATTACAATATTTTAGGAAAATATGTGATTTTTAAGATTTTATGAATTTTTCATAGTAAAATGTGTGATTTTGATGCTTTCCATCGATTTTATTAATATTGGATGGATGAGGCTGTTACTTGTTGAAACTCCATGGATGAAGCCACTGTGTGGTGAAATAATTGTCGTAGAACAATAAAGATAATTTGAAACCATACACTGTGTTAGTGTTTTATTAAATAATTTTATTAATGATTTTCTCAACCTGTTCTTTTATGTTTTAAAGTGATAATTCAACTCATGTAGAAAATAGCCGAGCAAACAGATAAAAAAGGTAGATAAAACTTTGCAAGTGGATAAAATGATAGATACAAGTTTGCTAGTGAATAAACTTTATTTACCTTTACCATAAGATCTTAACGATGTGAAATTATATCTAGTTTTTCTTTATTCGTTAAACCATCTAAACAATTATCATACGCGGTTTTAGTTTCTGCAGGATTTTTTTTTTATTTTAAGCAAGAAGGCCGTCCTAGATTTGCATCTGTGCCGATTTTGTAGATGTCTTGGAAAAAAATATCAAGAGGCACAATATCTTCGTTTTTTAGGCGTTTCCACCCGATTTAAGCACAATTTGCGACAAAAGTCATTTTGCGTATCTCCGTCCCTGAAAGTCCCACATTTGTTTATACACAAAAAGTCTTCAGAATGAGCTCCTAGACTTGAAAAAAAATGGAAACAATTTTTTGAAGAAATATTTTTTAAATCGTTATTTAGGCGTTTCCAGTCGATTTAAGAACTATTTACGACACAAGTCATTTTGCGTATCTCCGTTGCTGAAAGTCCCACAAAAAATAGACAAACAGGGTTCAGAATGCGCTCCTAGAATAAAATAAGAACAAAATTTGGAAGAAATCTTTTTTTGTCATTTTTTAGGCGTTTCCAGTCGATTTAAGCACTATTTACGACCAAAGTCATTTTGCATATCTCCGTTTGTGGACATCCCACAAAAATGTTTTATAGGCAAATAGTGTTCAGAATGAGCTCTTAGACTTGAAAAAAAAAATAGAAAACATTTTTTGAACATTTTTTTAAATCGTTTTTTTATGCGTTTCCAGTCGTTTTAAGCACTATTTACAACAAAAGTGATTTTGCGTATATCCGTTCCTGAAAGTGCCACAAAAAATTTGTAGACAAATAGTGTTCAGAATGAGTTGAGTAAAAAATTTAAAAAAAAAAGTTTTCTTTAATCGTTTTTTAGGCGTTTCCAGTCGATTTAAGCACTATCTACGATAACAGTCATTTTGCGTATGAATTTGCGATGAATTTGACAGTAGATTGTCAAGTTTGTTTGAAAAAGAGCAATTTTATTTGTATAAAGGCAATTGCGGGTTGCATCCAAAGTTGTGCTTTGAAAATTTTCGTTCAAAAAGCTAATAGTCTACAATGTGATTTAAAATATCTCTGTTCTTGCAATAAATTTCAATAAAGAAATGAATCCATACATCAGCAGTATTTTGTGCGCTATGGAAAAAAAGTATAAAAGTTAGAGCGAAATTATATCTACAAAATATTCGTCTTTTGCCAAAATGAGTCGAATTAAAATGAACAAATAACGAAATTTATTTTTTTAACTGCATGCACTAATGGGTTAATTATTTGATTTACTCCCTTAATCATTGTATAAAGGGTGTATTTGAAATAACGAACAGGCTCGTAACCACAAAGAGATTATATTATTTTTAAACAATATTCGCAATTATTTTGTTTATAGCTGTAACAAAAAGCCCGCAATTAATTATTACAGTTAATGAGTGAAAATACGCAACATGTTTGGGGACAGTGGTAATGTGACCTAATTTTTAAACGGCATCGGCTTTAGATATCGAATTACAACAAGCGCGTAGGAAATATCTGAGAGCTCTTTAAGCGTCAATGAACTTGAGGACTGTTTATCTTTTACAGAAAAAAACGTTGCGATAAAACTTCCAATTTCGGATGCAAGAAATCGTATCTCGCGTTTTAAATAAACAAACACACATTCCATGCAGACCTAATTAAATGAGAAAAGCATCGGTTCTCAAAATGTTTAAAAAACCTCGAAAAATTAGGAAAATTCAAATTTTTTTTTAAATAAATTTTAACGGAAATGGGTTCACAAATATTTTGTGTATGTGCCCTTAAATGCCTGTTCGTTATATCAAATACACCCTGTATAAACAATTTCAAACACAATAACAATAGCCGTTAATGACGTCTACGCCACTACAAGAACTTGCTAATAATGAATGCTATTTTCATAGAAGTGTTCATGAATAATCACGATCGATTCCTAAGCCTGCCACTTGAAATACAGCAATTCTCACTAATTTGTCCATGCCAACCTTGATAATTGCATACAAGGCGAAATGTCTATATGAAGTTGCGAATTGGCTGGGATTTCTGAGTTCCAAATAAGTGCATCCGCAGGCCGTTTGAATAAAGATGGCGTTTTACGATCCTGACCAAAATCGCAGTCAAATCGAGGCATTGCGATCGGAAATTTTTATAAAATCAATCCGCGCCTTTATCGCTTCATTTAAGGCCCATAAAAATCGAGCGGCCGCACAAAAAGGCCGCTTTTAACTCGTTGTTTGTCCACTTAACACTTATTTGTTTAGT
Organism: Ocypus olens; assembly: GCA_910593695.2. Lineage (NCBI taxonomy): Eukaryota > Metazoa > Arthropoda > Insecta > Coleoptera > Staphylinidae > Ocypus > Ocypus olens. Next base: position 15,076,931 of record OU343047.1, read on the forward strand.
TGTTTTCTCCTCCATTATCATACAAATATATCCGTAATGAACTGTTTCGGCCCGTTTCTACATTTTATGTGTGCCTCAGCCGCAAACGGCCCATTTTGTAAACGAATCCGGCGACGAGCGCACTACTTAAGTCCTGTATTTATGTTCGCGTTGAATACAACAAAAAAAATTCCAACATCTAATTGAGGCAAATGTTTCTTAAATTATTATACGGACTGTCTCATTATAAGTAAATAACATACCCCCAATTAGTAATTAATCAATTTGATTGAAGACGGCAAAAAAAGTTCTATTGTAAATATTGATGCTCGCATTACCCAGATAAAAAATAAACAAGATTATTTTAAATCTTAATAAACCCAATAAAGAAGATGAATGCTTCCGTTACTACGTGGAAATCCATAATTGAAATGAGATTAAAATTTCACTAATTATTGTAAAAAAATATAGTCAGTAAAGTCAGTAAAATTGAAATAAAATATTTTTGGAATAAATCCTCGAATACGTCGATTTTCTTTTATAAAAATTCCCATTTTTGCATGAAAGTCTATTTTCAGTCGTCATTTGTTTTTGAGTACTGACGTCATCCATTTTGTTTTTAAATGGCAACCCCCTATTTCTGTTCTTGATTTTGATCGAGGTGTTCCAGCATTTTTTCCAAAAATATTTTATTTCGATTTTACTGACTATATTCCATACTTTAGGCGCGCACTGTATAACTTGAGACGGTAGGTTTATAAATCTTTACAAAAAACATGACCACCATTATGAAGTACGAAAACAATACGTACCTGAGTGAGACCAAGCTGCTTGCAACGAGATGTATTACCAATCACATGCCCTGAATAATCAAGCACCATTTCAACACGCAATTTTGGTATCAAGAGCATTTAATAAAATGCTGAGCCAAATTTTTACATTTATTAATTATGACTGAATACTATTACAGTATTACCGAGCACTCGAGGCGTGTAGGGGTAAAGTTTGCGCAGAGAGAGAAAGTATTCGGAGAACCCGACAACAAATCTCCAAATTGATGTTAGGATGGTCACTGCACAACACGCCTCTAGTGTTGAAGAATATATTAATAGAGCATTCCGTGGAATGCAGAAAATACACTTAAATCTAACAACGAAACACGTTCCATGGGGTTGAGTATAATGACTATGGAGAGAGAGAAGACCTAAATAAAACCAAAACCATCAGATAATTGCGACTAATTCAGAGATTATCCAGCGGAAAGTGTGCCCTCTATTCAAATCGTCTTAATGTCGAGTGTTACGGAAGCCCGCAATTTTCTCTTATTAAAAAAATATATTGTTTTTGTTATTCTCTGATACCTCGAGGCCGCCAACGAAATTAATTAAATTAATCGCCGGAAAAGGAACGTATTAAGTCATTACGGCACACGAAATAGCGCTGCGGTGTTGATTGTAATTTTAATTATTTAGAAATTAAGTCCGGAGTATTCTTCGTGCGCATTTTAATTCGGAAAGTATTTATTAATATCGTACCGGAATGCGATCCTGCAAGTTCGTAGTTAATGGGTACTAACGTGATCGGGCGATGTCTTCTTCGCGGCGGGTATTGCGTTTAATTCGGTGTTTAATTGGTCTTATTTATTAATCAAAATTAAAACTAAAGAGTGGTTCATTAGTGGAAGTTTAGATCAGAAAGTAAATTATTGCTATATATTATACTAGCTAGAGTCGGCTTAAAGTTTTATGAAGCTCTAGGCACTAATTTGTTTGGAGCCCCTCAACATTCACAGTAATGAACTGAATTCTAGTCATTCAAAATATTTGTGGGTGTTTATTTATTTAGTTGTAGTATAGCAAGGGACGTCTAGAATTGAAAACATTAGAAATATTGTAAAATAATATAATTTAAAGCTTTTGGTCATAGTCGATTTTGGTGATTGTCTCTTCTTTAGTCTGGACTTAGTTGGTTATAATCGGTTAAGGTACAACTTCTCTAGGAGCGATGAGTGTAAATTTTAAACCGTAAACCAACGATATGACTCATGTGACTCATATTTGTAACTAAATTTGTAGTCAGATCTAAATCTAGAAAGTCGACATTCACCAATTTCTCTAATTGTAGATTACGTTCCTTTGACTTAATTTCAACACAAAGCACCTCACACCTTTAAACATAGCTATTTAACATGAACCCTTTAACAGCTAACAGGTTCTGGAAGCAGTACTCTAGAAGCTGAAACACTTTTTTTTTCTGGATAGTGAGTAGTCATACAATAACTTACTTTTAAAGTCAAAAGGATTTAAAAAATGAAAATATATCGACGAAGCCTAAAACCATCAGTCCCACTTACGAAAAGCGAAAAAGATAAAGTTTTCTCAAGACTATATTAAGTTTGGATTTGCCATCATTGAAACAGTATTGAGGTCCACTCGCCTTGAAAGATATTTGTACCAGCAATATTCCAGTAAGATAACAAAATGGAAAAAAAAAATTCTTCGACGTCAGAAACGCTCAAGTGCATGAATTTATTATAAAGGCGTGTCACAGCATCTTAAAGTTTTATATGAAATAGCTTTTTGATAGCGAAGCAAAGGAAATCTCATACTATCGGTAAGTAATGCATCAAGCTGTGATGTGTACTAAAAGCCACGCAGATAATATTAGGAGAAGATGCAGAACAAAAATTGTCGTTTTTCTTCCAAATAACATTACCATGAACAAAGTGAAATAATCTCCATTTTTCACCATAAGTTGCGATGGAGCCCCACACATCGTGCACAGTTAATCGTTCATGTGCGCTTTGTCAGCAAAGAACAAATTGAAGAAGAGATTTTGCACTCCCAATCTTTAATAGCAGGCATTCAATCTAACGATATATTTGATTCAATATCTGACTTTATCAAAAGAAATGATTTGGATTGGAATAAACTCATTGGACATTACCCAGATGGTGCCCTTGCAATGATAGCTGCACGTTCAAGCATAGCTCAAAAACTCTAGGGAAAGAATCTCACCCTGCTTAGCACACATTATTATTCATTATTCGTGTTATTCATCGATAAGCTTTGGCTTCAAAAACATTGTCACAGATTTTACGCCAGACTATAGACTCGGTTGTAAAGGTTGTGAACTACGTCAAAAGCAGCGCTTTTACCTTACTTTGCGAGAATTATATTCTGATCACAGAGTCCTACTTTTCTACATGGAAGTATGCTGGTTTCCTAAGGGTAACATGCTGACACGAAAGAAAAGAAACCATTCTATTTCTTGAGGCCAAAGAAAAAAAAACGATTTTCTGTAAATGTTCAGCAATGAACAATTTTAATCGAAGGCCTATTCGAAGCCTTGAATCAGCGAAACTTTAAGCTTCAGGGCAGGAATGGCAACTTTGATAAGTAACTACGATAATATCCAGGGTTCCATATTGAAGCTTCAACTTTGGAGATAAAAGGTGTCTACTGAAAATGTATTATCGTTCTCTCGACTACACGAAGCAATTAAAAATTAAAGTACGGACTGAAATAGAAGCTTATTTGCAAGCGTTAGAACTAGAAACGGGCGAAATGACTTTTTTTTGTAAATGGAAAAAGGTATCACTGAAATGAAATTGATGAGCAAAAAGAGGGCCTCACTTCAAAATTGCTTGCATTCACCCCGAACACGTAGTGGAGAGCAAAAAAAGTCCTTACTTTTAAACATCTCGACTCTTTTAATCAACTCACTCTCTAGCTGGAACACGAATTTATCCGATACTATCGAGACATTAATTCAGAAAAACCAATATGACATATGACTAGAAATTGTCATTTTGTAACATTTGTTTGTAATGTCTTACAATTACCAGAAGAAATTTAGGAAGAATTTCTAGAAATGAAGGTCTATTTGACCATGAAAGATGACATTCACCCACCTCTTGATGTTTGAGAAGATTTGGATCTAGCGTATCCTTGTTAATCAAAGAGTTGCCTCTTTTGATTTTTGAATACTTGTTCCGTTTTTTTTTATGTGAGACAGGTTTTTCAGCTTTGGTGCTAATTTTTATAATACTTAGTAATTTTCAGAGGCGAACCAACGTTTTATTAAAGACGAACGTTCATTTTGTATCACTTTCTTTAATAGATTGCAGTTGTAATTGATAAATAAAATAAAATAATATGAGATTATTTGTAATGTCAATGTAAAAATAATGAAGAGGGTTATGAAAATATGATTTATAATGCGAGGAGGCTCGTCGCAACAAATGTTGCGAAACCCTTATTTGAAGGATCTATGCATGTGGGAGCTACATACGGCAGAAGAGTTGGTAAAAACTTACAAAGAATATCTGATCAGTCTTGGGAATGAGTTTGTTGGATTTCAATGCCCACAGTAAACCACATGAGATGTTTTTTTTTTCTACAGAATTTTGGTAAATATTTTCAGCGCTCCATTTGCCAACATTGGAATTGCATTTAACCTCTTCACGCCCAGGTCGCCACATATGGCGACAAGCAAAAAAAATAAAACAAAAATATTTTACAAAAAGAAAATGTACCCCTTCTAGCGCCATCTATGGAATATTTTTTCATATTTTTTTGCATAAATGAGGAAGTGGAATATTTCGTAAAAAAACAACAAAAATGTAATTTTTCAATAAATCTGGGATTATGCTATAACCCAATCAAAGCAACATGGGCGCGAAGTGGTTAATGCGAGGGCGGCTAATTGAAGAGATAAACGTTCATTTTCCAAAATGAAAATTTTTAGAATTAGGCTACATACTGCGATAACGCAAAAACGTCTTGCATGTCTACCATTACTTCGAGAAATTGACTTCAGAGAAATCAATTAAAATTTTGTCGCGAAAAATCACGTAATATAAGCTCTTCAACTGTTCACCGTTGCTCATCAGGAAGTTATAAAGAGCAAAAGAGAATTGCGCGAAGAAGTGTGTTTTTTGAAAAATGAAGATTTATTTTTTAATTGTAAAAAACAAAATTGTTAAAGAATACCATTTAATTTAGTGGGTCACCACTTTCTTCAATGCCATGACGCCTTCAAATCCGACTCTGTTTTCACCGTTGCAATTTACGATAAACCAGAATAACAACCAACTTAACGTCACACAATGATGACAGATGTTGAATTTTGGATTATTTTATAATTAAAAATGATGTAGGATTTGATCGCAATGTAGCCGAAGTGAAATAAATTGATTGATTGATTGATCAATTTTATTACGAAAATGAAATAAAACATATGTACCACGGGCATTCTCGCAGATTATGCCCTTGATACATAAAATTACATTATAATCAAGACTATATAAATCAGAGATTTTAGAATATGTATTTTGTTTTAAATTATTTTATTATAATTACCTGTGAAATTTAAACTCATTCAAACGTATTAAGAAATTAGCATTACCATCTATAATATCAAAACCCACGATTGCTAACTCAAGAAATATCTGTTTTTTTTTTAATTATGCTTTAATATATCTAACATCGTTGCACTTAAAGTAAAAAAAAAACATTTCTTAAATGCCGATGAAAGCTTAAAAAATAACTACAAAAGGCATAGCCCTATAACATGATTAAAAATCCCCCGTCCGGGATTTTGACTGGACTTAGAGCATTCAATTCGGTTTCAAAAAAGACTAAGCCTCCTAAATTTTCAGCCCGCTAGAGCGTCTATAGCGGCCACAAGCTAAAAAAAACGGGTTTTCAGTATTTTTGGGATAACTCGAGCTAGAGATAGTATTTTTATTTTATCCTATAATGTAAACATATCAATAACTCCTTAGCAACGAGTAACGTTAAGGTACCTTAAACAACACTAGTGTTGTTATATGTATCTATCGCAACTCGTTGCTATGGAGATATTGGCAAACAAACATGATTTCGCTTTTTGACGGTTTTCATCAAACATGTTTTTAAATTTAAAAAAATTGAAATATGATAAAATAAACCGTGTTACGACACACGTAACGTTATTAGCTTTTACATTACTCGAGAATTTAAATTTCAAACTTTTCTCTCGTAATGTAAAACACCTTCATAACGTTACTTGTAAATTAATATACCTATTACATGCGGGTTGCGTCACATTTATCTGCCTCATTGTGGTATTTTTTTCAGATTTTTCGCTTGATAACCGAAAACTGGCGGCCATTTCAATATTTGTAACGTGATTTTCAGTACGTTTTTTTCGCGACGGAAAATCCAAAAACTCTATCATTTGGCATTTTTCATTGCCTTCAAAATTATGTATTGCCAAAAAAAATTCAAGTGGTGCAAAAGGTCGAAAAACGTCGAAATACGCGATTTGGGTCGTTTTTTACCGGTTTTTAATCCTCTTGCGACGTGTTTGGGAGTATTAAGACCCGGCGCTACCCGACCGAAAATTTAAAGGTAAACTCCTTTCCCCTGTATCTAACCCGCGAAAGCCTTAGAAGAGCGCATCCGATTTTAAATGGAAAGACCACTGTAGTAAAAGAGTAATAAACATGTATAAAGTATACCTGTCAATTAATAGAAGAGTGCTTGCTTTCGAAGTTACATTTTATTAGATATATCAATTAATACCCAAAAATAAACAAAACGTTACTAATATAATAAATTTAAAATAATAAATACCAGAACATACCGTCTAGATTTTCTCAATGTTATTATTTTTTATAAATTATTTTTGTTATTATTATGAATTCGTTAGAAATCTTCACGGTAAGCCTTAGACAATTGGAAATAATGGAGAACTAATGCAGAGATTTTTTTTTAATACAAAATAGTTTAGGAGATATCGAAAAAAAAATTTAATAGGTGTAGCGCCTCCCCTTAAGTCATCATAAAGTCCCTAAAGGGGACTTCTCGGAGACTTCTATCTCTCGGAAATCGTTTTAGCACCTTAAAAAATCGCCAAGTGAGACTTTCTGACCCTCAATTTTTTTTAATATAATTTTTTTTCGGCCAAAAACCACATTTGGCACTTATTTCTAACCCTTCAAAACATTTAATAAAGAAACTGACTACGGGACTCCCCTTTAGGGACATTATGATGACTCAGTACCCCCAAAAACGTCGCAAAAAGATTAAAAACCTAGCAAAAATCGTGTATATCGGCGTTTTTCGACCTTTTGCACCACTAAAAAAAAATGGCAATACATCATTTTGAAGGCAATGAAAAATGCCAAAAATTAGAGTTTTTGAATTTTCCGTCGCGAAAAAACAACGTGTTAAAAATCATGTTACAAATATTGAAATGGCTGCCAATTTTCGGTTATCAAGCCGAAAAATTGTAAAAAAATACCACAATGAGGCAGATAAATGTGCTTTCGAACGCCGCAACCTGTATGTAAAAATATTACCTCTAACTCGAGTTATCCCCAAAATACTGAAAAAACGTTTTTTCTTTAGCTAGCGGCCGCTAGAGACGCTCTAGCGTGCTGAAAATGTAGGAGGCTTGGTCTTTTTTGATACCGAATCGAATAATTTTGAAGGCAATGAAAAATGCTAAAAGTTACAGTTTTTGGATTTTCCGTCGCGAAAAAAAAACTTGCTGAAAATCATATTACAAATATAGAAATGGGCGCCAATTTTCGGTTATCAAGCCGAAAAATCTGAAAAAAATACCACAATGAGGCAGATAAATGTGCTTTCTAGCGCCGTAACCCGCATATAAAAATATTATCTCTAGCTCGAGTAATCCCAAAAATACTAAAAATCCGTTTTTTCTTTGAGCTAGTGGCCGCTAGAGACGCTCCAGCGGGCTGAAAATTTAGGAGGCTTAGTCTTTTTTGATACCTAATGCGAATCGGTCAAAATCCCGGCCGGGGCACTTTTCACCATCTTATAGGGCTATGCCCTTTCAATTAGCAGACATATTATTTCTTCATACACATCTCTAGTTTATCCAGAAAAAGATAATAATACGTAATTTAAATTCCTTATTAACAAATTTCAATTCAACACACTTTTGATTGCCTCAGTATTCACATGTTTTAATTTATTATTTCAACCTCGAATTAGTCACACGTCTGGCCGTAGTTTTACATCGAGAAATAATGAGACAAAAAGAAGACGAGCAATTGCCATTACCGTTGTTCGAATTATTTCTCACGTATTGTTGGCGAGTCCGTTTCATCCATTTTATTATTTGTCAAATCGTGATTCCCTTATAAGAATTGAACACGCCGCGGAAAAAAAATGTGCCGTGATTAATCCTTGTACATTGTTGCTCCGGACAAGCGTTCCGTTTCTCTTTTAAACGTACTGAATCTGATTATGAATGCTAAAGGATATCGCTTAATAAATATTGCGAGATTCCGGTGTAATTTTCCCGTCACGAGCCGAAGATAATTTCGATGGAATTATATCCGCTTTATCGTTGGGGTATGCTGGAAACGCGAACTACACTCACCCGGGGGGTTATGTTCTTGAATGATGGAGAAGGGAATGTTTCCGCCAATTACGGTTTCGTTTTACAATTCTACTTGCTTGTAGTATTATTCTTGTAGTATCAAATTTTATAATTATGGCACGTTTTAAATTCATAGTGTTCTACAAAAAAAAATTGTTCCTCTTATTTTATGCGACTTAATACCCTAATTAGATATTATATTTTTGTTCCCTTTTTATTTTATATCCAATTTGCGTGTTTCTCAGCTTCATTAGTCGATGGTCAATATTGATCAATTCTCGATTTTTGGAGGAGGAATATTGGTGTAGGTTTAAAAATAAAAATTCACTTGGTTTGTTACACGATTAAATTGTTTTATTATCAACTAGTTTCGGCTTAGTGCCATTTTTCATTCTTAAACCTATATCAACATAATGTTTCACCAAGTGATCAATGAGAAACAAGTATATGGAATATTGGTGTTTGTAAAATATTTAATATTTATTTTAATATGTAATTTGTCGCTCCATTTATTTTAGTAATTGTATTATATTGTACTTTATTGCAGTTTACTATACCGTGAGATCAAAAAGTCGAAACTAGCGCATGTTTTGAAAAGCCCTATAAGAATTCATGTACTGGGCAGAAAGACCTAAGGTCGATAGCCCCTATCAGGAATCAAAATATGAAAAATTCTAACTGTAGGAATAAAAAAAAATGTACTAAATGCAATTACTGATAATAAAGATTTCTTATATATAATTCATGTAAAGTTATATTGGCTGTCTGGAATTCTTCAATGTGTACATTTGAATAATTTTGACATTTTGCCTTTTTAAATAAATTTGAGACAACCTCAGTTATTGCAGATGCATTAAATAAATTTAATAAAGACGAAAATAGCCTGAATGTATGAATATTCAATAAGTTTTTTGTTTGTAGTCTTAATAAGACTTAATTTTGCAGAGTCACGAACAGGTTGAATATTTATATATTCAAGCTATTTTCGTCTTTATTATATTTATTTAATTCCTGTCTTTTTGTTTAATAATATAATTTCATGGTTTTAGTTACCATACACAAATATTTTATAAATACATCACATTGCATTTGAATTTAAGATATTCCGTTTCGTTAAAATTCGTGATACCCGTACAATATTTATACAGGTCTAAATCCGACATAATCCAAATAGTTTCTATGAAGAAATATAATGTGACAGCTGACGCATAATTTCATCAAAGAATGACGACCGTGTAATCCCGAAAAGAGATTACCTTTTCATATAAAAAAAAAAACACCTCGAGACAAATCCGACCACCTCTTTAATATCTCAAAAACCGAAGAGCGACCATAACGATTCCAGGACTTGTCAAAGCATTTCAAAGCATTTCACACGCACCGAAGGATTAACCGGTTATGATAATAACTGATTAAGAGAGCGGAATCATGTGTACGAGCTTCGGAACCATGGGGCGATCCGCCCTTTTCAATTACTTCGTCAAAAACTACCTGACGTAATCTGACAGCTCGGCCAAAATCCCTTCCGTCTGGCAACGGGATGATAAGTCTTGGAATTAACACAAAGGGATGGTGTATCTGTGTCTGTCCGCGTGTGGTAAATGTTATTAGGATAGCTGATATTAATTAAAAATTGGTATTTAATTTATTTTCTCTAAAAAACAATCTTAAATCTACTATTTATAGCATGCAAATTTCTTTTATGTATTCAGTGAGCTTCTGAGTATTTATTGTTACAAATCACAAGAGTGTTTGGCAATAAGGTCATGAACTAGTTGGTCGCTACTTTCATCCTTATCCAAATTACCATAACATGACTACTGATAAGAACTGATATTTTGGTATTATTTTATAAGAAAGTAAAACACTTTTCATTAGCAGTAGATTTATCGATTCCAAGTAATTTTACGATATCAATAATTTAGAAGTTTTATCATCCGACACTACACAAAAGGAGGGCCATAAAAAGTTTGAATACTAAAACGTGCATTTTTATTTCCAGCACTCGACGCTTTTGCATTAATGAGCATGCACGTGAAGCACTTAAGATATTGGTGAAATTAAAATGGAAAGCATTTTTAAGACTCAATTATAACCAATTTCTGCATTTCGTAATTATAATTTACTCCGACGTGTATCAGCTGGGGGTCAAAATGGCCATTAAAATGCATAAAATGGTAATGAAAACCCGATGGCTACCCGATTAAGCACACCTAATATAAACATCTCAAATGAAGCTCAGTAACGATCGTAATTAGCAATATTTGTTATATCTTTCGGATAAATTTATTAACGTTAAAAAAATAACGGTACGTTATTGTGATATTAGAATTTAAATGAGATTGAATTTTATGATAAAGAGACTATTTTAGCGGACAAAGTGTACCTTGATATTTTTACTCATTCCATAAAAATAAATAATTGTAACAACTTGGTGCTAATAAATATTTAGTATACTTGGTCTCACGTGTAAGAACATACCAAAATAAACCATATAATAATAAGTCAAACTTTTTTAAAATTTAAATTATTATTAACACATTACGGTCCGGGCTTATTGCGGACGATCTTATGCCTGTAGCCCCTAAATTTTAAGGTTTGAAGGTGTTGTGTATGGCCACAATGTTTGCAATATGTAGTAATTATTTTATTATAAAATTTAAAACATGTTTACAATTGTTTGGCCATCCATTCGATCGCCGAAAATAATTTTCGCCGTTATTCCGAAATGCCGTGTGAATCCATTCTCTGGATAAAATTCGCCCAGAAAAGGTGATTCTTTTTCTCCGCGAATAAAACACATTATGCTCTCGCTTCGTATTTTTCATTTTGCAAAAAAGTGTCTAATATAATAAATTACAAACATTTCTCGCGAGTTGTGATAACTACTGATTTGCAATTTTGGTCTTGCTTCCATCCGGAATGTAACCAAAAACAATTTACCAATGAGATAAAATTGTTTAGCAATAACAGTTTTTGATGCAACAATAAGTCCATTATTAAACCAAAGTAGAAAAAAACATATTTATATGTCTCCGGACAGTAATGTTTTAATCTAGTCTGCTATATTCTTGCAAACATGTCAATTTCAACTCTTTTACCTATTTTTTAATACATGTACATCACCTTCAAATTGTTTTGACCTTTATAAAAAGTAACGATTTAATAGCATCCATAAAATATTATTGTTTTTATTACTACTATTAAGTGTAATTTAAAAGGGATTTGTGTGAAGTTAGATATAATATTAATATTAAATCAATAAACAATTAACCACTGAAATGCAAGCATTTGTGCGTGGTATTATGACAAGGATAATTATCTTACAACTAAATTAGGCTAACATTTAAAATATCGACAAAAATTGGTTATTAAAGTTTAACAATGTTACATTAATCGTTCCGGAATACGCTCCAATATAAACTTGTTATTGTTTTGATTTTAAATTATGGCACATTAGCTCTTGACGCTACTCATTTCCAGGACTGTACCTATTCTAGACGTTTTGAAAATTGATAAGTTATATTAAGTTCGTTGATTAAACCGCCATCTCGTCTCTACTACCAAAAAAAACCTGTCTATAGTTTGTCGTTGTTAAACGAGAATGATAATCAACTTTAACTAATAGGTGCTGAAGCCCTAGGGCGCTAAACAGCGGAAGGCGCCGCGGCGCAGACGCTGTACGATTTAATTTCAACTTTTTGCATGTCAATGTCCACGTTCGCAATTTAATCCACTTATCTGTTCCTCCGCCCCTGCATGGTCTCTTCAATGGTATTCACTACCTCCGCAATTATTCTAATGCAGGACCGATCTTACCCATAAAAAGCTCAAAATATGACGTCAAATTTAAAACTCCACTTATTTAAAAAAGTCCAATTATCGTTTTATTAAAAATGCTAGTCTAAATGTTTAATTCTTCAAGGGAACTGCGTCTTTATGATGAAAACTCTTTCTTCATTCGAATAAACAAAATTAGTGTACCAACTAGAGATGGGCAAAACTGCTACTTTTGAATTACGTTGCTACCTGTGATTGCTACTTTCTAATACCAATGATTTTTAACTGTTACTGTGACCACGATTAGTAAACGACGTAACACCTGAAATTGTTAATGGTTTCTCAAAAAAGTTTTTCATATGATATTTGTCCACCTGGTCACATAAATAGTGTTCCTTTTGATATTATACCGGTGACAGAATATTTTGGCTGTATTATCTTCTATACCAAATAAACATACGACGATCCTTGATTCACTTAAAAATTTGAAAAGTATTTGGAGATTTTTACAGAATCTTGTAACAGAATGTTTGTTCAGTAAAGGACCCCCCACAAATCTTATGGAAATTAAATTTCGGTCAAATCACTTGAAATTTTCAGAAGAGTTTCTTCAAGTCATGCCGAGAAAAACTCCTAATGGGCACAAAGTTCCTAGATGCTTTCGAGCCGAGATGTAAGCGATGGAGAGTTCAAAAACGCGTTTTTTATGTCTCAGACACCTATTGTTTTGCGGAATTTGAACATTTTTACTAAAAAAGAAAAAGTATAATTCAATAAATGCTAACGTATTTTCTATAAAAAAAAAAACTATTTTTAAAATCATTTCATACCTAATAACATTAAAATCTTACAAAAAATAGGCTTTTAAAAACGTTTATTTTTTGGAAACATTAAATATTGTTCCTCCATCAGAACACCTACAGACCGGTTTCGACCTTTCAGATCTCATCAGTGTAGTTAGTTGCTGATGGGATCTTGTCGGTGTTAAAGCCACCCGGATTGGGTCCAGTGAAGCATTCAGGCAATAGATTCCGCCACTTTGGCGTTTCTACGTTTATTTTTTCTTTTCTTTGACATTATTGCACATTTTAATATTTTAAATGAATGTTTAAAAAAAAATTAAAACATGAAAAAACATAAAAAAATCCCGTATGTTTCTTTTTTAAGTACTAAATATTAGCTTTTATAACTATTATTTATAACTATAATACTGAATATTATAACTATTCCAATTATAGATGTCTGAGACATAAAAAACGCGTTTTTCGACTTTCCATCGCTTACATCTCGGCTCCAAAGCATCTAGGAACTTTGTGCCCATTAGAACTTTTTCTCAGCATGACTTGAAGAAACTCTTCTAAAAATTTCAAGTCATTTGACCGAAATTCAATTTCCATAAGATTTGTGCGGGGGCCTTTGTTTTAAGTATGTGGCAAATGTTTTCCTATTTTGGTTTTACCTCTGAATAAACGCATTTTTTGAAAGATGAGTTGCTCTGAATTATTTGAAATAAAATCATTAATCAATACAGATATGGATTTTTGAAAATTTTCGTTTTAATTTTTTGAGCACTTGGCCAAAAAAATCTCTGAAAAAAAATATAAAACGTGCAGGAAAAATCCAATAAAAATATCCTCAATGGCTGAAGTACCGCTCACTCGAAATGAATTTGGTTTTTCTAAATTCAACAATTTTCAATACAGAAAATCTTCTTTTTGGACATTTTCGTTTGAATTTTTTAAAACTTGAACAAAAACATCGCAAAAAAATATAAAACATGCAGGCAAAATTCCATAAAAATTATCCTCAATGGCCGAAGTTTTGCTAATTTAAAATCAATTTAGTTTTTGTAAATTCAACAATTTTCAATACATATGGATTTTTGTTTTAATTTTGAACAAAACTTCGCAGAAAAAAAATATAAAACGTGTAGAAAAAAAATCCTTAAAAAAATATCCTCAATGGTCGAAGTATCGCCTATTCAAAATCAGTTTGGTTTTTGTAAATTCAACAATTTTTAATGGAGATTTCGATTATTGAAAATTTTAGTTTTATTTTTTTGAGCACTTGAATGAAAACATCGCAGAAAAATATTAAACGCGCAGACAAAATTCCATAAAAATTATCCTCAATGGCCGAAGTATCGCCAATTCAAAATCAATTTGGATTTTGTAAATTGAACATTTTTTAATACACATATAGATTTTTAAAAATTTTGGTATTAATTTTTTGAGCACTTGGCCAAAAACATCGCAGAAAAAAATATAAAACGTGCAGGCAAAATTCAATAAAAAATCATCCTCAGTGGCCGAAGTATCGCTAATTCAAAATATCTATTTGGTTTTTGTAAATTCAACAATTTTCAATAGAGATATGGATTTTTGAAGATTTTCGTTTTAATTTTTTGAGCACTTGAATGAAAACGTCGCAGAAAAAAATATAAAACGCGTAAAAAAATTCCTCAAAAAAATATCCTCAATGGTCGAAGTATCGCTTATTCAAAATCAATTTGGTTTTTGTAAATTCAACATTTTTTAATGGAGATATGGATTTTTGAAAATTTTAGTTTTATTTTTTTGAGCAAAATACGTGACTTTCAAAGTTTGACTTTTGGGATATAAAGGGGCCTATTAAGGTTACTTTTTAAAATTGATTTCATATTATACAGGGTATTCCAAACGTCCTAAAACTATCAAAGTTCTGTTTTTTAATGGAACACCCTATATTTTTTTTTCATTTTTTTATTTATAGGGAGCAAATATAGGTGAGTTACTTCAATACTTCCTATACCTATTGTTTGCCGTTTTCGAAATATTTGCAGATTTGTTGAAACGCATGGTCTGGGTGAAACTTATTTTTGCCCCAGTGATTGACGTTAAAACATTACAATCAAATCTTGATTTTGTTTTTTGAAATTGCACAATTGCCAAACGCGTTGTTCGATTTTAATGATTCAGTCGTCAAAATATAGCAAATTTAGTGTAATCGGGTTTTCCTTATATACCGGGTATTTCAGACCACCTGTAAACTCCAAATATCTCGCGAAATACAAATCGGATAGACGATTTTTTTTTTTACATTTACGTCTAAATTTATTTTTTGAGTTCTAACTCTGAAATCTTAAATAGGAACCGCTATTGTTTATTGCAGATCTATATTCTACTCTAAAATATATTAGGTTTTTATTTGAAACATTTTTTCAATTAGCAAAAAAAATGTTAAAAAAAATATATTTTTTTAAATTAAACAAAAACCTGATAAACCAATCAGTTTTTAGACAACATCTTTTATACTATGCTTGTTACTATTTATTTTTTTTTTTGTAAAAATTGTTAGTTTGTATTGCCACATCACCCCTACTAAAGTACCACACGCTTCATAATTTGTATTTGTTCTATACCTTTTATATAATTGCATCTACTTTTACTAATTTGTATTCTGACTTGTGTAAACTATATATATGTTAAACACCAATAAATAAATTAAATTAAATTAAATTAAGTTTGTTGTTACAAAAATTCATACATCACCACAATAGAAAAGAATGGAATGGAATTTGATAATCAAATTCATTTTTATTCGTTTCTGCGAATTTTTTCTACAAAGAATACTTTTACCTTTATCCCAGACATCGCACACAAAAACTTAGTGATGACATAAAATTACAAATGACTTCAATCAACGCCTTATTTAAAAGATGACTATGAAAAAAATGTCAATGTTTGATTTGATGCTAGGAATAAATTTAATTCAATAAATGTTTTTGCCGAATATAGCGCCATGTGTTGCTCATCGAAAAAAAAATTTCGGATAAAAACTTAATATTTCTTAGCATTTAATCCAAATCTGCAATAAAAAATAGGGGTTCCCATTTAAGGTTTCAAAGTTACCCCCCGCCGACAGGAGTGAGGGGGGCGGTTCACATTTCACACCACATGATGGAGCTCAAAAAAAAATTTGGATGTATTTTTTTTAATCTCAATCCGATTTGTATTTCACGAGATATTTGGGGTCTACGGATGGTCTAAATTGTCTAAAACACAACACCCTATAAATAAAATAAAATAAAATCAATTTTAAAACGGATTACGAAATTTTCTCGTGAAATTAAAGTATAATGCAAAAGTCGCGGTTTCTTAAATCTTGATTTTGTTTTTTTTTTAATTGCACAACTGCCAAACGCGTTGTTCGATTTTAATGATTCAGACGTCAAATTTAGTGTAATTTTAAAACAGATCAGTTACTTTTCTCGAAAAATTAACATACAATCCAAAACTCGCACTTTATTACGAACGAAGTTTTTCAAATCTTGATTTTGTTTTATGAACTTGCACAACTGCCAAACACCTTGTTCGATTTTAATGATTCAGACGTTCGAATATGACAAATTTAGTGTAATTTTAAAACAGATTACGAAATTTTCTTGTGAAATCACCGGCAGATCCAGGGTGAAGGGGTCAATGCGGCAATGGACCTAGATTTTTGTCGTTTGCCGTAAACTTTACGAAAATCTTTGTTTACGGTTGTATTCAATTTTTCATTGAATTCTTTTGAATATTTGTTTTGTGTCGCACAAACCCCCGTCACCTTGTAGTCCCTTGGATTTTAATAGATGTTACCAGCAGGGGCGGCTCGTAATATAGAGCCAAGGAGCACTACCTGTAGTTTCAAGCCCAGCAAGAATTTTTAATTAATTCTTAAAACACTTTTTCAATGGTTACTTTGGTCTAGGAAGATAAATCGTTTTTTCTTTAAAAAAGGAGGATTTATTGTATAAGTGGCTCTACCATCAACATGTTCCACGAGCCGCCACTGGTTACAAGATAGAGTGAAAACAATTTAAATATACGTGATTAATTTAATATAAATGAAAATACTGTGATTTTCAAATGAATTGCGATTTACTTACAAATTAAACTTTTCAAATTGCATACATTGAAGGATGTACGTCCGCTTGTGTATGAAAAATTATTAATTTATTTACATGAAGTGAACATCTTCAGAAATTACCTAGATTTTTAAACATACAGCAATTTTCAAGTGAAACAAGAAATCGTTTCTTAAACCTCTATAGAGATACATCAGGGCTTCATATTGCTATTTGAAGCCTGCACAGTAATCAAATTTTAAGTTTTAATAATGGTTTCAGAAATCGATACTTTTAATACTATTTAGGAAATAAAATCGGCATTGCATTTTGCTGTTTTGATTATTAAAATCATCACAAACGAATATTAACCGTAAAATATTCCAGAAAAATTTCCAATTACTCAGCTCTGTAGACTTACCTTCGTGAAATAATGTCCATCCTTCAAATTTCACTCAAAAATTAAAATTCAAACACAACATTACACCGCACTGTTAAATTATCTAAAGCACTCAACTCACTGATAGAACTGGAAAACAGGCAGGTGCTAACGCCTAATCACATGATCTTTGCCCGGAGGCAAATAACTCCCGACGTAGACGTCGCAAAAAATATATTCTTTCTTCGCCTTATCTACGATACATTAACGCAGCTCCGATTCGAATTAAATGCATTTCAATTTATACATAAGATAGACAAAGATGCATACACCTTCTTGTGTATCATTGAAAATCGTTTGATCGGGCAGTTTATTTTCCACCGAGTGAGTGTTCGCGTGTTTTAGTGTGCGGATTAGATTAACGAAAATTGTTTTATGATTGAATGCATATTATTTGTTAATAAATAGTGGGTGAAGTTCTTCGTACATAACTAGATAAGTGTGAACTTGCCTGCGACAGGGATCAAACCTGCAACCTCCACAAAGATGGTTAGAACTGTTGGTAAGTGATTAAATGAATTTAAATAAACGTTACCGAATTAATAATTCATTGTGAATTTTTCAATTCAGTTTAATAATATTTCTCAAGATAAATAACGACATTTGAAGAATAGCTCTTTTACAGATGGTACATAATCTTATAGTCGATATAATATAATAAGGTATACAATAGTTATTTAAGCAACAAGAAACGTAACGTCCCGTCTTGCTTATTAATTTTTTTTCCGCTACCGAAAATATAATACTTAAAAGAGATCAGAAAATATTCTAAAAAACAGTTTGTAACATTTGGGATTCAAATTTTTATAGTCACCTATGCGTCCTATGGCAACCCAGCAACCGAGAAAACAATGTCGAATTTTGTTTGTTTGTGTCAATCCAGTGACAGTTTTTGCGGTCATGGATGCAAACGAAGCTGCGAATATTGCGTGTTAGAACCTGTTACCGTTAAAATCGAAAAAGGTATGTGTCCTGTTACGACTCTTTTAAGCAGTGGTTATGTAAAAAGGATGACGAAATTATTTGTGAGACTTACAGGAACCGACACAAGCAAAATTTCTTTTGACGTAAATCGTTCGTACAACTGCTGGAAATGCCGAGAAAATGTGTTGCTTGCCTATACGTTGGAGCGTTACGTTTCTGTTTATTATTTTCCTAGGTCCGTAAGTAAAAATTAAGTTCCGTCGCCAAGGACAAGAAACACCACGAATGTTATCAGCCACTTACGGTACCTGTAACGGATGCAATGCTTATTTACGTCGACGGTAGCGTAGAAAATCTCTTATGGTGTTTGCCTAAATTTGTATGCATTTTTTTTTATTGAACTGTGTTAAACAATTACAGCAGACAGTTATAGTTTCTGAATTTTGTTAATGGAATTTAAGGAAAATGTTGTCCATCCCACATCCCACATAATCTTATAGTCGATATAATAAATTTAATAAAACGAAATATAGCCTGAATATGTGAATATTCAACTCTGCAAAGCAAAATTAAGTCTTACTAAGACTATAAATAAATAATTTATTGATATTGATATAATGTTATGTCTAACAATAATGTATACAAAATCTCTTATAGTGTTTGTCTAAATTTGTATGCTGTTTTTTTATTGAATAAAAAAACGCTGTTTTTTATTAAACTGTGTTAACACAGTTCAATAGAAAAACAACGTACAAATTTAGACAAACACTATAAGAGATTTTGTATCAAAAAGTTATTGTTTTTTAATTTTGTTAATAAAATATAAGTAAAAGGTTGTCCATCCCTGCCCTGATTAACCCATGAAGATAATCTTTAATTAATATGCACATACATTTCAAACAAAATCTATGGCTTGACCTGGATGACAATGCAGAGCCACCGACACAGATTTATTGAACAATTGATGTCTCCTATCAATTTCCGCCTGTCGGATCGGATGGCATTGACAACAAATTAAGAAGAAAAAAAAAGACGCGCAGTCGTCATCAACAGGTAAAAAATGCGTGCACTCTTCCCGACGGAAAAATGCGCTTACTAATACAAGCCGAATTAATAAATGTCATTGGGCAGCGGATCCGCTATCGATCTCCATGATATTTCAGATGACCTGAATCCCATGGAATTTATATGTAGGTTAATATAAACGACGACCCATTTACCTAAGCGGTAAAACGTAATAACGCCCTTAACATTTCACCCCGGGCATAATTTTCTTTAATTCCTTACCGTCGGCTGACTCCGGCTGTATTATATTAAGGATGATTGCACTTCCTCGCCTTATAACACAGCTACTTGAATTCCGGATGAAATACCTACATTTTTCTACTGGTGAACCTTAACATTTGATCTGGTTCGCCGGAAATATGTTTGTACGTAAGCATATAGCAAGTATTGCAGTTTGCGAGTTTGAATATTGGATTGATCTTAATACTAATAGTAACTTTCGTAACTTTATTACTACAGATAAAATTGACAAACTCACAAAAATGTACATGTTTCAAGATCCATCTGGGGACATATCTGCCACACGGCAAGGTTTTTTTGTTTTCTAAAATTGGTTTAGAAATCTATAAACATGTATAAATACCTGTGCGAAATATAAAAAAATATAAAAATGGTGCGGCACAACCTTTTGTTGAAATAGCATGGAATGACCACACATGTCATTCAACATAACCTACATCAATGTGTAGAGATAATTTCCAATAGTTATTTGTTGTTTACGGTAGCATTAGTTTTATTTCATTGTGTAAGTGACATGGAATACAGTCCACAAGTTTTTTTTTCTGAAAATACAATCAAAGGCGGATACAAAAGGATAGCTAATAAAGTTTAAAATAACTTAGATATGCATCTGTTCGACCAGCAATTTAGCCAAATTGCACGCACAATAAAAAATGTTAAATATTAAATAGCTGTTATATCGACGCAGATAAAAAAAAACAAGATGCATTCATTTTGAAGCATACAACTGCTAACAGACCTGCCAGACAACGAGGTAGAGACCTAAGAGAAACAAGTTGCAATCAAGTGTTTTATATAATAAATCTAGAAAATCTAGAAAAAATATTCTTGTGTGCAGAACAACATTTTTGCGTGTTTTGGGTATTACTAAAGACCCGGTTCAGGGAGTGATAAGTATAAGTATAAAATCACAGGAAAAAACTCAAAAACTTTGTAAGCAAAGAACTAGCGAAAACCACCATTGCGAAAGCAACTCTGCCGTAAGAATTGATTTAAATACTAAATATATTAATTAATAAGGCTGTTATTCCTTGAAAATTCATATTAAGTATTAAAGTAAAAACTTTTTCTTTTAATTTTCAGAAACTCTTATTGTTTTATTTATTGTTGAAATTACAGACAACATTTGTTTCGCCGCACTGTGGCTTCTTCAATCGAAGAAATGGTACCGGTATACAGTTGTTGTGTCTGTCAAAAATGAAAACTGGAGGAAATAAAAATAACTTCCAAAATTCAAAAATTCTCCGTCCACAACATTCGAGTTCATTTCATCATTTCATCCATCAACATCTCAGACTGACTAACGCGACAAGACAGACATATCCGGGCTGAAAGACCTCTGGTCGATAGCCAATTATCAGACTAATCATAGTATCATTTGTAAATATTGTAAATTTGTGTATAGCTTAACAGTTTGATAATAAATATATTGTATATAAAAATAACTACCACATTCTAAAATATCGAAACCTTTACAATTTGGGTTATTTATATTTTTGCAACAACCCCTTGTTCTGCAATTAATTTCCAAATGTTGTGAGCGGTGCGTGAAAAATGTATAAAATGTATATTGTCTTAATAATTGATTACTGTATTCTTGTTTTATTAAGTACTATAATTTTAACATACATTATTAACATTGTATTGATGCTTTATTTGGTGTTGTTTTTATTTTAATAGACTTATTAGAAAAAATGTTACGATTACTTAAAAAAATTACATATTAATTTTTAAGACCCAAATTATAGTTATTCAACCAACGAGTGTGTTAATGATAGCGATTAATGAACGAGACATTTTCACGTTAATTGTTGAGATCATTAATCGCCAATTAACACACGAGTTGGTTACAATATTTTTTCGTTGACCGTTACTTGAAATGAAACTTAGATTAGAGAAAATCCAAATAAAACAAACAAACAAACTTGCTATTAAGCCCTATCGGCAAAAAATGCGAATAGCGCCGATTCTGAATGACGCCTTACCGGTTCTCCAGGCACCTGGAAATAAATTCTACGTAAGTTTTTTTAAGGCAGTTTTAGTTATCATCAGTTCATATTTCCAGTAATTATAAGTAATTAGCCACTCATGAATTAGCAATTTAATGCTAAATTAAAAATCGTTCATTAATGAAAAATAGTTTATTAATGAAAATCGTTCATTAATAGGGGCCATTAATGAACGATTTTTGATTTATTTTGATTTGATATATTTTGGGTACATTAAAGTTAGCTATTAGCCAACGAGCAACGGAAAAGTATATTAAAACGTAGCAATTAATGAATACTTTCATCATTTGTTAAGTATTAAAGTAAAAAAAAAATAATAATTTTCAAAAACTTTTATTGTTGATTGTTGAAATTAAACGCAACAATTGTTTCGCCACACTGTGGTTTCTTCAAGCGAAGAAATGGTTCTGGAACACTGTTACGCATACTTTATACACTTCTTGTGGTTAATGTATGCGGCTCAACGTTCTTCAATTCCCTCGGAAAATGCACGTCCTGTTAAATATAAAGAAAATATGACGAATGTTTGAAACTGCGAAGATCCGAATTTAAATGTAAAGGAAAGCTACTTTAGGTATATTTTCAATACAATTTACGAAATTGGTTTAGGAACTCCGCAGCAGTGTGTTCAACATATATTGAACTGGGTAAAAGAATGAAAAGGAAAACGGACCTACAGAAAAGAAAGATCTTACTGTACAAAAAGAATTCTTAACCTAAAAGCTAGAGCTTTTTACAAATTATTGAAAGAAAATCTTGATAATTTAATGATTATATTCTTCGATTGCCAAAAAATCAAGTATTGCTCAAAATGCCAGATCAAAGTGCTAACTACAATAGACAACTATACAGGGTGTCTACGCTAAACCGTTCGTTAAAAGTTTAAAAGTTTAAAAATTAGAAGAAAAAAACTCATCATACGGTTGGATCAGTTCTCCTCTTGTGAAATATTTTCAACTTTCTATAACTTCCGGTTCCACCATAAGTAGCACCGAATTTGTTATTTTAAATAGAACACCCTATATATTATTATATTTTTGTATTCCTAGTTTAAATTGCAACATATTTTGTAGGATCATTTGTACATCTCTCAAGAAAATTAATTATTTCTAAAATTTTGACCTTAAAAAGGCAACTTGAAATCTACCTGTAACTTCTTTTAATAATAAGATAAAAATATGATGTATATATCTAATTGTACCTAGATGATGCCTATATGAGTAAAATAATTGGAAACTGTCAATTTTGACAATAAGTGTTCTTAAAATGTCAATATCTAAGTGCCGTCTTAAATATCTTGTAATTCAATTCTTTTTAATGGAATGACCTAATTTTGTTACATAAAATTTACTACAAAAAAGTATTATGCAACCATACTCCTAAAGCAAGTAGTTTTAGAATTAATTCGAAGTTTCGTTTTTCGTCGCATTTCTGCACTGTATAATTGCGTGATGTCCTTGTACATCCTAATGTTAATATTATTTAAGGTGCTGCTAAATTATATCATCGTTAGTGGCTGAATGGTCAAACCTATGCCAAAAAACAAACAAAAATAATAATAATTGCGTGTGCCATTTATTTCAAAATTTTATATACTTTAGATTTATCAACGCTTAAATCCTTTTGGACACAGTGGACAGAGACCTCAACTGGCAATTGACCAGAGGTCTTTCAGCCTTGAAAAATGATTTATCCAGGAGATGGCCAGGTTTGGAACTATACGATTCAAGTGTCATTTAAGTTTATTAGGTTATTGTTAAGGCCTTTGGGAATTTTTGCAACGAAATAATTGAATAAATCGAAAGTCTGTTTAAAG
Source organism: Ocypus olens (assembly GCA_910593695.2). NCBI lineage: Eukaryota > Metazoa > Arthropoda > Insecta > Coleoptera > Staphylinidae > Ocypus > Ocypus olens. Next base: position 15,100,450 of record OU343047.1, read on the forward strand.
ATTTTGAATAAACAACTTATATACAATACAAAATAATTTTCATCATAATAGATTTAAAAAAATGGCAGATGTATAGCATTTCTCCGTTAGCGCCTTTTTTAGTCCGTGGCTGAAAACCTAACTCCCGCAATTTTTTTTAATCCAGAACAAAAAATCAGTTTCTTTAAATTTATATGTGACTGGCTCAAGAAGTACGTAGGGTTTTGTTGATTAACAAATTAGAAACAACCTTACTTGTTGCAGAAAGCATTAAATAAATTCAATAAAGGCTATATTTCGTTTTATTGAATTTGTTTTGTTGATATTTTGATTTTTGTCGAAATGGCGTACATTTGAAAAATAAATTTAATTTGTAAAGGCAACATTATTATTAAATTGGTTATAACAAAGAAACTATGATATACAGGGTGTAGATGAATAAAACGGATCATAGGATTTTCAATGATAATTTCTTGGAATATCATCTTCCCTGATTATTTTAGAGGAAACATTTTTACCTCTTAAATGACCAGGGAAGATAATATTCCAATATAAATAAATTAACTTTGAAAATCCTATGTTCCGTTTTATTCATCTATACCCTATATAAGAAAAAATTCTACATACTTCTTTGAAGAATGTACCTTTCAAGCTACAGTTAAAATTTTAAGTTGATTGCTTAAGAAGTTGTTTCCGGCCGGTTAAAAAAGTGTAGTTTCGAGAAAACGCGACTCTGTGCTAAACCGTGCTCAGCTGACGTTACGCTGACACTTTAAGTGTGTATACCACTATTGCCATCTATAATCATCCGAAAGAATTTCTTATAACGCAGACCTTTCCTATCTCCTATCGTTTTTCTTGCTTCAATGCTCCCAATTACAATGCGCCGCATTGGTTCATAAAGGGCGCTCGGACCATATAGTTGGACAGGACAAAATTGAATAATCCCTAAGCAACAAAGGTCTTTAATGTAAGGGCGTTTTACGACTGCTGTGGTTTTAGGCATAGTCCTGGTATGGTTATGGGACGGTTTCCGATTGCTTGAAAATTTTAAACTTTAAAGCCGCTGTAAAATGACTCTTATGTTAGAGTTAAGATTTTTATTGCCTAGGGACTATTCAATTTTGTCCTTTCCAACCATACAGAGAGGAACTGCGGCAGAATTAGAAATTGACGTGCTTATAGATTTTGCTTGCCCACTAGGATTTGGTGTACAATTTTTATAAATTTCGATTTTTAAAAATAAGGTGGGTACAGGCGACCGCTTGTGCCGGCTGCACCGCGGCCGTGTGGGTTCGATTGCCAGCCCGGGCGAAAGATTTTTCGGGGATCAAGAAATATTCGCTCGGGTCCGTGGTTGTTGTATATGTCTTACATTATTAATTTGTTCATTTATTCCATATATTCATACAAATATACAATATCAAAATAAGAGTCGTGTGTGACTGAATGGCTAAGTAAAAAAAAATAAGGCGATAATACTAATTTCAAAAGAACAAAATTCACAATATACTATGAAGGCTCCAACGGGAAAACAGATCGGTTTATTAATTACTTTGGTTCCAAACCAAAATTAGACTGCTATTGCTATTTAACAGAACACAAACTCTAGAAACTTTTTCTAAATCTAATAAACAAACTGTGGCTTATAATAAATTATTTACTTATTTAATAATGTAATCCTCTGCATGTCTTTATTTCATCCGTGGAGTCTTACAAAATCAGTATCAAGCTCGTAAAATCGTAATAGCTTCGGGGATCCGACGAGCTAATTGTAAATGGTTAATTAATGGTGGCCGTTGCATAAGATCGCGGGCCAGAGAGGCCGTTTTACCGTTTTTCGATTTTATTTCGATTTTGGGACGCGACGGTAGACTCGCGTGCATTAGTTTACGATTGGTTTATGACACCGTGTTCTGCCTCCTTAAATCTACACATTTCAAATGTCGAATGTGACACCGGAATCTTGAAGCAATTATTTTTTTAATGGTAAATAAACTCCATTTTACCAGATGGTGGGAGTTAACTGGAAATCACACGTGACCGCCAATTTCACATGATTCGTTAATGGTATTTAATTTAAATTTAAGTGTTGTAACTACTACTTAATTTGAAAATGGCTAACAGATGGAAAGTCGGGTCGTGATATTACCAAAAATCGAAAGCAGTGGGCCATGATGGAATTAATATAATTTTGTTTAATAATTATTTATCGTAGTAGTAGTAATATTTTATTAAATGTAATGAAAATACATATATAAAAATCCTACACAATATTACATATTACAAAAACAATTAAAAATTAATTATCTATTGTGTTCATTTTATTGATAATTATTTTGATCATAATAGTACTTATTTTGTATTGAATTCATCATATTCTCTAACCGAATAAAACACGTGAGGAGACTAAAACCATTGCAATTTTTTTTTTAAATACACTCGGTATAATCTCGGATACAAATGCAACGACTGCGAAGCATGACTCGTAATTTTATTGAATGATTGCAATTGTTATAATCGCCCCACACGTTATATTATAACTGATAAGTTTCCGTCGTCAGGATGTGATAAGCTCCCGTCGTCAGGATGCAGTAAGCTCCCGTCATTAACCCTTGGCTGCACCTGTTAAAATAGGAGGTCTAACTGGGTGATCGCCAGAAGCCGACTGATGCATGCCGTATGTTCAAATGTGTGCAGTCGTATAGTTCGATAGTTTTACTAACACCGTATAATAACGCCTGTGGGATTTACGATATTGAAAGGTCACCAAAACGCCCGCGAAAAAAATGCTGGGGTCCTGTGGTACCCCAAGGTGCAGCCAAGGGTTAAATAAATACCATATGTATAAAAATTATTTAGATAAGGCATGGCCATGATAAACAAAATCAGGGTCTTAGATTAGTTCAGCACGTTGTTGACTTTATGTCATCTGAACAACTGGTGGTGAAGACGTGATGCGACTTATCAAACCTGCAACGTACGTTCCGAAATACAAAGCCACCCTTTATCTAAATAATTTTTATACATATGGTATAATAAGCAAACGGCATTGGCTATTTTAACCCAACGGCCGTCAAATTAACAATTTTTATTGATATGAATGAAAGAGATATTATCATGAAAACAATACTCAATACTAACATACCGATATTTCGTACCGAGAAAGTAAACACAGTTGAGTACGACAATCATGACTGCTAAATAAGCCTTACCATTGAAATTCCTCTAAATGTGAACGAAATCGTTTGAATTGCATGCGCAACACATTCTGAAAAATGAATAACAACGAACGGCAACCGAAAAATACGAAACGAACTGTAGCGTAGTTGTATGTTTGTGGATATAAAAATTATAATATCGCCTGTAAAAAATAATCGAGGGCATTAATTCGCTTGTTTATCGGCGACGAATTTAAAATCAATTCGGGTCGAGCGACAGGCCAAAATTCGAAATTAAATTCGAACGGCAAACACGCCCGCTGTTTGCATCGGCTCGGTTTCAAATAAAATTAATATTCACGAAATCGGTAATTAAAGCAACGCAAATATCAAAATAATCAACGACGCGAACGGTCCGCGCGAAATGTTAATAATTCGGTAATGAGTTTCCATTTCGAATTTTCCTTTTTGTTTCATATTTGCATAAACTAGTTTTTCCAAGCCAAAATTCTTGAAGAATACATCGTTGGATCTTATAGAAAATTATTACAATCTGCCCTTGTTGATCTTAAAAAATCTATTGTTAAAAATTGCAAATTAAATTAGACTTTATTTTTAGTACTTAATTTTTCACCCTGAGTGATATTTAATAGATATTTATAAATACAATAAAACGAAATGTAGCCTGAATATATGAATATTCAACCTGTTCGTTAATCTGCAAGCAAAAATTAAGTCTTACTAAGACTATAAACAAATAACTTATTGAAACATATATATAGATATGTATACACTGAGTGAGTTAAGTAAATGTTTATTCACTTGAAGAAATTAGTGAATAAACATAGTTTTACAATATTTGATCCAATTTTGACAAAACGATATTAATAAATTAATTATAGCTAATATTTAAATGTCACCGTCACGTCTGATAAACAATTTTATTTTGTCAAAATAAAGTGAAATTTAACGTTTTCAATGTTGTATCTCAGTACGCATAATCTTTAATATTATACAAACAAAGGGTTATGGCAGATGACCTAGTTGTCAACGCTATAATAATAAAAAAAGTTTTCAACTCACAAGTGACTTATTTTTTTTTTATTTAACCCTTCCATATAAACAACTATTTAAAGAATTAGATGTCAGTTTAAAAGGATTTAAAATTCTTCGCACAATTTATTTATTCTATTTGTTCTTTCAGCACACACAATATATAAATCATGCATAAAGGGTACGGGTTTTGTGTTATAAATATATTAATGCAAAGTGACACCTCTCTGGCTTTAGCCACACTTTGTCACTCCTGCGGTTTGCCGCTCCGACGCGCTCGCAGCATTGGAACGACCTGAGAAAATTTGAAGTGAAGACACAAAAGACTCGGCGAGACCGGTTACACAAAAGCTTTTCTGGGAAATCAATGAAATTTTTCTTTTCCCAGTAAAACAATCGCGGCGCGCTGGCGTGTCCACGCCGAATTGATTGAGAGAATGACGAGGAATTGTAGTAAAAAGTTAAATGCTTGTAACGAAGATGTATAGTTTCGTACTTAATAATTGAAATATTTTTGTTACAATTGGATGTTGTTGAGTATATTATATTTTTCGTCTTGTTTATTTGATAGTTATTTTTATCGAGTGTTCCAACAATGCGAAATCTGAGGACTAATTTAGAAAGTAAAAAACCAAAATAAGTTTCAAATAAAAGTGTGAACTTTTTAAAGTTATTTTGAAAAATACAGGGTGTTCGATACAGGAAGGAATCAATAAAGTATTGTTATTTTTTCAATTTTTCTACATTATTTTATGACTTGAATTTTTTTTTTGATTTTCAATTTCGATACGGTATTTCTGAGTTATTGATACTTTTCTAATAAAAATGTAAAAATCAATGGTTCGCAAAACAAATTATTCTGGCGTTCTATTTAAAATTTAAGAAAAAATCATTTTCTGACTAATTGAACCAAAACTCCCACCCTACCAATTTGGATTCATGCCACATCTATCAACAATGTGTCCTTTATCAATGGCCACCTCAAACATGTCTAAAAATATATTCAGTTTGAGGTTAGAAAACTCTAACTGGAAAAAAATCGATGATTAACTTATGTGTCTATTTAATCAATAAATATCGTTATCGGACGTTGATGAAACGAAAATTGTTAATTTTATTCGATGAATAAATGTAATCGTTAAATAACGTTTTAACGCTGACGTTGATGAAACCGCCCATAACATACTTTCTCCGATTTGGTATAATAGTTATATATGTCTATAGATTTATGATTTATTTTCAATTTAAATCATATTTTAAATCAAGCGTTTCACATGATCAAATGATTGCAACGTCAAAATGATGAAAGGTAAAAATGGCAAATTATGTTTCAAATTCTAATAAGTGTACTGAAAAACTAAAAATAATGTTAAAAATGCGCTAAAAAAGATTTCTAAAAATAGTGATTAAAAAGTCATAAAAAACAAATAAAAGTCATGAACAAAAAAGTCTTGAAAAAGATTTCTAAAAATAGTCCTGAACAAGAAAGTCTTCATAAAAGTGCCGATAAAAAAGTCCTGATAAAAAGTCCCGAAAAAATATTTCTAAAAATAGTTCTGATTAAAAAGTTCTAAAAAACAAATAAAAGTCCTGAACAAGAAAGTCTTGAAAAATATTTCTAAAAATAGTCCTGATTAAAAAGTCCTGAACAAGAAAGTCTTCATAAAAGTCCCGATAAAAAATTTCTGATAAAGAGTCCCGAAAAAATATTTCTAAAAATAGTTCTGATTTAAAAGTCCTAAAAAACAAACAAAAGTCCTGAGCAAGAAAGTCTTGAAAAAGATTTATAAAAAAAGTTGTGAACAAGAAAGTCTTGATAAAAGTCCCGATAAAAAAGTCCTGATAAAAAGTCCCGAAAAAAGATTTTTAAAAATAGTTCTGATTAAAAAGTCATAAAAAACAAATAAAAGTCCTGAACAAGAAAGTCTTGAAAAAGATTTTTCTAAAAATAGTCCTGATTAAAAAGTCCTGAACAAGAAAGTCTTCATAAAAGTCCCGATAAAAAAGTCCTGATAAAGAGTCCCGAAAAAATATTTCTAAAAATAGTTCTGATTTAAAAGTCCTAAAAAACAAATAAAAGTCCTGAGCAAGAAAGTCTAGAAAAAGTTTTCTAAAAAAAGTCCTGATTAAAAAGTCCTGAACAAGAAAGTCTTGATAAAAGTCTCGATAAAAAAGTCCTGATAAAAAGTCCCGATAAAATACTTTAAAAAATAGTTCTGATTAAATAGTCCTAAAAAACAAATAAAAGTCCAGAACAAGAAAGTCTTGGAAAAGATTTTTTTTAAATAGACGTAATTAGAAAGTCCTGAACAAGAAAGTCTTGATAAAAGTCCCGATAAAAAAGTCCTGATAAAAAGTCCCGAAAAAAGAGTCTTGACAAAAAAATGCCTTCAAAAACAGGTCCTTCAAAAAGACCAGAAATACAGTCGTGAAAGAAAGTTGCGAAAAAGAGTTCTGACAAAAAAATGTCCTGGAGAAACAGTTTTGGACATAAAGTCTTGAAAAAATAATCCTGTTAAAAAGTTGTGAAAAACAGTCGTGAAAATCCTGAAAAAGTACTGCAAAAAGAGTCCTGGAAAATTAAGTCTTCATATAAAACACCAGAAATAAATGTCCTGACAGAAGTCCTAAAAAAGTCCCGAAGGAAAATCCTAAAATAAGTACTGAAAAAAGTCCTGAAGAAACTCCCGATATCCTGAAAAAATGTCCTCTAATAACAGTCTAGAAAAAGAGTTATGTAGAAAGTATGTAAATAAGTAAAGAAATAATTTATTTCAGCAGAGTACAATGGTCTGAGAAATAAGTCAAAAGTAATTTATGAAAATAACATTGTAAAAAAATGCTAAAAAAACATTTTTGAAAGAAATAAAAACACCTGAAAAAGTTCTGAAGAAATTGTCTTGAAAAAAATCCCAAAAAGAGTCTTGAATAAATGTCCCGAACAAGAAGTCCAGAAAATTAATCCTATAAAATATGTCCTGAAATATAGTACTGAAAAAAGTCCTTCCTTACAGGACTTTTTTGAAAAAAAAATTCTCAAAAAAATAATTCTGAAACAATGTATCGAAGAAAATTCTTAAAATAATCCTGAAAAGAAGTCCTGAACAAGAGGTTCTTAAAAAGTCTCGAAAAAAACTTATGGAAAAAAAAGAGTCCTGATAAAAGCCGTGAAAAAAGTCCTGAGAAATAGTCTTCATACAAAATACCAGAAATAAATGTCCCGAAAAAGAGTCCTAAAAAGTCCTGAAAGAAAGTCCTAAAATAAGTCCTGATGAAATATCATAAAAAATTGTCGAAAAATTGCCCCGAAAATAACATCTTTATAAAATAAACAAAATAATTTCTGAAGAAAAAGGCATTATAAAGAGGCTGTAAAAAAATCTGAAGAAATTGCCCTGAAAAAGAAATCCCAAAAAGATTCTTGAAAAAGAGTCCTGCAAAAAGGCCTAAAATAAGTCCTTTACAAAATTCCTGATATAAAGAGTTTTGAAAATAGTCTTGAAAAAAAAAATGCTAAAAATATCTGAAAAGGCCCTTAAAAAGGTCATGAAAAAATAATTCTAAAAAATGCCATGAAGAACATTCGGAAAAATTTGTTCAGAAAAAGATCCCGAAAATAAGTCCTCAACAAAGGGTTCTTGAGAGAGTCCCGAAAACGTCCCGAGAAAAAAAAATCCTAAAAAAAATTTGAAAATAAATCATGAAAATAAAAGTCCTGAAAGAAAAAGTCCCAAAAATAAGTCTTGAAAAAAATTTCTTAAAAAGTCCTGAAAAACAAAGTTCTTTTAATAATGTCCTTAAAAAAGACCTGAAAAAAGTTCTTCAAACATTATCCTGAAGTCCCAAAAAGGCTAAAAGAACAAAAAACTGTTAAGAAATACGAATTTTTTCCAAAAGCTTTTTATTTCTTCGAATTCTCAAATAACTCTTATATTCAAAGTTTTATGGTCATTTCAGTATTAGTTTTTGAGATACAGCGCGCACAGACACACACAGACAGACTGTTATGTAGAGAAAACATGTTATTTTCTCCGACTTGATGGTATCATAGCCATTTATATTTACGTTTTCATGGTTTATTTTCAATTGAAATCATATTTTAAATGTACATCGAGCGTTGTGTAAACTCGGATGAAACTGACATTTAAAACGTCAAAATTATGAAAGATGGAAAAATTATACTTCAAATTCAAAAACTCAGTTTACTCAAAAACTAAAGAGATTTCGAAAAAAAATTCTTTATAAGTTGTTCATTTTAGCATTGTCTACAATTATTATTAACATAAATTTGCTGTAACTGTAACTATTATCGTTTCATAATTGTAAACCAAACATTTCAAAAAATTAATAAATTTTTTTCTCAAATAACAATGATTTTATGAAAAATATTTTCTAGCAAAAGATGTTCATTTCTTTGTTGTCTTCGATGTTTGTTTAAATGTTTTTGTGATATTTTTCATATTTAAGAAAATATTGGCAAAAAACCAATACAGTTTAGGTAAACACCCACTTCCGGTGTACGAAATTTTACCAAAAGCTTTTCAGTTCTTCAGATTATCGAATAAGACGTGTATTCAAAGTTTAATATTATATGCTCTATTAGTTTTAGAGATACAGCGCTCAAAGACACACAGACACACACACACAAGCACGCGCGCGCGCGGACAACCACGCACAGCCACAAAAAATCATTTTCCAGAAATTGTTGAAATGGCATCTAGTGACCCCAAAACGGATATTTCCGTAAAAAATTTTTTTTTTAAATTTTCACGATCACAATACTTTCTCGTACTTCGTAACGGAGAAAGTAAAAACTGTGCATTTTATAACGGGCGTAGAAAATATATAATACACACCGTTCAAATTGAAATATTTTCCTTCATCATTATTTATAATTTAAGAAATTAATAAACATATCATTTTCTTTTATTTAAGTTTTAATTTGGATTTATGAGACCTCGCATCTACTCCAAATCTCTCTGTATATTTCATTATTCTCAGCGTGTGTAAAACGTATTACAACAAGGCCATAGCTTTTTTAAACATCATTTTTCAAGAAAATCCTCGAATACGTTGATTATTAATGTAAAAATTATTAAACTTAAATTACAAATATTGATTTTAAGTGTTAAATTTTCAGTTAAGAAACGTGGAATGTCATGTGGCTAACCGCCCAAGCACAAATCGTATTGAATACCAGTTTCCGACAGAAATGTCGATATTCAAGACCGAAAGAAATAAATAATTTTCGAATACGGCATACGTGGTGCATCTATTGCATGCACATTTAATATCCTGGAATCCTGCGAGTGGCACTGCTAGCGCGCGTGCAATAATTTTCTTTGGCGAAACCATTCATCAAATATCGAACCGAATTAAGTACTGTAACTCAAAGCATTGTGCTGATTTGAAATTCAAATCGAACGTGAAATTTGTATCCATAACTGAAATCACAATCACAAATTGATATTAGAAATTGTTGAATCTGTTGTAACCATAATATACTGAACTATTAAGAAACTTACTTGCCTTTTTAATATATTTTAATATATTAAATGTTTTATTATTACTTTCTCCGTTACGAAGTAACCATTTCAACAATTTCTGGAAAAAAAATTGTGTCTGCGTGTGCGTGTGCTGTGTGTGTGCCTGTCTGTGCGCGCTGTATCTCAAAAAATAATAGAGAAATTGATATGAAACTTTGGACATACGTCTTATTTGATAATCCGAAGAACTGGAAAGCTTTTGGTAAAATTTCGTACACCGGAAGTGGGTGTTTACCTTAACTGTTCTTTGTTTTTTTCCAATATTTTCTTAAATATGAAAAATATCACAAAAATATTTAAGCAAATATTGAAGACAATAAAGAAATGAACATCTTTGGTTTAAATATATTTTTCATAAAATCATTGTTATTCGAGAAAAAAATTTATTAATTTTTTTTTCAATTTTCATATACAATTATGAAACGTTAATAGTTACAGCAAATTTATGTTAATAATAATTGTAGAGAATGCCAAAATGAACAATTTATGAAGAATACGTTTTTTCCGAAATCCCTTTAGTTTTTAAGTAAACTGAGTTTTTGAATTTGAAGTCCATTTTTCCATCTTTCATAATTTTGACGTTTTAAACGTCAGTTTTATCCGAGTCTACGAAACGTTCGATGCACACTTAAAATATGATTTAGATTGAAAATAAACCATGGAAACGTAAATATTAATGATACCATCAAGTGGGAGAAAGTAACATGATGGCCACATCACCATTTTTTTGTAAATTATTAATTAGAATGTTTGATATATTTACGAACCACTAGGAACATGTTTGTGTGGCAAATAGCGTCCAAAGGGCCGACAAAGTGCCGCAACGGAACGCCATAATTCTCACACTGTTATATTTGAAGAAGTCCTAATTTAAAATACACCAGTTTTATGTACCTAGTTAAATAATGAAATCTCTGTGTCCTTTGTAACGTAACATGTCGCCGATAAAGCATTTTATTACGGTCCGTCACGTTCCCCTATGGCTGCAGACAAATAAAAAGGAATATATTCTTAGAATATATGGGCACTGTGCATGTGGTCCGAGAAAATTCCTTCTGAATTTTGACGACCCTAAAAAGACACTCGCACTCACACACGCACGCATCCATACCAAAATTGGGCCCAATTTAACGTCTTGCACTTCTTCATCTAAAACCCATATACAATAAATTAGGCGGAATTGGTGAAGTGGGCATTTGGTAAATTTTTACGTCTCAATTACTCGTAACTTATGTTCTAATTCTGGAAATTAAACAATTAATTTTTATGGCAACGTTATATTTGATGGCCGCTATTAATTATGGAAAGCGGCAAGATGTTCTTCGGGCTTAATTAGTTCTCGGCGCGTTGGAGAAAAAATCACGAAAAACAGGATTTCTCCGGATAAATTGGAATTAAATTAGAGGAAGCGTTACTTAACTGACGCGATCGCTTTTTCATCACGGATGTTATTAATATTCCAAACAATCATTCTATTCCTGTTTTCGAGGTAGTTTATGAATTACATACAAAATGAAAAAGAGTATATCGAAATATTGATAAAACTTTTTATTTTAATGTTAAGCAAATAACTTTTTAAATTAAATTTGTTAACCTTGAACTTCTCAATATTTGCAGAGGTAACACCATTGAAACGCGTCAACATCGCTCTATGTCCCCTGGTGTGCGCGTGTTTCAAATATACTTTCATCTAATATTAGAAAATACAACTATAAGAGGACGAAGCAAACGAAATCAATAGAAAACGAGGCTGCCACTACAACACCTACGGAAGCTGAATATTAAAATCCTTCTCCACAGACATCCGACATTGACATGTAGCTCCAACCCTTTTCTGGGCGATGATATATTTGCTCTTCTCGCGCCACTCCATATCCGATATTGTTCTCCCATACACGACTCAATAGCGCTTATTAATTTCAATTTTATGAGCCGGGCTCAATAGATCATCGGATTTCGGCAGATCATTAGTTCGACGGCGGCCCATTCCTCCTGATTGAGATAAATTGAACAGACGCAAAAAAGAGCCGCCATGTCACGCTCGCTACTTTCCAAGCTATCGACATACGATGCAATTTCTTCACGTTGTCAGAATTGTATAGTTCAGTAGTCTGCCGATGTTGTGTGTGCATAAGCACGAACAACTCATTTAATCTATTATCATCAAGTAAATGATGTCACAGTTTTAAGAGAGCACACTGTCATAATTCAGCTGATCCTCCTCCCATCTCCTTTGACATCATTTATGGTAGCTGCCTTACCACAGATTTAGATTACTTTCCTTTATAATTTTGGGTTTTAAAGAGACAAGATTGGTACTAATTAATTCGAATAATAATAATAATAGGGCATGGTTGTTGTGTTTGTCCCAAAATCATAAATCTATAAAATCAATAATAAATCATCGACGGTGGCCGAATGATATACTGGGTTCCCCATAATAGGCTACCCATTTTAATATTTGAATTTTTTTTTTCACTTAACAAAACAAACTTTTTATTATACTAAATTACAGCTAACTCTTTGGGATTTATGATAACATAAATATTTGGCTAATTTAATTCTAACTTTTAAAATTCACGTCTTCTAAATGACCTCTACCAACTTCAACACATTTTTCAATATTAGATAAAAAGTGGTTCATTACACGGCGTAGCAAACCTTTGTCTATTCCTTCAACTTCTTCACGAATTTTGACTGAGTTCCTCGATTGTACCTGGACAACTCGCAAACACTTTGGTTTTTAAATATCCCCACAGGAAAAAATCGGGTGCCGTTAAGTCCGGGGACCTCGAAGGCCAAGGCAAATTTCCGAATCGAGAAATGAGTCGGCCATTAAACGTTTCTCGCAGAACCCGCATTGAGTTTCTGGCGGTATGAGCTGTTGCCCCATCGTGTTGGAATAGTAAGGCATTGTTTAGTAATCCTCGTCTATTTAATTCTGGAATGAGGAATGTCTCTAGCATGTTTACGTAGCGTTCGGATGTTACTGTTACAGCGCGGTTATTTTCATCCTCAAAAAAATATGGACCAATAATACCAAAAGATCCTACTCCACACCACACAACAACTTTTGGATTATGGAGGTTCTGTGTAAAGATTTCACGAGGATTTTCATTTGACCAGAATCTAAAATTCTGTTTATTAACCATGCCGTTCAAATAAAAATTTGCTTCGTCGCTCATTAAGAGACTGTGAATTGCTCCTTGATGTAAATTCAAAAATTCTTGACAAAATACTAACCTTGCTTCTTTATCTTGATTTATAAGTTGCTGTGCCATTTGGTATTTATAGGGATGAAATTTTAAATCTCTTTGAAGAACTCGATCTAAGCTTCCCTTTGATATTCCTAGGATAAGGGTTTGTCGATTAGCAGACCTTTTAGGACTTCTCGTAAACGCAATTCTAACTCGTTCAATATTTTCTGGTGTACGAAGTGTTCTTCGACGTCCAGGCTTCTTCAAATTTTGTACAGAACTATTTTCACGTCAATGACGAACCCATAACTTAACAGTTTTACGATTTGGCGCGTGACCTCTATTGTTGTTATTAAACTGACGCCGGAATGCACGCCTAACTTCTTCTATCGAATTGCTTCTTATGTAAGTTTCTACACAACTGAGTAATCCATGAAAGTTAAATAATTATGATGAAAACTAACAAACTTCTCGTAGAAAAATAACGTTCCACAAAATCATTAATATAAAACTTATTTATGACAGGTGCCTACTTGATCAATAATTAATTAACTTAAATCCCAAAAACTACAGAACATAATCCCACAGAGATAAACTTATTTAGTTATCTCGTAGGGAATTAATTAATAAAATAAAATGGGTAGTCTATTATGGGGAACTCATATGTACATATCTACGACAATAAAAAAAAAACAAAAATTATTCTTACTATGTACAGTAAATTAGGCTACTTTACGCCATTCTAGAGAGCGTCGTCTCAACTAAAACCGATATAACACAGGGCTAAGCTCACTCACAACTAAAAGAATGCAAACAAGCGTCCCTTATCGGTTTTTTTTTCGGAGTGTGTGACAGAGATTTTATTGCTCTGGCGTGTACCAGGTGTGGAATATTCAAAATTGTTATGATCATTCAGGCAATCCACTCCCCGGAAGGCATAAAACGTTAAACCCCTAAAGAATTTATTAATAAAATTACGAGTCTAAATAATAACTTATTTGAGATTTTTATGAGGTAATAAATTATGTAAACAAATCACATACGAAACGTGTATGTATTTACTAAACCATAATTGTATAAAACTACTTCTTAAATATTCACATCCGCAGAAGTTCAATCAAAGGTATACAGAGTGTCCCATTTTAAGTTGCCACCCCAAATATCTCGAAACCTGAGCAACATGGCAAAAAATGTTTCAGATGAAAGTTGTAGGGTTCGGAGAGGGACATATGCTGGTGACCTTGAAAATGACTTTGGCGGTTATTTTCAAGGTCAAACAAAGGTCAACTTTCACTTTTAAAATAGAACCCCCTATTTTTTATTGCGGGATCGTATTCTACGGGAAAAAATACAAACTTTTTGTAGGAAACGTACGGGAGTTTTTTACGAATTTTGTCCGTCTGTTGTTTGAAATCACAGATGAATCCAGGCTGTGATTCATGCATTACCCTCGGTATTGTTTGAAAATTTTACAGTAAGATATACCCTTAAGTTAATGAATCTATACAGTGCGAACGTTGGCTGTGGAACGCTCCAAATTAAATTATTCCCTGATCATCTGCGGCCAAAATCCTTCGATACGTCAACCTTATTTTTTGAACGCACATCTTTTCTGATAGTTGTATATTTTCCATACCCCCACCCCTTTGCGTAATGACATTATCGCCATTTTTTTTTTATGGAAACCATTTTTTTTATTTCACTAAATTTGTATCCCTTTTTATTCTCTTTACGACTGTGTAAAAATATTTTGTTCTTTTTGGTTTTTTATTTAAGAAATTAAATTAATTTAATTAATTATTATTTAAGAAATGAGAAAAATTCCACCAGAAATATTTCAAAATGTAAAGGATAGGTTTTATCACCGATTGACTTTTTCCCAAGAGAAGAACTGCTCATTTTGAACATTTGATACATTAAATAAGTTAAAAAAAAAAATGTTTTCAATTTCTGAAATAAAAAACAAAAAAAAAACAAAACATTTTTACACAGTCGTAAAGGGAATAAAATGTTCTACATATTTAGTAAAAATAAAAAAATGGTTTCCATTAAAAAAAGTGGCGATGACGTCATTACGCAAAAATTGACAACTATCAGAAAAGATGCGCGTTCCAAAAATAAGGTTGACGTTTCGGAGGATTTTGCCCGCAGATGATCGGGGACTATTTTATTTGGACCGTTCCACAGCCAACGTTCGCACTGTATAACATAAATCCTAAAATAATAAAGATTATGATTTAAAATTATTAGAGATAGTTCTAAATTCAAACTATTCAAAATATCCGTGAAATTTACAACAAAATCTAATAAGCAGTTACAGTTTGCGTCAGAATATTTGAATTTTGGTTCTGCGTAAAGTAGGAAAAATGAAAGAAAAAAAAGATAAATCTTAAAACAATAAAGATATTGATTTGAAATTTTTAGAGACAGTTCTAAATAACTATTCAATATATCCCTGACATTTACAACAAAATCTAAGGAGTAATTTCAGTTTGCGTCAGAATATTTTAATTTTTCTTCATTTTTCTACTTTTAGAATCAAAATTGAAAAATTAAAATATTCTGACGCAAACTGAAATTACTCCTTAGATTTTGTTGTAAATGTCAGGGATATATTCAATAGTTATTTAGAACTGTCTCTAAAAATTTCAAATCAATATCTTTATTGTTTTAAGATTTATCTTTTTTTTCTTTCATTTTTCCTACTTTACGCAGAACCAAAATTCAAATATTCTGATGCAAACTTTAACTGCTTATTAGATTTTGTTGTAAATTTCACAGATATTTTGAATAGTTTGAATTTAGAACTATCTCTAATAATTTTAAATCATAATCTTTATTATTTTAGGATTTATGTTATACAGTGCGAACGTTGGCTGTGGAACGGTCCAAATAAAAAAGTCCCCGATCATCTGCGGGCAAAATCCTCCGAAACGTCAACCTTATTTTTGGAACGCGCATCTTTTCTGAATTTTTAGAGACAGTTCTAAATAACTATTCAATATATCCCTGACATTTACAACAGAATCTAAGGAGTAATTTCAGTTTGCGTCAGAATATTTTAATTTTTCAATTTTGATTCTAAAAGTAGAAAAATGAAGAAAAATTTAAATGCCTTTATTTTCGATAAAAACGCCTTGTAAAACAGTAATTGGTGATTCTTTAGTGAAAAACAAAAGATTTTCATTGCTTTGATGCCTGAAACGAAATGCTCCAAAAATTTCAAAATGTGATATCTCAGCGAATATTTAAGTCATAAAGATGAAATCAAAACCAACATGTCCGTTTTATAAAAAGCTTTTGCGTGTTGCCTGAAACGAAATGCTCCAAAAATTTCAAAATGTGATATATCAGCGAATATTTAAGTTAGATGAAATCAAAACCAAAATGTTCGTTTTTTTAGGGCTGTCGCCTGTTGCCAGACAGTGTTGACATATATGTGGGAAATTCCACGAAAAATGGTCAAAACTCTTAAAAAAGTTGAAAAATTGATTTTTCAAGATGCCGCGGCATGTTATAAATATGTCTTGATACATATTTTACTATATTTTTACGAGCTAAAAATGATGCAAATGTCAAAATTTGGGTACAAGAGGGCGTTGTTGGTTAAAAATTGATTTTAAAACTTTTTGAATTTTTTTAAGGGTCTAAATGACCTTAAATGGCCTTGGGAAAAATTGGTGAAATAGGTATTTGGGTGGACAATTTTCATGATTTTTGTGAAAAAAAATTATTTACTCGTTCATCAGTAAAAAAATCATGTTTAGAAAAAAACATTTTTTAACCCCCAGAGAGGGCGGAGGGTGTTCTCCGCCCACTGACTATGGGGACCTTATTTTTACATCTTAAAACACCCTCTTATCGGATAAATTAGAAAATCTATAGATAGGGGCACTTTGATTATCTTAACCGTAGGTACCCGTTGTCTTTACAGCCACAGTGCCTGTAAAGTGTTGCCATGGCAACTTTACCAGGCACCTCTGCCAATATATGATAATGTACACTTCAAATAAACATAATATATTATTACAGTATTATTATTACATAGTCATATTAATTAGACATAACCACGGTACATAATATTATTTTATGTACCAAGGTCATAAACTATAATTATGCCCGTGATGTAAGTAAATAATGTTTTAATTCAATTTGGTACTAAAATTAATTAAATTCTACTTCGATTTTAACCCTAAAATATTCAAAAAATCAACATCTGTCAATGGTGAGACATGAAGTTAGTTGTTCTTCTGATAAATATGTGTGTAAAGAGAGAAGAGAGATAAACATTGAGGGGGTCACTGCCTCAGGCGAGATTTTTAGGTACACTTTTCTAGAAAACTACTGGACTGATTTTTCTGAAATTTTGCGCACATGTTCGTACCTGCAAAATAAACATTTACGGCTGGAAAATTAAAAAAATATTAATTGGATTAAGAAAATTTTTCGAGTTCCTTATATTTTAACAAATTTGACTTTGATCAATGGTGATGCTGGTCTCACGCACCGGGATTTTCAACTGAAGATTTTTCGAAACATGTTACTGATAGTTCATGTTTTTGTTTTTAATTTATGCTCTTTAACAACAGAACAGATGTTTAATCAATTTAAGCTCTGCAATGCGGTAGTTACTCGAAATTGCAATATAAAAAAATAACGGAGAATAAAATTATTCGAATTTTTTAACACACCCGGTCTCACAGACCAGTAGCTCACCATTGGCGGGTTAAAAAAAATAGCCAACGTATGGACATAATTTCAGTTATGTTGATAGGTATCAATACCACCTTTAAAACAAAATAAAAATCGCATTGATAGCTTTTATAGTTTTGAAGAAAAGTGTACCTAAACTTAAAAAAGTAAATCTTAAAAATTGTCCGCATTAGATCTCGCCTCCTCTGATTCGCTTACAAATTTCAGTCACTTCTACTAATCTGAGAAATGTAAAATATTTTTTTATACGTAGAATTGAGTGCTGAATCAGAATCGACGATAAAAAAGTAGTTATTTATGCAACAAGTGAGTAAAGTAATACTTTTTTCACGAGTAGGAATGGCCTGCGGCTCGTGCGGCAATTTCCTACAAGTGAAAAAAGTTGCTTTACTCTCGAGTTTCATACAAAAAATTTTCTACGTCCATAACTTTAAATTAATTCGATAAAATCTTAATCAATTTTTGTAAGTACAAATACTTTTAAGTGAAGAAAATAATCGTCAAGTTTACTTGATCGGAAACGAATGTTTGACATTTATCGGTAGAACTCGCGGCGTGTTGCGAAACGTTCATGACACACTTTGCGCAAACGATTTTTTAGTTGCGTTAAAAAATGAACCGCTACAGCACTTTTTTTAACGCAAAAGAGTGAAAAAATGAACCGTTATGGCACTTTTTTTCACGCTTCCGGAAGGCTTCAGAAAACACATATTTTATGAACGCAAATTAATGAAAAAAACTGTGTATTTTTTAACGGACGTAGAAAAAGATTTTTTTCATTTCTGAGGAAGTGACCCCCTTGATGGTACACCGTAACTTTGCACCTAATATAAATAAATTATAACCGTTTTTGATTATTTGGCGCATTTGACGTTTAAAATTTTAATTCTACCATAAAATAAATATAAATTGCACTACAGCTATTATAGCACTCTTTTGAGTGTAGCTTTATTATAAACGCGAAGTAAAAAAAAAACTGATCATTCAACTCATGTGTAAAAATGTTCATTTAAAATAGCCCAGTTTTGCCGTACTTTGTAAGTGGATAAAAAGGTAGATCCAACTTTAAAAGTGGATAAACTTTATTTACCCTCATTCACCATGACAACAATCTTTGATTTGGAATTATATATAGTTTTGCTTTATTCGTTCAATTATCTAAAATACCACTCGCGGTTATAATTTCTGCAGGATACATTTGATTTTAAGCACTCCGAATTTCATAGTAAATTTTATAAATAAATTGCGATTTGGAAATCCATCTCAATTCATTCTCGATATTTGTATCGATTCAATGAACAAAATTTATTCGGAAAAATTCTAACCTCTTCTGGTAAAACCCCCGATTAAAAACTAGACAGAAATATTTATTTGTGGTGGTTTCTACACATCAAAAGACAAAATAATTTTCACCGAATTTAACTCAAGTTTTTGTGAATTCCATTAAAAATGAAAATTGTTACGTCACAGAATATTTGCTGACTATCAATCTATCCACTAGTGTGGGTGTACAGAAGAAGCTTTCATTCGTTTACGATAGAGCTTTACGTTGGTTGAGCCTGGTGTGACCCTCCTAAAGATCCCTGATTGAAGGTATACGAGGGGCGTTTGAAAAGTCCGCGCAAAAATAAATACTAACGTGTTTGGGGTAAACCTTTGTTATTTTTCGACATAGTCTCCTTTTAGGCTTATACACTTCGTCCAACGATGTTCTAGTTTGTTGATCCCTTCCGAATAATAGGATTTGTCCATGTCTGCAAAATATCCATTAGTGTCTGCAATCACCTCGTTTGAATACAATCTTTGTCCCGCCAGCCATTTTTCAAATTGGGGAACAAATACTAGTCCGAGGGAGCCAAGTGGGGATGTGAAATGAGTTGAAATCCTATTTCCATTAATTTTGCGACCACAACTGCTGAGGTATGTGCTGGTGTGTTGTCGTGATGGAACAGGACTTTCTTGCGGGCCAATCGCGGGCGTTTTCCTTGCAGCTCGGTTTTCAAACGGTCCAATAACGATAAATAATATTTACCTGTAATAGTTTTACCCTTTTCCAGATAGTCGATGAGGATTATCCCTTGCGAATCCCAAAAGACAGTCACCATAACCTTTCCGGCCGAAGGAACGGTCTTTTTTGGTGCAGATTCCCCCGTGGTAACCCATTGTTCAGATTGTTGTTTGGTCTCAGGAGTATAGTAACGTATCCATGTTTCATCCACAGTGACGAAACGACGCTTAAACTCCTCCGGATTCTTCTGGAACAGCTCGAATCGATCGACTTCCTTGATTCACACGAACGCCAAACACAAAGAAATAGACCAATATGGCTGAAACTTGGTGTGCGTTCATTCAAGAGATGCTACTAACTAAACATGACTTTGCACGGACTTTTCAAACCACCCTCGTATTTCCAGTTTCATATTCGTTTAAATTAAATATTGAGTATTGAATTCAAACACGTGTAATATTTCCGTGTTTTGTATATTAAAGAAGCCATACATATATGCAGTGTTTCAAATTAGCAGCTTTTTATTTTTCCTTTTGAGCGTTGGCAATTAACTGGAGAGACGCAATCGCTCCATCAAGACCGCTCTTCAGAGAACACGGACTTTTTCCAACAAGACAAAGGATTTTCACATCCTCTAAAGTATTTTCACAACCAGGATATAAACCCTTAGCCGATTTATATTTTCAAGTTTTAAAAATAAAAATGTATATTAAAGGCGATGATTGCGACTGTTACTACGAAATAATACGTATTTAAACGGAATTAAAAAATAACAACCACAATGTACTTAGTGAATTTTTTAATTCAGTTTAAAAAATACAGGGTGTATTTGAAATAACCAACAGGCTCGTAACCACAAAGAGATTATATTATTTTTAAACAATATTCGCAATTATTTTGTTTATAACTGTAACAAAAAGTCCGCAATTACTTATTAAAATTAATGAGTGAAAATACGCAACATGTTTGGGGGCAGTGGTAATGTGACCTAATTTTTAAACGGCATCGGCTTTAGATATCGAATTACAACAAGCGCGTAGGAAATATCTGAGTGCTCTTTAAGCGTCAATGAACTTGAGGACTGTTTATCTTTTACAAAAAAAAAAACGTTGCGATAACACTTCAAATTTCGGAGGCAAGAAATCGTATCTCGCATTTTAAATAAACAAACACACATTCCATGCAGACCTAATTGAATGAGAAAAGCATCGGTTCTCAAAATGTTTAAAAAACCTTCAAAATTTGTTTTTCGAATAAATTTTGACGGAAATGGGTTCACAAATATGCCCTTAAATGCCTATTCGTTATTTCAAATACACCCCGATTTATATTTTCAAGTTTTAAAAATAAAAATGTATATTAAAGGCCATGATTGCGACTGTTGCTACGAAATAATACGTAATTAAACTGAATTAAAAAATAACAACCACAATGTACTTTTTAATTCAGTTTAAAAAATATATAATTAAATTAATTACTGTCCTGATGTGGCCATGAAAGGTCGAAACCGGTCTGTAGGTGTTCTGGTGGGGAAACAATATTTAATGTTTAAATTAATTACGTATAGATTATAGATTCCTTAGTTTGTTACATGATAATTCAAAGACAGCGTGAGTTATTATTTCTTGAGGTAATCACTTAAGAAAATTTGTGACAGTAGATGTCTGGAAAATGTGTGTAGCCCAGCGATATATAATATTTATATATATGTACGGCAAACATAAAATTTTTATTCGCAATATTCGGCATTTCGTCCGTACGTGGTGTACTTTAAATGACAAAAGGACGAAATAAGCGACGATTTAGCGTACGCGAGACGAAGACGGCCCTATACATAATGCATCCAGACGAAAGAGATAACAAACGTGGCCACATGGTCTAAGATGAAAATCTTGTCGTCTAAGTGGTTGCGGGAACACGGTGGGAATGTTAACACATGTGCTCTTGCTCCATTCACATTTAACGTCCCTGCATCCCTTTGTGGTAGACGTCGGTAGACATCGCGAGACGTCTCTCTCTCTCGATGCCGGAGTCTCAGTTACCCTTTACAAGAATCCGGGATGAGGCGTTCGGAAAATCAACGATTTATTTTGGAGTGGTTTCTGCGCTCGAGGTGGTGATTTTGTAATTTTAAAGATTATATTTGTATTGGTGGGAAGTGCCTTAAATTTTTACTTCCTCGCAGAGGGGGAAATTCGATTTAATTCAATTTCAATTTGACACAGACGTTGGCGGAACGAATCGTTTTTTGATTGAACAATCTCCCACTCGGGTCTCCGAGGAATGGACAATGGTGCTGCTACTGCAAGTATTTCCATCAAACCATTAAATTTCAAGAAAGAAATCATCATGCTATAATACAACTTCGACAATACATTACGAATCCATTGAAAATTGATGGCGCGCTCTCTCATAAACGCATGTAATAATACCATAATGGGCGTGAATGAATGAATGAAGTAGGAAAAAAAAACTTGAAAAAATATACCATTTAAAATTACGGCGCCTTTGAAAAGTCATATTAAACTTAATCTCAAATTAATATTCTTCGGGTTGGTGAGGTGACAACTTTCGGCAGGCACAGTTATATCATAACTTCATAAGCACTCTGTAACTCTTGTCAAATTGTGGAGATCAAATTCCATAATAATTTGACGCTTAAACAAAACTTTTAAGAAAATATATTACAATAATAAGACAGCAAAAAAAAAGCAAATTACTTATCGAAGCAACAACTTTGATGGAGATTTTTTATTTATTTATTGAAAGTTGAACTTCTAATTACAATTTTGGAATAATATCTTACATACTTCAAGTATATATTTAGAGAATTTACGTTACATTAAATTATAATACGAAAAAAACTGAAGGGTGTTAGTAAGTCTAGTCTATCGACTATTCTTTCTGTCGTGAGTCCATTGATGATCAATAGTAAATAAAGCTGCTAGGTTGCTGAACTTTCTTCAAGAAATAATCTGATGAGTTCTGGAGGGGTGATTTTATAGTTTGAAAGGATAATTGGGTTTCGGGTTATAAAAAATTGGTTTGGGAGGGTTAAGTTAGAAGGGTTCAGTGCATTTTTTTGGGTAAGCTTTGTGCACGTTGGACTGTGGGAATATTTTTGGGCAATTTCGCAAATGAACTCATTGGATGAATTATGGAGTAGGTTATTGGGATATCGCAGTTACGGAATGTAAATCTTTGAGCGACTTGAAGGTGATACAGTGTAGGGGGGCGGGTTTGTGGGAAGATGATTGCTGGCGAGGGATATACCAAATACGTGTTTTTTGGTGAAGGAGAAGATATGTGGGATGACTGTGTCTGAAGGATTGGATGTGCAGATAAGGAGGAGCGTTGAGGAAGCAGTGTCCATGTGAAAGTGGCGAGGAGATAGAGCAGAGGTTCTTAAACTATGGGTCAAGACCCTTAAGGTGTCTCAAAATTTTTTTAAGCGGTCGCAGAAAATTTCAAATAATATCATAGTTTGGGTAATGTTTCTTCTTAAGATTACGGTATTTAGATGTGACGAGCGACTATGAGAAGTCATATTAAAGAGAGAACAAAACTGGAGGCGGGCTCGGAAACATCACGTATCTACCCTTTCCATTTTTTTGCAATATACGATGCGTGGCTCACACAAAGGCGAGAACTATAATCACGCCCCCTTGAATATATTATCGTTATCAGCATCCACCTGATTTGAGAGAAGGGGATGAGCGCTACTCGTGAGGAATGCGTTGAACTAAATTTCGTCGCGCGCAACTTTTAAGCAATTTTAAGAAATCTAACTTCTCAATTGAGTAATTGGCAATCAATAATGATGAGTTTTATTATGGTCACTTTAAATTAAATTATCTATGCATCAAACTCAAAATAAGTTACTAAAAAACAATTTTACGCTAATTAATGACAAAAAAAATAAGAATTTGTTTTTTTTTACAATAACACATAGTTCAAGACATAAACAATTTAATTTTATTTATAATTTTTGGTTTCTTAACTGTTTACAAGATCAACTTTAGGAGAACAATATGAAGTTTTAAGAAGCGTACGAATTCCCTGCCCTTAATGCCGTTGGATAAAATTTCCTATTTTTGTAAATTTAGCGTTTAATTATTTTGTGTTCCTAGTAAAAAATGTATTTTATATTAAAAAAATTAAAAAATATTAATCATTATTATCGATTTTTCATTTGAATGAAATAAGAGATATAAAAGAGTATTTTTAAATTTCGTAAATTAGTCTAGAAAAGAAAACGTTTTAGGTTAGACTCAGCATGATGTGGTGGGTCGTGGGTCTCCCATAACACAGTGCGACATTAAAATTCTGAATTGAACTCTGCAAACAAAAGTGAAAAATCTGTGTGAAGTAAATAATACATGGAACAGTTTTTTGCAAAATTACGTCATTTAGGGATTTTAGCAAGATCTGAAGTTTCGAAAATTGGATATATACCAAAGAGAAGTTTTTCATCAAAAAGATTACCCAAAATGGCCTATGTAAAGGCAGTGGCGGCTTGTGGAACATGTTGATGGTAGAGCCACTTATACAATATATCCCCCACCCCCGACCCTTTCGAAGAAACAAAGAACCATTTATCTTCCTAGACCAATCGAATATTTTGCCCAAAAAATAATAAAATTGGAACAAAACAGCCGAAGATGTAAAATATTGGCCAAATCAAAAATCCTGGTTTAAAAATAAAAATGCAGACCAAAAAGTTGAAAATACAAGCAAAAGAAAAATAATTTACCATTTTCAGCCCCAAAAATAACTCTTTTAAGCTTAACGTAAGTTCAACGAGAAATTCGAACATAATAGCAAATATAAAATTTTTTAAAAATTCTCACAATAAAATCAATCATTTAAGTTGAGAAAATCTTAAATATGGGATAAAAAAAAAAAATTAAGACCAAAAATCTAAAATTCGTACGCAAAAATCAAAGTGGTAGACCAAAAAATCAACATTATTAACAAACGAATCGAAAATTTAAGTCGAAATAAATAAAATTTCGGCCAAAAGACCAAAATAATCGAAAATACAAAATATAGACCTGAAAAGGTGAAAATTTAGACGAAACATCGAAAACGAGCGTAAAGTTAAAAATTGCATTTGAATTTCTTCAAACCAATTGAATATTTTGGCCAAAATAAAAAAAAAATAAGAAAGAAATTGGAACAAAAAATCGAAAATACAGAAATCTAAAATATGGGTAAAAGAATCAAGAATCCTGATCTAAAAATGAAAAACGCAGACAAAAATCGAAAACTTAGGTAGAAGCAAAATAATTTGTCACTTTAAGTGTCAAAAAAAAAGTTTCTGACCAGAAATTCGAAAATAATACCAAAAAAAAAAAAAATCAGGAAATAAAATCAATAATTCAAGGTAAAAAATCTAAAATATAGGATAAAAAATATACGATAAAAAATTGAGACTAAAAATCTAAAATTCCGAACTTAAAATAAAAATAGTGGACCAAGGATAGAAATTTTTTAACAGACAAATAAAAAAAAAATAAAGAAAATATTAGATTTAAAAAAATCCACGATATTGGTCAATAAGTCCAAAATTTAGACAAAACATCGAAAACTCGGCCCTAAAGATAATAAATGCAGACTAAACGAAAAATCAAAAATGGGGGCCAGAAAATTTTAACAATAAAATCGAAATGTTAGGTCAACATAAAGAAAAATTTAGGCCAAAAGATCTAAAAAAATAATAAAAATCTGTAATAATGGCCATAAAGTCGAAAATTTAGTCAGTACATCGAAAACTCAGGCCTGAAGATAATAAATGCAGACTAAAAAATCAAAAAATTCAACACAAAAAACTCGAAAATACCGGAAAAAATAAAAAAAAAAAGATATTTTACCCAAAATCAAATCAATCTGTTAAGGAAGAACATTCATATAAAATATATAAAAAGATACTGATGGTGTTTTGAAGTTTTCATTAGTACCGGTTAAAAAAAATATCTCGAGAATGACGACAAAATTGAAAAATTTACAATATGAAGTAAAAAATATCTTGAGAATGAGGACAAAATTGAAAAATTTACAATATGAAGAACTGGAGGGATTCTTTGGGGATATAACTGGTATAAGCCGATTGCTGAATCCAAAATCAAAGGTGGAGATATGTTTGGCGCGAGTGTTTTTTCTTCTCTTTCTTTGCTTCATAAAAATTAAGAAGCATTTACAAATGAAAATCGATAAATATGCAAAATCGCAGAAAACGAATCGGAGAAAGTAACATAATGCCACATCAACATTTTACTTGTATGTGGCAATTATTAATTTTTCAAGCACACTACTAATGTACATACCTGTAAGGAAAAATAAACTTTTGTACCACAACGGTTCATCCGGCATAATCGTTAAGTGATCAGTGAAATAATCAAATTTTCAGTAAAATTTTGTACTATAGACGCATTTAATAATAAAAAATTTCGTACTATAGACGCATTTAACAATAAAAAATTTCGTACTATAGACGCATTTACCAAAAAAAAAATTGTTTTTTTTTGTTAGGTTTTTTTTAGTTATATTGGTGTTAATCATGTTTCGTGATCGTAATTATCTTAGGATTAATTTGCGTCGTCGGTAGCGGTTCTATTTCATGTAATTTATTAGGTCGGCTTCTAAATACAAGCCGATATTTCAATCCTCAACGAGCGGTGTGAGAATGATTTTATTAAATTCGATAAAGCGAACTGAGATTAATGACGAATGGCGTCGCTGAAATGCTACATTGTCCGGGAAAATTAATCAACATCGATTTGCAAACAAACAGCTCCGTGGTGATTGCCTTTATGGCAATTTGCTAAAGTTTTCATGCATAGGAGAACCATAATTCAATAACCCGTTGATGGCATTACGTTTACTCACGACAACTACAAGACATTGTGCAATTTCATAATTAAAACGGACGCCGATTAATTTAAAATACAATCTAAAGGAACTTTGATTTCAGAAGGCGTGCGTAGAAAGAAATCTGTCAATATGTGAATGCAAAGATATTTTTTTTCTGCAGGGTATCCTAACTATAACGGATAAATCGGGAGGCGAATGTCGACACCTGTTAATAGCTTAATGTATTAACTATAACGGATAAATTCGATAAAGTCGCAACAAAAACCACGCTCGTACATATACGATTTTATTACACGGTTTATACGAGTGTGGAAAAATTGTGTGGGCCACAAAATTTTGTTTCATAGTTGGCGGCAGTGTTGCCATACGTACGGTAATTACCGTACTTATACGATATTCTGAGCGAAAGTACGGTATGTTAAAACCGTACACAAACGTACGGTAATTTTCACCCTGTATAAAAGCTGTATATACCGCGTTTTTAATTCGACAAATTTATAGCGCGGTAGCCATGGCCGCTCTATTAAGAGCGTTGGGAGTAGTGGAGAGAATAGAATTGTGAGAGGTACAACATCCATCCCACATAAAATTCATTTCACGTCGTGGTATATATTAACCGCATAAGAGTGCTTAGAGTCGGAATGCATACTACTGCTCTAACTTATGGGCGGTGTTGCCATCTGATCACATAATATTTCCGCCAGAAAGCCAACCTAATTCCACTAGAATTTCGCTAGAAATAAATCTATCTCTTATTTTAACATAATGTTCAGCAGTACGAATTAATGTTTATTCAAAGATAAAACAATGAACAAATTCAAAGATAAATAAATACAGATATGATTGAATTCCTAAAAATTTGAATGAATTTTTGAAAATTAATATTTTTGGCAGTAGAAGAAAACAAAATCTAAAAAAATAAAAAGTGATATTAAAGAATTCCACAAAAATTTTAAAATCTTTACAATACATCTACCTTTAAAACTAACTTGTTTTTTTTTTAATTTGCCAATTTCTTATGAATTTTTGAAAAGTAATATTTTAAGTTGTCGAACAATTGAACAAATAAAAATAAATACTTATATGATGGAATTACCTTAAGACACACTTGGATTTTTGAAAATGTGTCAATTTCTACTTGAGTCATAAATTTTAGAAACGAATTTTTAAGTGGTCAAATATTTAAACAAGGAGAAACTAGAAAAAAATCATATCCCTATGATTGAATTCCATAAAAAACGCATAAAAAACTCTGATGCAATTTACCTTTAAAATTAACCTTGATTTTTTAAACTGAGTCAATTTTTGTATTAGTTATGAATTTTTGAAAATTAATATTTTTAGTTGTTGAAGACGAACAAAAAAATCTAAAACAAATAAATAGTAATATAATTAACCTCCACAAACATTTTAAAATAGTTCTACTTTACAACTAACTTAAATTTTTGCAAATTCGCCAATTTCTCCCCGAGTTATGATTTTTCTAGTTTATGAAAAACTAGAAAAAAAAACATCATAATGATATGATTGAATTCCTTAAAAACTCTGATGAAATCATAATACATTTACCTTTAAAATTAACGTTGATTTTTGAAATTGAGTAGTTTTTTGCGCGAGTTATGAATTTTTGAAAATTGGTCGAAATATTTGAACAAAGAAAAAATAGAAAAATAAAATAATATCGATATGATTGAATTCTTCAAAAAGTCCGATGCTATCATAACACATTTAAGTACCTTCAAAAAAACTTGAATGTTTGAAAATGTGTTAATTTTTGTGTTTTAAATTGTCGTTTTTGGCAGTTGAAATTGTCATTTTTGGCAGTTAAAAATTGTCATTTTTGCCAGTTAAAAATTGGCCTTTTTTGCAGTTGAAAATTGTCATTTTTGTCAGCTTAAATGGTCGTTTCCGACACTTGAAAATTGGCCTTTTTGGCAGTTGAAAATTTCCATTTTTGGCGTTTGAAAATTGTCATTTTTAGCAGCTTAAAATGGTCGTTTCCGACACTTGAAAATTGGCCTTTTTTGCAGTTGAAAATTGTCATTTTTGGCGGTTGAAAATGGTCATTTTTGGCAGCTTAAAATGGTCGTTTCCGACTCTTGAAAATTGGCATTTTTGCCAGTTGAAAATTGGCCTATGTGACAGTTGAAAATTATCTTTTTTTGGCAGTTAAAAATTGTCACTTTTGGCAGTTAAAAATGGTCGTTGCCGACACTTAAAAATTTGCCTTTTGTCAGTTAAAAATTGTCATTTTTGGCAGTTAAAAATTGTCATTTTTTGCAGTTAAAAATTGTCATTTTTGGCAGTTGAAAATTGTCATTTTTTGCAGTTAAAAATTGTCGTTTCCGACACTTGAAAATTGGTCTTTTTGGCAGTTAAAAATTGTCATTTTTGGCAGTTAAAAATGGTCGTCTCCGACACTTGAAAATTGGCCTTTTTCGCAGTTGAAAATTGGCATTTTTGGCAGTTAAATATGGTCATTTCCGACACTTGATTTATTACATGATATGCTAGAATTTATCAAAAATAAAAATACTGTATTGACAAAACATCTGAATTATCTTCAATTTTTGAAAATGCGTGAGTTATAAATGTTTAAAAATTATGTTCTTTAATTTGTCGAATATTTGAACAAAGAAAAAAAATACTGATATGATTGAATTCCTTAAAAAGTTTACCCTTTAAAATTAACTTTGAGGTTTGAAAATGCGTGTTATGAATTTTTGAAAATTAATATTTCCGACACTTGAAAATTGGCCTTTTTGGCAGTTGAAAATTGTCATTTTTGGCAATTGAAAATTGTCATTTTTGGCAGCTTAAAATGGTCGTTTCCGACACTTGAAAATTGGCCTTTTGGCAGTTGAAAATTGGCATTTTTGGCGGTTGAAAATGGTCATTTTTGGCAGCTTAAAATGGTCGATTCTGACACTTGAAAATTGGCCTTTTTTGCATTTGAAAATTGTCATTTTTGGCGGTTGAAAATTATCATTTTTGGCAGCTTAAAATGGTCGTTTCCGACACTTAAAAATTGGCATTTTTGCCAGTTGAAAATTGGCCTTTGTGGCAGTTGAAAATTATCATTTTTTGGCAGTTAAAAAATGTCACTTTTGGCAGTTAAAAATGGTCGTTGCCGACACTTAAAAATTCGCCTTTTGTCAGTTAAAAATTGTCATTTTTGGCAGTTAAAAATTGTCATTTTTGGCAGTTGAAAATTGTCATTTTTGGCAGTTGTAAATTGTCATTTTTGGCAGTTAAATATGGTCATTTCCGACACTATATATTGCAGGACATGCTAGAATTTATCAAAAATAAAACAAAACATCTGAATTATCTTCAATTTTTAAAAATGCGTGAGTTATAAATGTTTAAAAATTATGTTCTTTAATTTGTCGAATATTTGAACAAAGAAAAAAATACTGATATGATTGAATTCCTTAAGAAGTTAACCCTTTCAAATTAACTTTGAGGTTTGAAAATGCGTGTTATGAATTTTTGAAAATTAATATTTAAAGTTGTCGAAGACTTGAATAAAAAATCATTTCTTCCAATACACTCACAAAACATCTCCCTTTGAAACTTACTATAATTTTTGAAAATGCGTCACTTTTTCCGTAAGTTATGAATTTTTGAAAATTAACGTTTTAAGTTGTCGAACAAAAAAATAACTGATATACAATTTCTCAAAAATTTTATTAAGTATATTCACAAAACATCTGCTTTTAGAATCAACTTGGACTTTTGAAAATTAATATTTAAAGTTGTTGAAGACAAAAAATTGATTTTTTTTATATATTCACAAAACATCTATTTAATTTAATTTATTTAATGTGCCAATAACAATGGGTTTATACAGGTCAATATACATAATATAAATAAGTGGCTTCAATAAATACAAAAAATGAGTCATAATAGATATTAAAAAAACTTCTGAATTATCTTCAATTTTTGAAAATGCGTGAGTTATAAATGTTTAAAAATTATGTTCTTTAATTTGTCGAATATAAACTTACAGGGTGTAGAAATATGCAAAAGATACGTTCAGAAAGAAAACTGTAACATGGATATATAACAAATGTATCTTCCTTTAAAACTAACTTTAATTTTTGAAAATGTGTCAGTTTAATAAATTATTACGTTCTTTATTATCAGAAATTTACAAATGTCTCAATCAGTGCGAAAAATAAGTCTTTATTAGTTGCTTCCATTTGGAAGGATATATACAGTCTTACCAAATCCTCGCGTCACTTGGAGATAAAGTTTGCACTGAGTGAGAAAGCATTCGGATAGAACGCGATAAACATATCTCCGCGTGGCCGTACCACCGAATTGAACATGGATAATCACTTCTCGACGATTCCTTGTCTACATTTACATTTGTTCACTCGGCAGCGCTCGCTGAATAATTATGAGTTTGGAATTTAAGATCACTGCACAATGTGTCGTCAGATTTTAGTACGGCTATATGTCGATATTTTCAATTTCTTAAAATTAAAAATAAATTCATTTCGAATTTAGTAACATTATTACACTTTCCTCTCTTCTACGTCATTTAAAACGTGGTTAACGTTTTCTTTTAATTGAAACACCATCTGCTAAGTAGAATCTTTAAAAAGTTCCACAATTTTACAACGCGTCGAGTTTAATGGCGCTTAGCGTTAATGAAACCGTCAGACTTTATATTGAATAATTAACACATTTAATTTAGTTTACGACCGATCCAGAAATGGAAAACGTCGCCCACGAAATGTCGAAATACTTTTTTTTTTATTCACGAACGCGATATTTGTACATTGAATTATTAATGATCAGATCGACCAAAGTTGTAATATCGCGTAATTTATCTAATTATACCTAATGGTATCACATCTTTAATCCGTATCGAATCCATCAATTTACTGATGATATTAGTACTAACATTATTCAGGATATTAATATAAAATAACAAATTTATACCAAATATAAACGCACTTTAAATATTTATACTGATATACCTTATGTTTTCAAATGTTCAGGTCGTGTTGTGTTATACAAGAAGAAAATTAACAATTTATAGTTGACAGATGTACATTTTAGACGGATATAATCGTTAACAATTATAGACATTTTGAAATTATAATTGTTAAAAATTTTCTTTATTTATACATTTGACAACACTTGACTATAACCTGTAGAGGTCAACACTAGATATATGTTTATAATAGAGCATTTATGGGTATTATTAAATAATACAATAATATTAAGTTAATATGGAAAATTGTTGCATTTATAGTTACATGACAATGCATATACTGGGTCTCCCATTTTAAATTGCCACCCCAAATCAAAAAATTAAAAAAATCAAAGTTGACCTTCGTTTCACCTTAAAAATTAACGCCAAGATCATTTTTAAGGTCACCAGCATATGTCCCCCTCCAAAACCTACAACTTTCATCTGAGATATTTTTTGCCATATTGCTCAGGTTTCCAGATATTTGGGGTGGCAATTTAAAATGGGACACCCTGTATTATATTATTAATTTATTAAACATTTCACCTTTTGTACATAGTATTTACAATTGCACAAATTATAACACCTAATCTAAAATCTTAACATAAAATATTTATAATCACTTTAGAAACAAGCCTTCAATTTATTAAAAGAAAAAGAAAACAAATCAAAATTATTATATACTACTACTATTTTATACTTAAATCGGTAATTTTAAATTATATTGGTAACATTGATCATGACATGATTCCTTCTTCCTCTGCAATTTCTATTCATTTCAAACATGTATAAAATATGATATTCACAATTTGATTGTAATGAATCATTATAGTCAGATTGCTGCAATTAATTACCGTGATTTATAAGAAGAGTAACCGCATGTTAACATGGTTTATGAGACCGGTGTTTATTTTTCCAGAAATTATAAAAAAGACGTTGGTATTAAAAACTTGTTGGAAACTTGATCCGCCATAAATTATCTCAGAGGATGCGACAACTCTTTATTTAGTCTTTATGTAAATATTTATGATTTGATCGCACCCCATTCACACTTTACGTTTTCTGTCGTCATGCCCAGACTTTTGATATGATCTTGTACGGTGTTGGAAATGGGCTTTTGAGTGATTCTCCGTGTAAGGCTTTGAATTACAAGATGAGATTTATCTAACAACATATTGCTAGTTGAGTATTAAATCAAGGTGTAAATTATTTTATCGGTTAATTTGGTGGTGTGTGGTACTTATGATTTTTAGTTGATTAACATCAATTCATAACAGCAAAGGGCTAAGCGTTAGTTACAAAATATATACATAAGGAAATATTTCATGAGCAAAACTGGCGATTGATATTTTTTACCGTATAGCAATTATGTGCACCCTTAAACCAATAAAACCATCTGTATTTCTAATATTATTATAGATTCTATGAAATGGAAAATTTACACTCCGTTCTTATTTGATAATTTCAAACTTCGGGGAGGGGTATTTATAGCTTTTTGCAGAATTTCAGTTAAAAGCGCATTTTCCATTTTTTTTGAGTTGATGGTAATTATTCCAACATATTTTTTCATTCACCTAAATTATTAATATTTTCATAATTGGGAGTGAAGTACTTTCAGTCCTAAGTAAATTTGGAATGTTCCAAGTTAATGACAATTTTTTTTTAATCAATAAAATTATTAGGTTGAATTGAAAATGCATTATTTCAAGCATTTGTGATATAATTGCTGAATACTTTGATCCAGCGAAACTAGTCGGGAATTTACACTTTGTGATTTTAAGTCTCTCTTTTTTCTGCATTTTTACCTTTGCGATGAACGGAAAGATGAAGATAGCCGTCGTTGAAGGCATATTAATAAAAAAGTCAATCAATTATTTTAGACTTATAATTTGGGATTACTTTTTACGAATCCTGAGCGTGTTGATTAATTAATAATATTTAATGTATGGTCATTTTTTGTAACTTCTATAGATATTCGCACATAATCAGCAGGTATATACAGGGTTATTCACGCTATTCGGCACGGAATATTGTGGCTAAAATACGTGACTTTCAAAAAGTTTGACTTTTGGGATATATAGGGGCCTATTATAGTTACTAAAACTAGGGCGTTTGGAACACCCTGTATAGTGAAATTAATTTTTAAAAGTAACCGTAATAGGCCCCTATATATCATAAAAGTCAAACTTTTTGAAAATCACGTAACCCTGTATAGTATCTGATTTTTGAGACATTTTTTAATAATGGTGTAATAATCCGTATGCATCTACCCTTTTTCTATGTAATTATGCTTTATAATGATTCCATCCATATTTGCCAAATATAATAGGACGTTGAAGAGAATCTAGCATGTCTTCATCAATCCTTACAAATGCATTACCACATAATCCGTCCTCTGATTTATTCCAAATAAAACAGAAACCATCTTTCGTTTTTAAGATAAAAATTGTATAATTGTGGTCCAAAAATATGTAAGTTACTACTTTGCTTCTCCTCAATGCAGATATTGTTTCTTGTTTCCGCTGGTATCGAAAATTAGCCCATACAGCAGATTCTTTTTAGGCCCCATTTTCAAGCGTCTTGGCTATGTGCACTCGTAGGCTTGAGCCTGGCTGAAGTAACATGGGGACTCAGAGAAGCTTCTCAAATCTCTTACAGAATATTACGATGTCTGGCAGAAGTTTGTTGTCCTAGTGCAGAAAGAAGGGAAATTGGTCATATCTTCTGCTGCAATCACCTCGCAGTTGGATCTTGTGTTCGACATCTTGGGCAGTTGCCGTGATGAAGAACATAGCTTTTCTGTTGGTGACATCGACACATTGTGTGCGTCTAGCTTCTTGGAGTAGCAGTAGCAGGCATTGGTACTAAGGACTGGCATTCATCTTCATTTTCTGACGTCGACAAAGAGGAATTTGATCAATCAATAGCAGACGTTGAGGCAACATTATATCTTTGCTGACTTTCTACATAAACCTCTATTTGGCTTTCCAATGAGCAAGAAACTGACGGAACTGCGACTGAGATGTTCGGCATTACGAAAACAGAACGAAAACCTTTCTTCGAAAATTTTACAATTTATCCTGAAAACATAGTGAAGAAGAATTTCCCAATTTACCTCGAAGTGAAACTAGCGACCAAAAAAATCTTTGAGTCGACTCATGAGTTACCGATTTCTAATTGGAAGGTACCAGGGTCATTTTTAAACTAAGAACCGTTCTAGTTTAAATATAAATATAACCAAAATTTCTTCAATTTTTTGATTTCTACAATAACTATCATCTTTTCGCTATTTTTCGATAAAATGCTCAACCCGATAAATGTATTTTTCCGAACGGGAGATGAGTTTGATGATCCTCTCGTCGTAGAAGTCGGCCGCCAGTTCATGCATTTCGTTTTGTGTCCCTGCGTAAGCAGACAACATATCGGGAAACATGTGGAAAATCTTATGCAGTTCATTAATAGTGAAGCGCCTGTTTTGCCGAATGTGTGTAACAACAGTTGCTTTCAGTTCGTCCGTTATAACGATAAGACGGCTCATCATGGATGATTGTTCTCTAACCATTATGTAAACGAGACCACTTTTGGACTTTCCCATCATTCATTACCCATACGCTTCAAAGAGTTGGCAATGGATTTTGCCAGGAAGAGTGTTTTTTGCATTTAAAAGCAGATTCACAGCGCGTACTTTGCAACCGGCGGGATTAGTAGTGGACATAACTAATCTTAAATTGCCATAAAATATCGTCTACTCCATTTAAAGACTTAAGACTGACCGACAACATAGTCGAATATAATGAACCCATTTTTCAGTAAAAAAACTTCAGAGAAGGCTGTGCGCGGATAGGATCCACAAACGGTTCTTACTTTAAAAATGACCCTCGTACTAGTTATAATTTCAAGGCAGTTGCGACCCACAAATATAATCCAATTTCACTGATTTTTTTAACATACCGGGTGACCCAGCGATCTGTATAAGCCCCATAACTTATTTGCTATTTGAGATATCGACTTCTAATTTTCTTGAACTGATACCCACACTTA
This sequence comes from Ocypus olens, assembly GCA_910593695.2. Classification (NCBI taxonomy): domain Eukaryota; kingdom Metazoa; phylum Arthropoda; class Insecta; order Coleoptera; family Staphylinidae; genus Ocypus; species Ocypus olens. The sequence continues at coordinate 15,136,008 of OU343047.1, forward strand.
TTTTACATATTTTAAAAATATGTATGTTTTTGTACAGGGTGTCCCAATATACAAAACAGAACAAAGTTATGTTTTTTTAAATGGAACACCCTATATTTTATACTTTATTTTCAACCCTCTTAAGAAGCTGATAAAAATAGTATAAGATAGTATGGGTCTATTATGGACGATTGGTTAGTTATAGGCAAATTTGTGGCAAAAACAAGGACACATTGAAAAAATTGCAGAAGCGCTCCTAGCAAAGCTATCGTCATTTTTTATACACTAAAGAATTTTTCACATCATGAAGAATAATACAAATCTGCTTTGGTTCTTTTTTGTTCATATTGGTATACAGGGTGTCAACATACGCAAAATATTGGATAACTATTATTTTTCAAATGGAACACCCTATATATCTTGCCACCAGTGCATGGAATTTTTAATAAGCTTTCCAATGATGTACAATTTGTATAATGAAATATTAAGGATTCTTGAGATTTATCCATAAAAACATTTTTCTTTTGTCACCTCCTGCTCATTTTTGGGTTTTCAGCCAAAACTATGCATTTTCTGAAAAAATAATAAGAGACCAAAGTTGTAGAACAGAAAATTTTCGATCGACATAGGTCTTTGGACTTTTCCAATAATGCGTGCATTGCCCGCCAGAGTGCGCAAAATCGTGACCGTATATGCATTTTAGCGTTTTTCTCAAATTTTTTGTTAATTAATTGCACTATACTTTATTTTCCACGTCCTCTAGCAGAAAACCGGGTAATTATAGAATTATTCAAATGACCTACATCGATTGAACAAATTCCGCCCTACAACTCTTAAAAGAAGCAATTTTTGCCCAAAATGCATAGTTTTCGCTAAAAATAAAAAAAACCATTGAAAAACGCAAAAATTGATACATACATTTTCAATTTGCATTTTAGGGAAAACCATGCATTTTTGGCAAAAATTGCTTCTATTAAGAGTTGTAGAGCGGAACATTTTCAATCGATATGGGCCATTTTAATTTCCCTATAATTTCCCGTTTTTCCGCTGGAGGGTGCGGAAAAAAAAGTATAATGCAATTTATTAATAAAAAACGCTAAAATGCATATACGGTCACGATTTTGCGCGCTCTGGCGGGTAATGCACGCATTATCTTAAAAGTTGAAAGACTCACATCGATCGGAAATATTTCGCTCTACAACTTTGGTCTCTTATAATTTTTCATGAAAATGTATAGTTTTGGCTGAAAATCCAAAAATCTGCGGAAGGTGGCAAAAGAAATATGTTTTTATTGATAAATCTCAAGAATCCTTAATATTTTGTTATACAAACTGTATATTATTGGAAAGCTTATTTAAAATGCCATAGATTGGTGGCAACTTATATAGGGTGTTCCATTTGAAAAAAAATAGTTATCCATTGTTTTGCGTATGTTGACACCCTGTATATCACTATGATTAAAAGAGAAACAAAGCCGATGTGTATTATTCTTTATGATGTGGGAAATTTTCTAGTGTGTAGATAATGATGCTATCTTTGCTAGGAACGCTTCTGCAATGTTTTTAATGTGTGCATGTTTTTGCCACAAATTTGCCCATAACTAACCAACCGCCCATAATACACCCATACTATCATATACTATTTTTATCAGCTTCTCAAGAGGGTTGAAAATAAAGTATAAAATATAGGGTGTTCCATTTAAAAAAACATAACTTTGTTCTGTTATGTATATTGGGACACCCTGTACAAAAACATACATATTTTTAAAATATGTAGAATAAGAGTGGATACCAGTTCAAGAAAACTAGAAGTCGATATCTCAAATAGCAAATAAGTTATGGGGCTTTTACAGATCCCTGGGTCACCCGGTATATTTTAGTCGAGCAAGCTTGAGGAAGAAAATAATTTTAAGCCCTATTTTTGACCACTCTATTGTGTATCGACAATTTGCATTTGTAATATAATCTATAGATGCAGTTGATTCTAGGAAAATTGGAGATTTATCGTGGTACACTTTCCCTTCTTATTTTTTTTTCTTTTTTTTGTCTTTACATTTTCAATATGGTCATTATAGTAATGTGGGTAATAGTGAATTGTTTTATTTTAATTCGTTATTATGGGTTATCTCATCTGTGTGTTTAAGTTTTTTGGTCGTACTTTGATTTGTACAAAAACATATTTTGATCATCAAATACTTTGTAGAATTAACACATTCATAATGTTTTTGTGTATCCTTGCGCTGCCCTTAAAGTGCTTAAACGTGGTACAATTGTCCTTTCGAAGTCCCTCATGTTCTAGCTACATTGTTTTTGATGACATTCGATAATAAGGTAAAGGGACTTTTGAAAGTGAATACGGCTTATATCTTGCCAATAATTCCAGACTTGGTTTATTTCTTTCCCTCCATGATGTTGAAGAGCAATTCTAGTTCTATTTCTGAGTTGGTCAGTGTTTTCATTTTCCTTTATTGATCGTTTTTTTTTTTCACCTTTCAGCCAGTTTATAATCATCCATACCCATTGTAGCTCACGTTGTATTCTTTTAGGTATTTAAAATTATCACTTGCTAATCAGTCATGAAATGTATTTATTGCATTAGTTAAGAAACAGAATGGTGAGGACCGTTTAGTTACGTTATACAGTACTTTTTCTTCTGGCTCACTACTTAAGTCAGTGTGGATTGGTAAATTAGTGCTCATCCTTCTACTCTGGAATTTGAAAAATTACTCTGTCTGGTAGAAAATGTTAGTCTCGCTGTTTTTTCGGCCTAGTCTTTGGCAGTACTTTACTTGAGTTTTCTTTACTGTGATGTCACCTTCAAGAAATATTTTTATTATGTTCTTCAAACAGATCTGGACATTCACAAACAAACGCTATTTCTGCACTTTAGTCAAGAAAGGATGCAAACTTTCATATTCCAAAATTTATGTTTTGGTCCATCTGCAAAACGTAGGTGTTCTAGCGCACCGAGCTCGACCAAAAATTGTAAATACCAAGCAACGTTGGCCCAGATGTATCGTTGGATGGATGACCAGAATTTGGATTTAATGCATTTCTGGGTGACGGAGGTGATCCTCTGAAGTAATAAGCTCACATAAATACACAAAATTTACTCGTGACTGTTTCCAATACTATTTTATCTGCAACTGTTTAAATGTGTGCGGGCAACATACAGCCCACGTGGTTTGTTGTAACTAGAGTTGGGTAAGTCAATTAAAAGAGTCTATTCCTATAAATGACTCAAATGACTTCTGTGTAAATATTCTGGCTCATGAAATTGAAGAAGTGAGAATTTTTGTTTGTTTTCGTTTGCTAATAATTTTGTTTTAGTGGTAAAATTAAAAAAATCTTTGAGGTGAGGACCTTCTTTCCTCTTCACTATGTTCTCAGGGTAAATTACAAAATTTACGAAGTGACAAATTTCACTTTTTTCCAGACGAACTTACATATTTTTTAATTTTTCAAAAGAGTTATAAGTCACTTCAAGAATGGACCCTTTTCAGTCGTCTCTTCAGGATGACTCAAAATAAAGAGTCATTTTATCCATCTCTAGTTTGAACGATATAATACTATAAAAAAATATTGTCATCATATTACATTCTCCATTTTAGTAATGTGATATTTTTCATATTTGTTGATATTTTTAAACTAGTCGAATAAATCTTATTCTCGACTAACTTTAAAATTAATATTAATGTAAATTTGGTAAATTTGAACTATCACCATTTCATAATTATAGACAAAAAATGGCAAATTATTTCATTTTTATTTTTTTTTTCGACAATTATTAACTGAAGATAATCACTTTATTATTTACCGTTAATATTTATGATATTTTAGTCGTGGTTACAAAAATATCGGAAGAAACAGTTAAACTTCCGTTGCATGTAATTTTACCAAAAGCTTCATTAGGAAATAGTTTTTGAGATGCCGCGTTTACAGACAGACATACTTACAAAGGCAGATAGCTAGCCAGACAGACATGCTTACATAGGCAGATAGATAGGAAGACAGACATTTTCCAAATATGATCTAAATCATCTCAGGGGACCTTAAAATGGATATTTCCGTTGAAATTTCGAATTCAAAAAACTCGTAATACTTTCTCGTACTTCGTACAGAAAAATTGTAGGTAAACGTTACACTGCAATTGTAAAATGTAAAGATTGTATTTATTCAACTGTATACGTATTCAATTTTGTATATTAACCCGCATGTTACTTATATACATATTATTTGGCCAGTCTGAACAAGTTGGCCCACGTCTGGTCTAGATATTTTGATTTTTTAACGTACCTGGTTTTACTGTTAAGGTATATTTTACCAAAAGCTTTTCAGCTCTTCGAATTCTCAAATGATAAAAGTTTAATGTCAATTCCTGTATTAGTTTTTAAAATACCGCGCGCACAGACAGCAAACGGTCGTGGAATAAAAAAACGAATGTTCTCAAATCGATTAAATAGGGGGGTTACTTATTTTTACAAGGGCCCTGAATATTTTAAGGCCCCATAAATTAATGGTGTAAGTCTCGACGGGCGTCTTTTGAATATTAATTATCATTATAATTATGAAGTCAATGTCCTTATAAAGAAACGAGGTGGCGTTTGCATCGGTTCGGTTTTCCTTTTTAATTGCAGTTTCGATTAAATTCGCCGACATAAATTACTGAAACGTGTTATTACGAGGTTTTATGTCCGCAGCGCAGTTTCAATCAAAGTCAGCCTCCGAGTGCAAACAAGCAACGGTTGCATCACAGTTCTTGGCCAGGTTTACTGTTACAGCTCTAAATATATTAATTTGTTCTATTTAAATACACAGTAGGCCGAGGGCAATATAAATTTTAAAAAATAATCGAATTATGTTACCTTCAATGGAATAAAGACCATCGCGCAATAGAGCGAAAAGAAGTGATCAATTTCTTTATGCGTCACTGCTGCAAAATGCTCGTATTCAATTATGAATACATGTAATGGAAAAATTGTTCTTCGCCGCACTTATTTTCTTCTTCGTACGCGATGGCTTTAATAGTAATAGTTTTATTTGGTGGACTCAGAACCGGCTAAAAGTTGTGAGGACATGTGCAGTAATATTACAGTTTTTAAAAATTAAACCAGCAAACTTTTTTTTTCTCGTGTTAAGGTAGATTTTTAAAATTTACAAGTTTTTGAAGATTCTCTCGAAAAACTTAAAATTCAAAGGAAGGAAATTTTGGGTCACTATTTTCTTTCATAGCTTTTCCTGTTTGGACTTCCATAAGCTGCCTCTGATTCATGCACGTATCAAATATCAAATTGCATTAATGTTAAGTAATATATTCATGCTGTTATCTCCAGTGAAAATCCCGACATTTCCGTGTATAATGCAAGAAGGGCCTCATAATTTTAATTTACAAGTAATTCGCATGAAGGATCGGACACATGCGTTTTCAATTTGTCCCGTCGACAGTTGGTTATAAATAATAAGCGGCCAAGAAACGTACATTAATTTTATTGTCAACGGGTTCCATTCGGATGGGTTCCACCGTAATGTTTATATGGCCGTGCAGTGAATATAACGTCGGCATTTACGGCCGCGTAAAAATGTGTGCGCGCGAAAACTAACTGCTTAGATGGTGTTAGATGAAATTAATTGGTTATTTAAGCGTCGTCCATTCTTTCGGTATATTTATGTCCTTCCGCGTTTCCAGCATTCTCGTATTGTTCCTTATTAACCGTCATTCGCATGGTGGTACCGCCATCACCTTTAACCACCATCACCTTGGAATTATGGCGGTATTGACTTTTACTGGTAATGAATCATGGTTATTACAAGTCTTTAAATTACCTGTGAAAAATGTTTAAGGAATATTCGTTTTTAAAAAAGTAACCAAGGCGACTAATTTGGTATTTGGGTGTAACTCAACACCATATTATTTGGAATTAAAATTTATATAAACAACACAAACATCCAAATTTTGATAGTCGAGTTTACCGATAAACGCAATAAAATAATTAGATCAAAGACAGATGTAGCGGATAGCGAAGCATCTGGATTCCCTGAAATATTGGCCACTCCAAGAAGGTCGACCACACATTTAAATATTATTGTTTGCCGATAAAGCTGGCTCCAATGAATTTTACGCAAAAGATTTTAGAGAAAATGCTCTCACATGCCAACTTATCGTAAACTTGACTTTATTTTAGGAATGACATATATTTTCAAACATTTTCTTCAATTTCAAATGGCAAAATTTAATTGGTTTAACTTTTAGCCTAACATTCCTAACGTTCTATACCTACATTTGGTGCATAATCATTTTGGCACTAGATGGCGCGAGACAACGTACACTTGTTGTATTTCCGCTCCGCACATGATGAATAAAATTAGTTCATTACCGAATAAGCCTTTTTGCTCATATACTATTAAGAAAAATGTGCAAATTAAACGTAAAAAAAATGTGATGTGGCCATCATGTTACTTTCTCCGACTTGATGGTATCATAGCTATTTATATTTACGTTTTCATCGTTTATTTTCAATTGAAATCATATTTTAAATGTACATCGAGCGTTGTGTAAACTCGGATGAAACTGACGTTTAAAACGTCAAAATTATGAAAGATGGAAAAATTATACTTCAAATTCAAGAACTCAGTTTACTCAAAAACTAAAGGGATTTCGAAAAAACTTATTCTTTATAAGTTGTTCATTTTAGCATTTTATACAATTATTATTAACATAAAATTGCCGTAACTATTATCGTGTTATAATTATAAACCAAAAATTTAAAAAAAATAAATAAATTTTTTTCTCGAATAAAAATTATTTTATGAAAAATATTTTCAAGCAAAAGATGTTCATTTCTTTGTCGTCTTCAAAGTTTGTTTAAATGTTTTTGGGATATTTTTCATATTTAAGAAAATATTGGCAAAAAAACAAAAAACAGTTAAGGTAAACGCCCACTTCTGGTGTACGAAATTTGACCAAAAGCTTTTCAGTTCTTCAGATTATGAAATAAAACTGATGTTCAAAGTTTCATATAAATTGCTCTATTAGTTTTTGAGATACAGCGCGCACTGACACACACACACAACACACACACACACACAGAGACACAATTTTTTTTTCCAGAAATTCTTGAAATGGCATCTAGGGACCCCAAAACGGATATTTCCGTAAAAAAAAATTTTGAAAAAAAATCACGATCACAATACTTTCTCGTACTTCGTAACAGAGAAAGTAAAAAGCACACTGTGGCAACAGCTTCCTGCTGTAGCGCCTCGATTTCGAATAATCATAAATACGAACGAGAAAGTTTAATCCAGATATACAGGGTGTTCCAGAGCTCTGGGAACGGTCAATCACGTGCTTATTTGTCAAGATTTTGATAAATGTTTTATATAAAAGTTGTGCAGAATAGTGAGCTGCACGCCCTAAAAATATTTAAATTTATGCAGGGTGTCTCATAACAAAGTTACAGACCAAACTTATGTTTTTTTCTTAATGGAACACCCTGTATATTTTAGCATTTTTAGATTCCTTGTTACTAATGGAATTAATTTTTAAGGTCAAACGAAGTTCAACTTTAATTTTTCAAATGGAACCCCCTATTTTTACTTTCTTCTTTACGAAGTACGAGAAAGTATTGTGATCGTGATTTTTTTTTCAAAAATTTTTTTTACGGAAATATCCGTTTTGGGGTCCCTAGATGCAATTTCAAAAATTTCTGGAAAAAAAAATTTGTATGTGTGTGTGTGTGTGTGTGTGTGTGTGTGTGTGCCTGTCTGTGCGCGCTGTACCTCAAGAACTAATAGAGCAATTGATATGAAACTTTGAACATCCATCTTATTTGATAATCTGAAGAACTGAAAGCTTTTCAGGTAAAATTTCATACACCGGAAGTGGGCGTTTACCTTAACTGTTTTTTGTTTTTTGCCAATATTTTCTTAAATATGAAAAATATCACAAAAACATTTAAACAAACATTGAAGACAACAAAGAAATTAACTTCTTTTACTTGAAAACATTTTTCATAAAATCATTGTTATTCGAGAAAAAAATTTATTAATTTATTTTTATTTTTGGTTTATAATTATGAAACGATAATAGTTACAGCAAATTTATGTGTATAATAATTGTAGAGAATATTCAAAATGAACAACTTATAAAGAATAAGTTTTTTTCAAAATCTCTTTAGTTTTTGAGTAAACTTAGTTTATAAATTTGCATAATAATTGTTTCATCTTTTCATCCGAGTCTACAAACGTTTGATGTACATTTAAAATATGATTTCAATTGAAAATAAACCATGAAAACGTAAATATAAATGGCTATGATACCATTAAGTCGGAGAAAGTAATATGATGGCCACATCACCATTTTTTATTGCGGGATCGTATTCTACGGAAAAAAGTAGAAACTTTTTGTAGGAAACGTTTTTTTCTTTTTAAGAGTTTTTTTTACGAATTTTGTCCGTCATGTTTGAAATTTTATATAAAACCAGGCTGTGATTCGTGCATTATCCTCGGGCATTAGCGCCACCCGGTGTGCACCAGGTGGAGGCAGTGTTGCCAGAAGTAATTTTTAATTTTCCCCAAATGTTTTATAAAAACCCCCCAAAATTACCCCTCGCATAAAATACCCACCCCAAAAAATAACTCATCGATTGAAGTTTCTTTTACCCCCATTTTAGGGGAACCCCCCCAATCTGGCAACGCTGGGATTAGAGAAGGCGCGTTGATAAGTTTTCGGAATTTGCACAAAAAAAAGTTTTATAACACCGTTTTTCCGAAAATATGTAGGTAGTACAAAAAGGCCATTTAAAAAATTAGAAAAATATTTAATCGTGCTGTGGCATCCTCCAAATAATTAAAATATTTCTTTATTTTTTCGGAAAGCCTCGCTAATTAACTACTTAAAATAGTTCGCATTTTTTTCATAATTTCCAAACAGTTCCAGTTATACCGGGTAATCATCTTCATTCCGGGCCAAAGAATTATATTTAACAATTACTAAAAAACTAAACTGGCAGCAAAAATAATTTTTTGATTTAAAAATTTTCGAAAAAAAATCAAAAATCGAATCGAAATATTCAAAAATTTAGTAATTCCTCAAACATAAATCGCGCAGGCTGTATTTTCTAGCTAAAGATCAAAGTACATTAGTTGTATCTTAAAACAACCACAATAATTATATTAAAAACATTAACAAAAATCAAGTATAAGCTAAAAACATCAAAAATTCAGTCTGCAAAATCTAAATTATAGGGCAAAACAAAAAACAAAAACTTGAAAATCAGCCAAAAATTCGCTCATAAAAATCAACAATTCATTTAAATCTAAAGTAAAGACCAATAAAAAATTCGCTCATTAAAATAATAATTAAAGTAACAGAACTAAAAACATTGGTAAAAAAATTGAAAAAGAGAACTAAATATTCGAAAATTTTGGTTTAGATGCAAAAAAACATCTAAAATATAGGCCAAAAAAATCGAAAACCCTGGTCTAAAAAATTCCAATGCAGATTAAAAATTTAAAATTCAAGCAAAAGAAAAATAATTTGCTATTTTCTGCCCCAAATAAATAAATAAATCTTTACCTCAAAGTAAATTGCCGAAACTCTAAGCTCAAAAGTAATTTAAAAAAATCGCCCATAAAAACAATAATTCAGCTTAAAACATCTAAAATGAAGGACAAAAAATTAAAAATTTGGTCAAAAAAACCCGAAAATACCGGCCAAACGTTTGCACACAAAAAATAACCATTCAGGTTAAAAATCTAAAGTATAAACCAATCAAAAATTCGTTCGTTAAAATTAATAACTAAGGTAAAAAAAAACAAAATATAGGCAAAAAATCGAAAATTTAGACTCTCGGCAAAAATTAAAAATGCAGACCAGAAAAAAATCAAAAATTTCAACTGTATTTTCCAAAACTTTGGTTTAAAGGCCAAAAACCCTAAAATTTGGAACAAAGAAATGAAAAACACAGGCCAAACATCTAAAATCAATCAAATGTCCTGATGTAAAAGAAATTAAAAATACAGACTAAAAAATTGAAAATTCAAGCAAAAGAAAAGTGCCATTTTCAGCCCCAAAAATTACTTTATCCCAAAATAAATTGCCGGAACACTAAACTCGAAAGTAAATTTAAAAAATCTCCCGTAGAAACAATAATTCAGGTTAAAAAAATCGAAAATGAAGGGCAAACAATCAAAAACTTTGTACAAAAACTCGAAAATGCCTTCAAAACAAAAAAAAATGCCCATAAAAATCAACAATTAATTCATGTAAAAATTTAGAGTGTAGACCAATCAAAAATTCACTCGTTCAAATTAATGATTAATATAAAAAAACTAAAAAAATCGAAAAATGAAAAATTTAGACAAAATGACCAAAATCAAAAACTCTAAAAATTAGAACAAAGAAATCAAAAATACATCTAAAATATAAGCAAAAAATAAAAATAAAATTCCTGACCTAAAAAAACATGCAGACCAAAAAATTTAAAAAATATAGGTAAAAAAATTAAAACCCAGTCCTAAAAACAAAAAGATTGAATATTTAATATAATAATAATAATTTATTTACGGGCTGAAGTGTTGCCACTAGTAATTTTTAATTTTCCCCAAATATTTAAATAAAAATCCCCTAAAATTACGCCACTGTCCGTCTCCAAAATAATAAAATTTGAAAATAAAACGTAAATACAATGGGAATTTATTGGGAACTTGCATACAAAATGAAAGTAGTATAAATATAAAATTTATTATTCATCTTCATCCGCAATATTTTCATCTTCTTTTCGGCACATACATATTTTTTAAATGAAATTAAGGACTACTTTGTGGATTATAAGAACTTAATTTCGAAATTTACTATTTCAAGGCTTTAAATTTGGAATTTAATTATTCTTATTTGAATGTCCAATTTTAGAATTTTATGGCCCGACCTTTTTCTTTTTAAATTTTGGACATGTTTCATTTATTCCGTTTATTAATTAGATAACCATTATTTTAATACCTTTCTTCTTTTAATTCTAAATCTTTTTTTTATAATATCTTTATCGATTCTGTTTTTTGCCCAAAATTTTGAATTTTCATTATTTACTACTCTTTCAATTTTGGTATTTTTAATTTTAAATGATATATATTCGTGATCTTTATTCTAAAATGATTAATAATAGAAAGAAAATTGGTGGATACAACAGAAACAAAATGGCACCTGGTTGAAGACTGAAACGCTTTGTTCCATTTTTAATAAAAATCCGTTACTCATTTCATACAAAGTTTTGTTGCTTAGTTCTGATTGGATTAAACTGGCTAAAGCTTCACTAGCAAATTGCGAATTTTGGAAAATAAGTAAAGGTCGGTGTTCTGTGCGTGTTTTAAAAACACTCCATGTAGAAGCAGTTTGATTTTCAAAAACAACGGGTTGTTTACGTTGCCTAAAAAATAGTTCCAAGAGCAAATTATTTTTGAGTGTATCTTTATTTAAAATTGTAATTTACAATTTTAAAAAGTTAATTGATTTTCTGTGCTTGTTCTAAAACTCTGCACGTGGAAGCATTTTATTTTCAAGATACGGTTCCAAGTCTAAATTATTTTTGATTGCATCCTGATTTAAAATTTTAATTTATATTTATATATAAAAAGTGAATTGATGTTTTAATATCCTGCACGTAGAAGAAATTTAACTTTTAAAAAACGGTTCCAAGTGTAAATTAGTTTTGATTGCATCGTTATATAAGATTTTAATTTGCTATTTTAAAATGATAAAATTGATTTTTGTGTGTGTTCTAAAACCTTGCACGCAGAAACAATTTTACTTTCAAAAAACGGTTCCGCAAATTGAATTTTAAGTTGTGGATATTTAACTTTAGTATTAACAGGCGAGTTACGACGCAAAATCACGTCAAACATTTGCATAATTTCAAAGGCAGATGAATATTTTCAAACAAAATATTTCTTTTCTTCGATCAATTCGATCAGTTTGATCAAATAATTTTTGATTCTATCCTTATTTAAAATTCTAATTTACAATTTTAAACGGTTAGTTGATTTTTTCGAGCATGATCTAAAAACCTGCACGTAGAAGCGCGTTGTGCAAATTATTATTGATCGAAAAGTGGATTTAAATTTTAAATACAAACTTCGACTAAGAATGCAATAAGGAATAATTTGCACGGAGAACCATTTTCTTGGGCAACGCTTTAAAAATTGCTCCCATGTGGATGTTTTTAGAAACACGCACAGTAATAATGTAATTCTAGTTTTCGCAAGCGTCTTTTTTCTTTGAGTGGAGTCAAGATCATGTTTTAATGGATAATTTATAAAGACACACGGTATAGAAACAATCTGTTTAAAGTTTAATTAAATCGGATACAGATATAGAATCTACAATTGTTTCTGCAAAGAATCAGTTTTTGATCATCAAATTTCAGTACTCTTCGTAGAGTTTTCGCATTGCATTATGTTATTTAAGTGTTTTTCTACTCCCACCTCTAAAATGTCATTTATCGCATATGTTTCCATGACGCTAAGTGATTCTTTAAATACACCTTGACAAACTGTGACTTTGTGCATTTTAGTCATGGACTGAAGTTAGCTGCAGATTTTTAAATCGCTAAAATCAATTTATACTCAAAATCAAGTTAGTTGTCACTTATCAACAATCGTCAAAATAAAAAGTAAATAAATGAAACAGGAATTCTTTCAACTTAAATCAAATAAATAATATAAAACATCAAAGAAATGTAGGGGAATCAATGATTTCCTTTAGCAATTGCCATAATGTCTCTAATGTGACTGTTAATGTATATTTACCCAAGTAGACCAATTTAATAATAATGTACTATTACCGTGTTCATTTAAGATAATAAAATAATTTCAAAATTTTCCTAATTTAGTCGTAGAAAAATTATAGTATGCAATTCGTGTTATAAACTTCTCTAGACACTCGTTATTAAACACTCGCTCCGCTACGCTCCGCTCGTGCCTAATTTACTCGTGACTAAAGTGCCGTTTATAACACTTGTTGCATAATATACTATTTCAACAAACATGTGTGTAAAACGGTGCGAAGGAATTGCTCGACAAATGTATATCAAGAAACTTGATAATCACCGTTACGGTACCAACCATAAAATCAACGTAAATGTGAGAAACAGTGGGGGGAAAGTGTAAATTCAGTTTTTACCTTCGCACTTCACGTATAAATTGAAAGTTAATTCCTCGCACCATTAAGAATCGAAGATAAGTTTTTCCAAGTTTGTGAAATGAAGCCGTTCCGCGATTTCCGAAGCGTTCATTACGTTCCTTCTTTTTTGTCTTCTTGGTTCCAAAGAGGTGGATATTCCTCTGGCTTATGAATTTACATAAAGTCACTATAAAAATACGGGATGCGTTTTTATCTGTTGTTGGACGTCTGATGGTGCGTTCAACTCGACAGGTTGAAATGGAGCCGGTACTGAGGAGGTGAGACGGCCGGAACGCGTCTTCGTCTCGCCTCCGGCGAGGTTTCTGGTGCGTTAGTCTTCTTCATCTTCGACTATCGCGGCCACAAAAACGAACGATTAATTTCTTATAAACATCACCGCGACGAATCCCAAGGAGCTAAAGGAATTTGTAATTGCTGCACCGAATTTACTACGCATTTATTTTTTTCAGATGCAAATTTTTTACTTTATACAGCTAGTTGAGTAACAAAACAAGGTACGAAGAATACATATCCATAATGTAACAATTATTTAGTTGTAGAAGACTGCAAAAAAACTGCTCCTGGGCGAGTACCGTCAGCGGAAATTTATGACGAGAATGTTATTATCTATTAAAATTATACATGCCTTACCGTAAAAAAGTGACTTAATAGTTAATGCATATTTATAGAATATGATCATTAAAATATTAGTACACTATGCTGTAAATGAATTTAAAAGTACTTTGTTGCACCGCGAAGTAATGAATTTCGTCGCTGATATGACAACCAATAAAATGCAAAGTTTACATTTTATACGACTCTCGGCGATTCCTCGTAATTGCCTCACCTGTCGTAAGGTGCAATTTTTATCACGATTTAAAGTTAATGCATCAATGTAGCTTTTAGATACCTTAAATTTCACGGAGGTGAACATTTTTTTCTTTATGTAAGTGTGCCTGTATAATATGCTTTTGTATGTTGTATAAAACTCGTACATTAACATTAGTCGTCCACAATTTTCTAAAGCATAATCCAATTCCAATCAACTCACCGTAATTACAAGCTTTAACACAATAAATCATAATAAATAAAACTAATTATAAATCTCGTGATTAATTTTGTTGAATAGTAGCAAAAGGTGTGTGTGTGCGAGTATGCAGAGATGGCCACAGCATGAACGCAACACGTAACACGCCCTTCAAGCCGAAATGAATGATAAAGCTGCTCAGTCGGCTGCGGCTATTTGTTTCTCAGATATGAACTTGTTAATACGGATAAGTAATAAAATTCAGGATCTATAGCGAGTTTCATTACGGGAACGCATTATTCACAGCGTTTTGTTCTTCGAGGAGCCCGTCTCCTTAATTGAGTTTATTTTCGCTCGCAATTACAATATATCAACTCGTTACAGTTTATAAATTGCATCCGAACCCGATATTTATTTAATTAAAATCGCCGTGAAATGATTCAATATTTATTTTTATCTTTATCTTTAATGTTTATTACAAAATTGAAGCTTAATTATGAAAAATAATGGAGGAAATAATTATCTTTTAGTTTATTTAATAAAGGCAAAACTTAGGTCATCTTAAATATTGTTGTTTTAGTTAAAAAGAAGATACAAACGCAACATAAAAAATGGTGATGTGGCCATCATGTTACTTTCTCCGACTTGATGGTATCATTTATATTTACGCTTCCATGGTTTATTTTTAATTTAAATCATATTTTAAGTGTGCATCGAACGTTTCGTAGACTCGGACAAAACTGACGTTTAAAACGTCAAAATTATGAAAGATGAAAAAATATACTTCAAATTCAAAAACTCAGTTTACTCAAAAACTAAAGAGATTTCGAAAAAACTTATTCTTCATAAATTGTTCATTTTGGCATTCTCTACAATTATTATTAACATAAATTTGCTGTAACTATTAGCGTTTCATAATTGTATACCAAAAATGAAAAAAAAAATAATAAATTTTTTTCTCGAATAACAATGATTTTATGAAAAATGTTTTCAAACAAAATAATCGCATTTCTTTATTGTCTTCAATATTTGTTTAAATGTTTTTGTGATATTTTTCATATTTAAGAAAATATTGGCAAAAAACAAAAAACAGTTAAGGTAAACACCCACTTCCGGTGTACGAAATTTTACCAAAAGCTTTTCAGTTCTTCGGATTATCAAATAAAACTTATGTTCAAAGTTTTATTTCAATTGGTCTATTAGTTTTTGAGATACAGCGCGCACAGACACACACACACACACACAGACACAGACACACACACACACACACACACACACACAGACACAATTTTTTTTTTTCCAGAAATTGTTGAAATGGCATCTAAGGACCCCAAAACGGATATTTCCGTAAAAAAAAATTTTGAAAAAAAAATCACGATCACAATACTTTCTCGTACTTCGTAACGGAGAAAGTAAAAAGTACAAAAAGGTTTACAAGCAACGTAATTTATTTCTGAAAATGGAATTAATTTGTAACTCAATATACATTAATACACTTGTTGAATTTCTAGTGAACATATTTGAATTCTAAATTTAACGAAAATATCTTATTCGAGGTCTTCCGAGACGATTCTGACCATTTTTTAAAAACGTGTGTCTCTGTCTGTGTTTCAGTTTGTGGTACTGCCTGTATCACGAACTAATTTTTTTGACGATCTAAAGAACTGAATAGCAAAATATTGAGTAACCTAAGTGTGTCGATACTAGGAATGGGCGATATATAACGTATCTGTGATTTTTCACTGGTATCTAAAAATCACAGATCGTTACTGTTACTAATAGGCAAATTTAACTGCTACTTAAAATCACTGCTACTTAAAATCACTGTTACTTAAAATCACTGCTATTTACTGTTACTTAAATCACTGCTATTTACTGTTACTTAAAATCACGGCTACGTTAAATCACTACTACTTTAAATCACTGCTATTTAAACTATGACAAACTGTGATTGCTACTTAAACTGTGACTGTTACTTAAAACATAATTGTAAGAAGACAGTACAAGGTGGCATTTCTAAATGTTATGTAATATTCGTTACTTCATTCTCCTATTTGTGAGGAGTATTGTATTTAAATTTTGAATAAATATTTAATAAATAAGACAAATATTTATAAAATGCCATAGTATACCTAGCAATTATTAATTAATTAATTGAGATTTTATAAAAACGAAAAAATTGCCCGGCATGGAATTGAACCACAGACTCGTCGTGATCGAAAGTGATGAGTCCGACGACTTAATAAACCCAAAATGACACAAAATGAATTTTAATTTAAGATTCACTGCAAATATCTAATCACACATTTAACAGCAATACCACGAAACTTATTTTGAAATTGCAAACTTCATGAACGGAAAAAAAAATGAATATAAACAATTTACCAAACTGCGAAAATCTCCAACAGCTCCTTGTTCAAGTGCTCAAAAAAATAAATAATAAATCTTCAAAAATCCATATTTATATTTAATATTGTTGAACTTAATTTATTTTGATTTAACGATACTTTGGCCATTGAGGATGATTTCTTATGGAATTTTGCCTGCATGTTTTATATTTTTTCTGCGATGTTTTTGTTCAAGTGTTAAAAAATTAAAACAAAAATTTTCAAAAGGTTTTTTGATAATTTTCTGTATTAAAAATTGTTGGATTTACAAAAACCAAATTGATTTCGCTTAAGCGGTACTTCGGCCAGTGGGGATAAATTTTTATGGAATTTTGCCTGCATGTTTTATATTTTTTTCTGCGATGTTTTTGGTCAAGTGCTCAAAAAATTAAAACGAAAATTTTCAACATATGGAATTTTATGGAAATTTTGGACATATGGTCCAGTAAAAAAAATGATTTTGAATAAGCGATACTTCGACCATTACGGATATTTTTTTAAGGATTTTTTCCCAAGCGTTTTATGTTTTTTTCTGCGATGTTTTCATTCATGTGCTCAGAAAAATAAAACTATTTTTTTTTAATCCATATCTCCATTAAAAATTGTTGAATTTACAAAAACCAAATTTATTTTGAATAAGCGATACTTCGACCATTGAGAATATTTCTTTAAGGAATTTTTTCTACGCGTTTTATATTTTTTTCTGCGACGTTTTCATCCAAGTGTTCAAAAAATTATGAAGAAAATTATCAAAAATTCATATGTCCATTAAAAAATGTTGAATTTACAAAAACCAAATTGAGTTTGAATAAGCGATACTTCGACCATTAAGGATATTTTTTATGGAATTTTTTCTACGTGTTTTATATTTTTTCTGCGATGTTTTCATTTATGTGGTCAAAACAATAAAACTAAAATTTTAAAAAATCCATCATTCCAGAGCAAGGTGTTCCCCAAGGGTCCCCTCTATCTCCCCTGCTTTACAATCTCTACTGCTCCGACATATACAATCCCAATCCCGCATCATTTAATCCTTCAGCATATGCCCTATTGTTTGCAGATGACACTGCTCTAGTGGCACACAACGTAACACTTGAAAAAGCAATGACAACCCTGCAACAGCGGATTGACACTTTGCAACACTGGTTCGCAAAATGGCGCATCAAAATTAACTGCGATAAATCACAGCTCCTTATTCCTTACCATAAACCCTCACCTTCATCGCCTTCACTATTAATCAATAATTCACCTATAGTTCCATCCCAGTGCTGTAAATACTTAGGTATTTATTTTGACAACAAACTTTCATTTAAACAACATTCTAAATTAATCAAAATTAAAATTACAACCAGAGCCAAGCACTTTAGGGCATTAACTTATAAAAATAAAGGCATTTCAATTAAAACCGCTACAATAATCTACAAAACTATTTGTCGCCCGCTTATTGATTATGGCTGCATCCTGTTTCCCCAATCCAGTCCCAAAACATCCCAAAATATTAAGGTTGCAGAGCGCTCTGCTTTAAGACTACTAACGAAACTACGTCATCCTAACAATCCTCTCCACAATCCCTCAAACACCCTTCTGTATGAAAAAACCAAAATAACACCCATTGAAGAGCGTATACTGTCCATCATAGGCAAATTTGCTTCAAAAGAATCGAACAGAGCACTTTTAAATAAGTTCTGCTTACCTCGAAATCCTACTATCCTTCCCAAATTCAAAAATCCACAGATCACTACTCATCAGTTCATAAATTCATTTAATGTAAATACATCTTTATCATAATTCATCACATCAATAATTTGTTAACCTTAAGTGTACATAAAAGGGCCGAAAGACTATTGGTCGATAGCCCTTTCACAGTATAGATTTGTAAATTGTTGTACTATGTATGTAAATAATAACTCTATGTGTGCTTACTGTGAATAAAGATGTTTGTATATATAAAAAATCCATATCTCCATTAAAAATTGTTGAATTTACAAAAACCAAATTGAGTTTGAATAAGCGATACTTCGACCATTAAGGATATTTTTTAAGGAATTTTTTCTACGCGTTTTATTTTTCTTTGCGATGTTTTCATACATGTGCTCAAAAAAATAAAACTAAAATTTTCAAAAATCCATATCTATTAAAAACTGTTAAATTTACAAAAAACAAATTGATTTTGAATAAGCGATAATTCGACCATTGAGGATATTTCTTTAAGGATTTTTTTCTACGCGTTTTATATTTTTTTACTTTCTCCGTTACGAAGTACGAGAAAGTATTGTGATCGTGATTTTTTTTTCAAAAATTTTTTTTACGGAAATATCCGTTTTGGGGTCCCTAGATGCCATTTCAACAATTTCTGGAAAAAAATTTTTTGTGTCTGTGTGTGTGTCTGTGTGTGTGTGTGTGTGTGTGTGTGTTCTGTGTGTGTGTCTGTCTGTGTGCTCTGTATCTCAAAAACTAATAGAGCAATTAATATGAAACTTTGAACATACGTCTTATTTGATAATCCGAAGAACTGAAAAGCTTTTGGTAAAATTTCGTCCACCGGAAGTGGGTGTTTACCTTAACTGTTTTTTGTTTTTTGCCAATATTTTCTTAAATATGAAAGATAACACAAAAATATTTAAACAAACATTGAAGACAACAAAGAAATGCACATCTTTTGCTTGAAAATATTTTTCATAGAATTATTGCTATTTGAGAAAAAAAATTATTATTAACTTTTTAATTTTTGGTTTATAATTATGAAACGATAATAGTTACAGCAAATTTATGTGAATAATAATTGTAGAGAATGCCAAAATGAACAACTTCTAAAGAATAAGTTTTTTTCGAATTCTCATTAGTTTTTGAGTAAACCGAGTTTTTGAATTTGAAGTATAATTTTTCCATCTTTCATAATTTGACGTTTTAAACGTCAGTTTCATCCGAGTTTGCGCAGCGCTCGTGGTACATTTAAAATATGATTAAAATTGAAAATAAACCATGAAAGCGTAAATATAAATGATACCATCAAGTCGGAGAAAGTAACATGATGGCCACATCACCATTTTTCTGCGACGTTTTCATCCAAGTGTTCAAAAAATTAAAACGAAAATTATCAAAAATCCATATGTCCATTAAAAAATGTTGAATTTACAAAAACCAAATTGAGTTTGAATAAGCGATACTTCGACCATTAAGGATATCTTTTTAAGAAATTTTTTCTACGTGTTTTATATTTTTTCTGCGATGTTTTCATTTATGTGGTCAAAACAATAAAACTAAAATTTTAAAAAATCCATATCTCCATTAAAAATTGTTGAATTTACAAAAACCAAATTGAGTTTAAATAAGCGATACTTCGACCATTAAGGATATTTTTTTAAGGAATTTTTTCTACGCGTTTTATATTTTGTCTGCGATGTTTTCATTCATGTGCTCAAAAAATTAAAACAAAAATTATCAAAAATCCATGTGTCCATTAAAAAATGTTAAATTTAGAAAAACCAAATTGATTTTGAATAAGCGATACTTCGACCATTGAAGATAATTTTTTAAGGAATTTTTTCTACGCGTTTTATATTTTCTTTGCGATGTTTTCATACATGTGCTCAAAAAAATAAAACTAAAATTTTCTAAAATCCATATCTATAAAAAATTGTTAAATTTACAAAAAATAAATTGATTTTGAATAAGCGATACTTCGAACATTGAGGATATTTCTTTAAGGATTTTTTTCTACGCGTTTTATATTTTTTTCTGCGACGTTTTCATCCAAGTGTTCAAAAAATTAAAACGAAAATTATCAAAA
Organism: Ocypus olens; assembly: GCA_910593695.2. Taxonomy (NCBI): domain Eukaryota; kingdom Metazoa; phylum Arthropoda; class Insecta; order Coleoptera; family Staphylinidae; genus Ocypus; species Ocypus olens. The sequence goes on from OU343047.1 coordinate 15,156,361, forward strand.
ATCCATATGTCCATTAAAAAATGTTGAATTTACAAAAACCAAATTGAGTTTGAATAAGCGATACTTCGACCATTACGGATATTTTTTGTAAGGAATTTTTTCTACGTGTTTTATATTTTTTCTGCGATGTTTTCATTTATGCGCTCAAAACAATAAAACTAGAATTTTAAAAAATCCATATCTCCATTAAAAATTGTTGAATTTACAAAAACCAAATTGAGTTTGAATAAGCGATACTTCGACCATTAAGGATATTTTTTTAAGGAATTTTTTCAACGCATTTTATATTTTGTCTGCGATGTTTTCATTCATGTGCTCAAGAAAATAAAACTAAAATTTTCAAAAATCCATATCTCCATTAAAAATTGTTGAATTTACAAAAAGCAAATTGATTTTGAATAAGCTATACTTCGACCATTGAGTATATTTTTTAAGGAATTTTTTCTACGCGTTTTATATTTTTTCTGCGATGTTTTCATTCATGTGCTCAAAATATTAAAACAAAAATTATCAAAAATCCATATCTCTATTGAAAAATGTTGAATTTACAAAAACCAAATTGATTTTGATTAAGCGATACTTCGACCATTGAGGATATTTTTTTAAAGAATGTTTTCCACGCGTTTTATTTTTTTTTCTGCGATGTTTCCATCCAAGTGTTCAAAAAATTAAAACGAAAATCTTCAAAAATCCATATCTCTATTGAAAAATGTTGAATTTACAAAAACCAAATTAATTTTGAATAAGCGATACTTCGACTATTGAGGATATTTTTTTAAGGCATTTTTTTCTCGCGTTTTATATTTTTTTCTGCGATGTTTTCATCCAAGTGTTCAAAAAATTAAAATGAAAATGATCAAAAATACCTGTGTCCATTAAAAAATGTTGATTTTACAAAAACCAAATTGATTTTGAATAAGCGATAGTTCGACCATTGAAGATATTTTTTTAAGGATTTTTTTTTCACGCGTTTTAATTTTTTTTCTGCGATGTTTTCATACAAGTGTTAAAAAAATTAAAACGAAAATCTTCAAAAATCTATATCTCAATTGAAAATTGTTGAATTTACAAAAACCAAATTGATTTTGAATAAGTGATACTTCGGCCATTGAGGATATTTTTTTAAGGAATTTTTTCTACGCGTTTTATTTTTTTTCTGCGACGTTTTCATTCAAGTGCTCAAAAAATTAAATCGAAAATCTTCAAAAATCCATATCTCTATTAAAAATTGTTGAATTTACAAAAACCAAATTGATTTCGAATTAGCGGTACTTCGGCCATTCAGGATATTTTTTATGGAATTTTGTCTGCACGTTTTATATTTTTTTCTGCGATGTTTTTGGCCAAGTGCTCAAAAAATTAAAACGAAAATTTTCAAAAATCCATACGTCCATTAAAAAATGTTGGATTTGCAAAAACCAAATTGATTTTGAATTAGCGATACTTCGGTCATTGAGGATAATTTCTATGGAATTTTGTCTGCACGTTTTATATTTTACTGCGATGTTTTCATTCAAGTGCTCAAAAAAATAAAACTAAAATTTTCAAAAATCCATATCTCCATTAAAAATTGTTGAATTTACAAAAACCAAATTGATTTTGAATAAGCGATACTTCGACCATTGAGGATATTTTTTAAAGATTTTTTTCTACGCGTTTTATATTTTTTTCTGCGAAGTTTTGTTCAGGTGCTCAAAAAGTTGAAACGAAAATTTTCAAAGATTCATATGTCCATTAGAAATTGTTGAATTTAGAAAAACTAAATTGATTTTGATTAAGCGATACTTCGACCATTGAAGATAATTTTTTAAGAAATTTTTTCTAGGTGTTTTATATTTTCTCTGCGATGTTTTTATACATGTGCTCAAAAAATAAAACTAAAATTTAAAAAATTCATATCTCTATTAAAAAATTTTAAATTTACAAAAACTAAATTGATTTTGAATTAGCGATACTTAGGCTATTAAGGAATTTGTGGAATTTTTCCTGCACGTTTTATATTTTTTTCTGTGAAGTTTCTGGCCAAATGCTCAATTAAAACGAAAATTTTCAAAAATCCATATCTGTATTAAGTAATGATTTTATTTCAAAATGATTCTTCGAGACCAGAACAACTCATCTTTCAAGAGATGCGTTTCTTTCAGAGGTAAAACCAAAATAGGAAAACATTTGCCACATACCTAAAACTTTCCAAGTTTTCACATTTACTGAACAAACATTATGTTTCTGCTAAAATTTCTAAATACCCAAATTTTGAGGTGAATCAAGGATAGTCGTAGGTTTATTTGTTATAGCAGATAATATAGGCAAAATATTACCTTCACTCACAGGTATAATATCAAAAGGAACACTATTTACGTGACCAGGTGGACTAATATCATATCAAAAACTTGTTTGAGAAACCATTAACAATTTCAGAAGGTGTTACGACGTTTACTAACCCTGATTAAAAGTTTAAACAGGTTTAAAATCACTGGTATCACAAAGTAGCAATCACAGGTAGCAACGTGATTCAAAAGTAACACTTTTGCCCATCTCTAGTCGATACCAATAAAATGCTAACTTTTTCTTAATTCCTAATAATTTATTTTCCAATATACAGGGTGTTTCAGAGCTATAGAAACGGTCAATCACGTGCGTAGTTTTTAAAATTTCGAAAAAAAATTATGCAAAAGTTGTGCCCTAAAAATATTTAAATTTATGCTGGGTGTCTCATAACAAAGTTACAGACCAAACTTATGTTTTTTTAAATGGAACACCCTGTATATTTTAGCATTTTTTGATTCCGTGCAAAATTTTGACAAATAAGCACGTGATTGATCGTTCCCAGAGCTCTGAAACACCCTGTATATAACATATCGATCGTTAATCGATTATAAATCCATGTACGTAATTAAATTGAGGAATTTCATTTATGATTTTAGCCGTGGATGTCATAGAATGTATAATTTTATGTAAAGAGTAGGAAACGCGAATGCTTTATAAGTGCGCCGCTAGAAAATTATGATCATTCCTTCGAGAGGTCATAAGGAAAACATGCAATAGAATTATTAGTCGTATACGTGTCCGCACTGCCAGGATTTATTAAAGGATATAAATCTACTCGATTCCGTATATAACCATTATACGCATTTATAAGTATTAATGCAAAACGGAAAAGCTGGCTAAATGATTTTTATCGTGGTGTTAGTGAAGTACAGTAAATAAAGAATTACGCTTAAGTTGCTTTGGCTGAAATATAATGATTTTGAAGGCATACAGAAAAAAGGACGATTTTGGTGTTTTACATTAAGGAGAGAGCTATCTATTAAATTGGTATAACAAGACTCTCTTTCGGGACAAATTTCAACTTTTTCAGGATTTTTTTCTCAAAACTTTTTTCAGGGCTTCCTCGGATTTTTTTTTTCTTAGCTGTTTTAAGGACTTTTTTCAGATAATTTTCCTGTAGTTTTTCAGGTATTTTGAAGGATCTTTTTTAAAGAGATTTTTTGCAGACTTTATTTTGAAGACTCTACTTTCAGGACATTTTTCCGGTTTTTTTAGGCCTCTTTCTGGACCTTTTTCGGAACCTTTTTCAGTACGTTTTCTCAGGATGTTTTGTCAGGAATTTTTTGGGACTATTTTTTTCGGATGTTTTTTCAGGACATTTTCTTCGGGACTTATGCAGGACTCTTTTTCAGGGACTTTTCTCCAGGACTTCTTGATTATTTATATAAGGACTGTTTTTAAGACCTTTCTTGGGCACTTTTTAAATACTTTTTTCAGGACTTTTCTTCAGAATTTTTATCAGGACTTTATTTTCAATACTTTTTTTCAGGAATCCTTTTTAATTATTTTTTCAAGATTCTTTTTCAATACCATTTTTCAAGACTTTCTTATAGGACCTTTGCTCAGAAGCATTAATTCGGGACTTTTTTATGATCTTCATGATTTTTTACCTTTTATACTTTCTTTCAGGACTATTTTTCAGGCCTTTTTCAAGATTTTTGAATGCCTTTTTCAGGTCTTTTTGAAGGCCTTTTTTTCAAGTCTTAGCAAAGGCCTTTTTCAGAACTTTCCTTTTTTTTCTTTTTGGGTGTCAGGACAATTTTTTATAGAACTTTTTTTAGGACTTGATCAGGTTTGTTTGAAGGATTTCTTTTCTCGACTTTTTTAGGGCTTGTTTTGTCAGAACTAGAAATGGGTAACTGATGAGTGAGTCGACTAAAAGAGTTGAGGAGTTAAGTGACTCATTGTGAGTGATAAGTGAGGACCTTTTTATCATTATAGTAAAATATAAAATTTGAGGTGGTGACTCTTTTATTTATTTTTTTGCTCTCAACATTTTGTAGGATAAAAAGTCGACTCTTTGTAATTAGGAGTCGACTTTTTGTAAATATCTACTATCTAGAATATGGTACAATTATTTATTTCAATTCATTCCGAAAAGCTTTTCATCGCAAAAAAAAAAGTTAGTCTTATTCAGAACGTACACTGGGGAGAGCACTGCAAGCAGGGTCGGCTCTTTATGTAGAGCCAAGGAGCCATTGCACTACCTGTATTTTCCAGTTCAGCAAGAATTTTTAATTAATTCTTAAAACACTTTTTCGCCAGTTACTTTGGTCTAGAAACATAACTCGTTCTTTCTTTAAGCAATTAAAATACTGAACGAATGTATAAATAATAAAATTATTACTATTAGATCTATTAGTAGTAATAAGAGATAATTCAAGGTCTGCGATCCTTTCAATAAATTATGTATTAGAATCGCTCAGCTATAACGCAGATGATCGATACCGTGGTGTTGGCCATTAATTAATTGATGGTGGATTCAGCGTTGGTGCCGTTGCGGTACTAACACTACAAAACCATCCAATCAATTTCTTCTTGGATAATCGAAGCTCGTCGACGATAAAATGAAATTTTACGACGGGAAGCCGCACTGTCGCCCATGGAATTTATGAAAATGCTTAAAAGCGCCTCCGTACGCAAACATAACAGCCAGACATTAAGTTCGGCTTATGTTTGTATTTAATTACGCCATAGATGGTTAATTGTGGCCGATTTTGATATCAGAATATTAAATCTAGAAGGGGGACGCGCTTCCGTGTGGGTTTTGTGTGTATAGCATTTTTTTAATTCACTTCCGGCTTCAACGGAAATATCAGTAGCGAATGGGGGATTGTGTTAAGGTTCTGTCAGTTTACGAAAATATACGTGGAAATAAAATTAATCGTTGTGTGAGTGCAATACTCAAATTTCGTATCCTGTTTTTTTTAGACATATTTCACCACACCTCAGAAATATATACGAATTAGCCCAATGTTATGATCGGTGGACATTTAAGCTAAACAATCTTTATGAATAATTTATAGTGACGATAATGCAATGTGGTTGTAAAAACTTCAAAACTTCAAATCGTCACCAGTTGCAGATGCATTAAATAATGTGTTTTGATTACATTTATCATATATAGGTTTTTAACTAATTTTGATAAAATTGAAATACGAAGAATCAGAGGCAGCATAAAAAAAGCTTAGGTATTCAAATGACTAATATATACGTATTCAAAAATATATTAATTTTTCGTAATCCAACAAATTTTCGATTCAACGACATAATGAACTGTAAGTACACCCCACTAAATACATTCGTTTCAGCGAGAGCAAATCGAAGCCGGAAGCGGCTTAGAGATATGTATTCCCTTTGAGTTCTGCACATTTCCTTGAAATACGCGCATTTTATTCCATCGGTAAGGGGGAAATCTTACTTAGAACAAATTTAAACATCGACATATATAAGTAGGATATACACGTCTATATAGATTTTCAGTGCCGGCGTATATATAGAGCGAACCCGGGCAATTCGCGGAATGCTTCTATAAAGATTACGAGTTTATAGGATTACGGGAAAGTGCAGATAAGGGACAGGATATCGAACTGGAATAACGTTCTAAAATTACCTTCGTATATTTTGGTATTTTTTTTTATTACTTAATAGAGGATAATAAACAACATATTTCAATAATAATAACAATAAAAATATAAAATCTATCGTATATTAAATGCTTTTTCTACTCAGTCCTAAAGTTTACATTTTGGACCTAATTTGGGGCGTAAAGTAGAGGGGCAAAAACATTGTTGTAATAATCGACTAGCGGACGGGCTATAACATGCAATGCTGTATAATGTTGTTTCTTACTTAGAGCCAGTGGCGGCTCGTGGAAAATTTTGATGGTAGAGATACTTAGCATACAAAATATATCTCACCACCTCCTTTTTCAGGAAAGAAAAATCGACCATTAAAAACATTTACTTGTTGCAGAAGCACTAAAATAATTAAATATAGACGAAAAATAGACCGCATTTAATCTGTAACATCGTTCTTCGTCCACGAAAATCAATTAAACGACGAATTGTATTTTGTAACATTACCTCCTTTTTAAGTGCCAAACAAGACATTTTCAAGTGCCAAAATTGACAATGACATTTTCCAACTGCCAAAAATTATCATGGTGATGGTTGCGACCGTTACTACGTGGTAATTCATTATAAAATTTTTTTCCAAAAATTATCATTTTTGAATGGTTCAAAATATTACCATTGTCAACTGCGAAAAACGACAATTTTAAGGAGTCAAAAATGAAAAATTTTAATTGCCAAATTTCACAATTTTCAACTGTTAAAAAAGGTAATTACCAACAATCTAAAATGAACATTTTTAAGTGCTAAAAAAACAACTAACCATTTTCAAGTGCCAAAAAAGACATTTTCAAGTACCAAAATTGACAATTTTCAAATGCAAAAAATGACATTTTCTAACTGCCAAAAACGATCATTTCAACTGTCAAAAATGATCATTTTCGATTGTCATAAATGACAATTTTCAAGTTTTAAAAATGACCATTCTTAACTGCCACAAACGACAATTTTTCAGTGCCGAAAATGACAATTTTTAACTGCCAAAAATGCCCATTTTCAAGTGTCAGAAAAACCATCAAAAATTACAATTTTCAACTGTGCAAAATAACCATTTTCATGTGCAAAAAAAGTCAAAATTCGATAGTTGTCAACTGTCAAAAATTCTCATTTTTGAGTGCTATAAATGACAATTTTCAAGATTCAAAAATGACTATTTTTCAGCTGTTAGAAAAAAGACAATTTTCAAGTGTCAAAAATGACAATTTTCATCCGTGCAAAGTGCCGAAAAAGACATTTTCAAAAGACCAAACTTGACAATCATTAAGTGCCAAAGTAGACATTTTAAAGTGCCAAAATTGACGACATTTTCCAACTGCCAAAAATTATCATTTTCGAATGCCATAAATGGTTCAAATATTACCACTGTCAACTGCTAAACACGACAATTTTCAGGTGCCAAAAATGAAAATTTTTAAATACTAAATATCACAATTTTTAACTGTTAAAAAAGGTAATAACCAACAGTCTAAAATGAACATTTTTAAGTGCTAAAAAACAACTACAAACCGACCATTTTCAAGTGCCAAAAAAGACATTTTCAAGTACCAAAATTGACAATTTTTAAATGCAAAAAATGACATTTTCTAACTGCCAAAAACGATCATTTCAACTGTCAAAAATGATCATTTTCGATTGTCATAAATGACAATTTTCAAGTTTTAAAAATGACTATTCTCAACTGCCACAAACGACAATTTTCAAGTGCCAAAAATGCCCATTTTCAAGTGTCAAAAAAACCATCAAAAATTACCATTTTCAACTGTGCAAAATAATCATTTTCATGTGCAAAAAAAGTCAAAATTCACAATTTGCAAGCCCCAAAAATGGCATTTTCCAAGTGTCAAAAACGAAAGTTGTCAACTGTCAAAAATTCTCATTTTTGAGTGCTATAAATGACAATTTTTAAGGTTCAAAAATGGCTATTTTTCAGCTATTAAAAAAGACAATTTTCAAGTGTCAAAAATGACAATTTTCATCCGTGCAAAGTGCTGAAAAAGACATTTTCAAAAGACCAAACTTGACGATCATTAAGTGCCAAAATAGACATTTTAAAGTGCCAAAATTGAAAGAAAAATCGACCATTAAAAACATTTACTTGTTGCAGAAGCACTAAAATAATTAAATATAGACGAAAAATAGACCGCATTTAATCTGTAACATCGTTCTTCGTCCACGAAAATCAATTAAACGACGAATTGTATTTTGTAACATTACCTCCTTTTTAAGTGCCAAACAAGACATTTTCAAGTGCCAAAATTGACAATGACATTTTCCAACTGCCAAAAATTATCATGGTGATGGTTGCGACCGTTACTACGTGGTAATTCATTATAAAATTTTTTTCCAAAAATTATCATTTTTGAATGGTTCAAAATATTACCATTGTCAACTGCGAAAAACGACAATTTTAAGGAGTCAAAAATGAAAAATTTTAATTGCCAAATTTCACAATTTTCAACTGTTAAAAAAGGTAATTACCAACAATCTAAAATGAACATTTTTAAGTGCTAAAAAAACAACTAACCATTTTCAAGTGCCAAAAAAGACATTTTCAAGTACCAAAATTGACAATTTTCAAATGCAAAAAATGACATTTTCTAACTGCCAAAAACGATCATTTCAACTGTCAAAAATGATCATTTTCGATTGTCATAAATGACAATTTTCAAGTTTTAAAAATGACCATTCTTAACTGCCACAAACGACAATTTTTCAGTGCCGAAAATGACAATTTTTAACTGCCAAAAATGCCCATTTTCAAGTGTCAGAAAAACCATCAAAAATTACAATTTTCAACTGTGCAAAATAACCATTTTCATGTGCAAAAAAAGTCAAAATTCGATAGTTGTCAACTGTCAAAAATTCTCATTTTTGAGTGCTATAAATGACAATTTTCAAGATTCAAAAATGACTATTTTTCAGCTGTTAGAAAAAAGACAATTTTCAAGTGTCAAAAATGACAATTTTCATCCGTGCAAAGTGCCGAAAAAGACATTTTCAAAAGACCAAACTTGACAATCATTAAGTGCCAAAGTAGACATTTTAAAGTGCCAAAATTGACGACATTTTCCAACTGCCAAAAATTATCATTTTCGAATGCCATAAATGGTTCAAATATTACCACTGTCAACTGCTAAACACGACAATTTTCAGGTGCCAAAAATGAAAATTTTTAAATACTAAATATCACAATTTTTAACTGTTAAAAAAGGTAATAACCAACAGTCTAAAATGAACATTTTTAAGTGCTAAAAAACAACTACAAACCGACCATTTTCAAGTGCCAAAAAAGACATTTTCAAGTACCAAAATTGACAATTTTTAAATGCAAAAAATGACATTTTCTAACTGCCAAAAACGATCATTTCAACTGTCAAAAATGATCATTTTCGATTGTCATAAATGACAATTTTCAAGTTTTAAAAATGACTATTCTCAACTGCCACAAACGACAATTTTCAAGTGCCAAAAATGCCCATTTTCAAGTGTCAAAAAAACCATCAAAAATTACCATTTTCAACTGTGCAAAATAATCATTTTCATGTGCAAAAAAAGTCAAAATTCACAATTTGCAAGCCCCAAAAATGGCATTTTCCAAGTGTCAAAAACGAAAGTTGTCAACTGTCAAAAATTCTCATTTTTGAGTGCTATAAATGACAATTTTTAAGGTTCAAAAATGGCTATTTTTCAGCTATTAAAAAAGACAATTTTCAAGTGTCAAAAATGACAATTTTCATCCGTGCAAAGTGCTGAAAAAGACATTTTCAAAAGACCAAACTTGACGATCATTAAGTGCCAAAATAGACATTTTAAAGTGCCAAAATTGACGACATTTTCCAACTGCCAAAAAATATCATTTTCGAATGCCATAAATGGTTCAAATATTACCATTGCCAACTGCTAAACACGACAATTTTCAGGTGCCAAAAATGAAAATTTTTAAATACCAAATATCATAATTTTTAACTGTTAAAAAGGGCAATTACTAACAGTCTAAAATGAACGTTTTTAGGTGTCAAAAAGGCAATTTTTAACTGTACAAACCGACCATTTTCAAGTGCCAAAAAATACATTTTCAAGTAACAAAATTGACAATTTTCAAGTGCAAATAATGACATTTTCCAACTGTCAAAAACGATCATTTCAACTTTCAAAAATTAACATTTTCGAGTGCCATAAATTCAAATTTTTAAGTTTCAAAAACGACCATTTTTAACTATGCAAAATAACCATTTGCATGTGCAAAAAAAGTCCACAATTTTCAAGGGCCAAAAATTACATTTTCCAAGCGCCAAGAACAATAGTTTTAAACTGTCAAAAATTATCATTTACGAGTGTCACAAATGACAATTTTCAAGGTTCAAAAATGACTGTCATAAAAGACAACTTTCAAGTGTCAAGAATGACAATTTTCAACTGTACAAAGGGCCAAAAAAAACATTTTCAAGTGCCAAACTTGACAATCATCAAGTGCAAAAAAATACATTTTCAAGTGCCAAAATTGACAATCTTCAAGTGCCCAAAAATAACATTTTACTACTGTCAAAATTTGTCACTTTCAAAAGCCATAAATGGTTAAAAAATTACCATTGTTAACTGCCAAAAACGACAATTTTCAAGTGCCAAAAATGAAAAAATTAATTGCAAATGTCGCAATTTTCAACTGTTAAAAAAGGCAATTACCAAAAGTGTAAAATGGACATTTTTAAGTGTCCAAAAGGCAATTTTCAGTTGTGCAAACTGACCATTCTCAAGTGCCGAAAAAGACATTTTTAAGTACGAAAATTGACAATTTTAAGTGCAAAAAATAACATTTTCCAACTGTCAAAAACGATCATTTGAACTGTTAAAAATTATCATTTTCGAGTGCCATGAATTAAAATTTTCAAGTTTGAAAAATGACCATTCTCAACTGTCAAAAACGACAATTTTCAAGTGCCAAAAATGACAATTTTTAACTGCCAAAAAATGGCAATTTTTAGCCGCCAACAAATACAATTACTATCTGTCAAAAATGCCCATTTTCAAGAGAAAAAAATGACAATTTTCAACCATGTAAAGTGCCGAAAAAGACATTTTCAAGTGCTAAAATTGACAATCTTCAAGTGCCCTCTATACTACATGAACAAAAAGGCGTATTTGGTAATTAACTAATTTCATTCATCGTGGATGGCGCGGAAATACCACTGACAAGTGCACGTTGTCGTCGTGCGCATGAGCGGAGCCAGAAATTATTTGGTTCCTAATGCAGTTCCAGAACGGAAAAATTTCTTGCCGACCTCGAAATTCCTCCTTGGCTCTACATAACGAGCCGCCCCTGCTTAGAGCCATCCCAAAATGTCGTGACAACTGGGGGTAAAGTTTGCATAGAGTGAGAAAGTATTCGGAGATAACTCAATAACAAATCTACGCGTGGCCGCTTCACCGAATTGAAAATGAATCATCATTTCGCGACCGATTCTGTAATAAGTGCCTCGGCGGCGCTCGCTAAATAATTATGAGTTTCTCTTGAAATTTAGGATGTTCACTTCGCAATGTGTCACGATATTTTCGGGCGGCTATACATGCATAATTCATAATAATATGATACTCACCCATCTCGTCTTTGGCAACCGGTGACATTGATAATACTTTATCAGTGAATGCAACTTCTAGGTCAGGTGTTTATATGTCCCAACATCACTTACCTTATCTATCCTTCAAATTTGTAATTGTCATATTAATGCAAGGAAAAAAATCGAACTTGCGTAATTGTTTTAATCATTCCTGTATAATTTAAAAATTAACAACATTCCCTGTCACTGATAAGTATTCAAGTATAGGTAATTTTCACTGGGCTAGATTTGAATTAACCATAATTTAACACCCCATCCTGCTTAAATTGTATTTCTTTTCCTATGACTGCTCCCGAAAATGATACTCACTGTTTGTTACTTTTGATAAGTAATGTCATTGAATTTGAAGTTTGAAAAGTGAAATCCTCAAACTTCAAAAAATGTAATGTGCCAAAATCAATAAAATAAAATGAGTAGTGACGAAGAACAATTAATTATTAATAAATCGATTTTTAAAAAGTATTAAGCAAATTTAGATTAGAAGTTAAGAATGTTTTGATACTAATAATACGCACATATTTAATTAAGACAGGCGCGGGTAAATTCGAAAAAAATATGATTGAAATATACTTAAGAAAATGTTTGGTCGTAGGAAAAGTAGAGTGTTTAACGCGTTTTGAAAACCACATTGCGGTTCTGCTACTACAATTTTATTTATGATTTGGAAACACTGTAACGATCGCAACCATCACCATGATTATTTATGATTTATTAATTTTATAAACTATTTTCAGTGGTTATACATAAATAAATAAATTAACAACCAAAAAGTAAATGTTTATATTTTAAAATTGCATTTATTCTTTATTACATTTTACAAATGGTTACAAAAGTTATATTTTACATAAATATTTCAATTTTCACATTTACACTAATCACTTGAGAAATGAACATATAGATAAATACAATGATGAAATCTCATTAACCTAAACTCTGGGATAAGTAAGCGAAATTTACATATTCACACGATGACGATACGCAAAGCATTATGGTAGTAATTAAAACTATTGAGATATATGGAAGACAGAAGTCAAAACGGTCACCATTTGTTGACATTTATCTTTACGACACTATTCTTCAATGATTTTCCGAACGTTCGTTGTTGACTAGGCCTTGATCGTGGACTTGATGACTGGTTGAGAATGATGGCGTGGATGGATATTTCTAATCATCTGAAAACTAAGAGAAACAATATTTTAGTTTTATATTTATCAATGAGACACAATTGATTAATCAACACTGTTTAACAGCCAAAAGTAATGTTTTGAATTTGGCTTCAATTGTTCCTGCTACATCAAGTGACGCTATATTTATTATTCTGCACATTTCGGAAAAAGTAATTATTAATTCTTTTACTAAGAGTTTGTTTGTCTATTTTCTGTCTATCATGAAGCTATTAAAACATAATAAAAAGTCAATTTAAAGCTGTTTATACAGGGGGTCCCATTTTAAATTGCTACCCCAAATATCTCGAAACCTGAACAACATGGCAAAAAATGTGTCGGATGAAAGTTGTAGGGTTCGGAGAGGGACATATGCTGGTGACCTATAAAGTGACCTTGGGGTCAATTTTCAAGGTCAAACAAAGATCAACTTTTATGGAATCCTCTATTTTTTTTATTCCGGGATTGCATTCTACGGGAAATATTCAAACTTTTTATAGGAAACGTTTTTTTTAAATGCTTTTTTTAAGAGTTTTTTCACGAATTTTGTCTGCCATGTTGTTTGAAATCTCAGGCTGTGATTCATGCATTATCCTCGGCATTAGCGTGACACGATTGTTAACGGACTATTTAAACGGAAACTGTATTTATTCTTAGTTGAAAAATAACTATACAATATTTCCGATCTGTAATTAAATCGATCTGGGCATTAGTCTGCGATATGTAAAAGATACGAAATTGTGTTATTTCTCTGTCTTTGACGTTATTCTTTATAATGTACTGTTATTGGATGTTCTGTTATTTCATATATATTATTTTGTGAATAAAGATGTATTATTATTAAATCTCGTTCTTGGATCAAATGCTCGATCAAGTGTCCATCCTCATCAATGCACTTCTGTACCCGCTGGCGAAAGTTTACTTGAACATTTCGAAGGGTTTGGATGGAAATTTCTCGAAATGCAGCCCTAATCCTCGCCTTCATGTTCTGCACTGTTATCGGAGCTTCAGCAAATACTTTCTCATTGACTAGTCCCCAAAGGAAAAAGTCAAGGGGAGTAAGATAAGGGGATCTTTAATGCTAATGCCGAGCATAATTTGAGATTTATCATTTTATCATTATTTATTGTTAAAGAATGATTTTCGGAGAGTAGGCATGAATTATCTAGATCGGTGGTGACATGAAGCAGTGCCTCTTGATAGTCTTTTAAATAGAAAGAGTTATAAATTTGCGCATCTGCATGCATTCGCATATTGCAATGTTGAATATCCTTGTTAAATTGACTAATGTGAAAGATAAATAAAAGGGGTCCTAAAATGGAACCCTGGGGAACCCCAAACATCAATGCTTTTTTCGAAGATGAATCCAAGAGTTTTAAATTTTAGTCCGAATTAAAAAATTGCCTGTACTTACTACTACAGGGTTAGTTTAATAAATTAAAAATTTTAGCTCGAATACAAATAAACTAAAACATTGAAAAAGTTGCGTTATTGTTTTCAAATGCCAACAAGTATATTTTACATCTTTTCACCAACCAAACCAAATTAAAAATCGTAAAAATTAAAGTTAGAATTCTTTTAACTATGCCAGCAGTGTTTTAGGCAGAATTAAAATTAATTAAAAAATTAATTAAAAAATTAAAATTATTACTGAAAAATTAAAAATGTAAAATTGTTGTCTAAAGATTAGACACTTTTGCATCTATTCACTTAGTTTAGCTCTTCAAAAAAAGATAGAAGTTATAAAAGGCCTAACGAGATAAGTATGCAGCTGCCCCCGCACGTATTAAGCTCTTAGTTCACATCCATGTGGTATTTTAATCTCAAAATTTAATTTTTATGAGAGATGGAAGCGGAAAGAAAAATATTTTTTTTTCTAAAACGTTTGAATCGATTTCAATGAAAAAATATGTGGTAGAATTATCAAATGTAATTGCCCAAGAGCAGTGATAATTACGAAATAATTTTGGTTCCGAAAGCGGCTTAGAAACAGTTTCTCTAAGTGAGCCGCTGGAGAACATAAATATCAAAATTATAAGGATTTATCATTGCTCGAGGTCAATTTAGTCAGATAATTTCTGACATATAAAATTCACTTTAATATCTATGACATTTATTTTAAATATTATACATACATAATAGTATATTAAAAAATAAGTGCGATTTTTCGAAAAAGGCCTTATGAACGAGTTTTTTACAGTATTTTTTCTATTTTGCCCCTTTTATTCCATTTCCTAATTAAAAAATCGCCCATACATTTTTAGAAAATTATATGGTACTAATAACTGACATTTCAATTTGAAATTAGTTTGCCATCACATAACCTCAAAACTAGCTCGCCGAAAATTTAGCACAGGTGGACAGCTCTAAATTTCAACGGTGCCAACCTTGAAAAATTAAATTATTAAAGTACTCGGCGAGCCATTAAGAAACTCATATGAGTGCGTTAATGATTTCGTTTTAGACACAAAATAGAAAAATATGTGTTTTTATAGGAGTAGAGTCGTTAATGAATTCATCGATTGATGATATGCTCGCCGTACCAAATCGTGACGTTTCAATTTCACGTATCTGACGTTTGAGAGAATTGCGTTCGTTTGTGCATAAACATGGCGATCCAGGGCGCTTACCGCTAACGATAATTGCACCGCCGTTTTTCGTTCTCATTGGTTCATTTTTGACACATGACGTATAATGAGCTAACTTTATTGGTATTTCATAACAGTAAGAAATGATCTCGGAAATTATCATTGAAATTATATTTTGAAAAAAAATTAAAAAAATTCAAGTGAAATAAAAAAATTTGAGGTTATGATAACAACTCTTCCCTCAAATGCAATGGAACATCGTTCTATTTATTTCTAGATTCTATTAAGAGCGGTACACCATAACACAATGTAGTATCACGTTCGCAATTTTTATTGTTTTTTTTCACAATGTTGCACCATTCCAAGAAAATTGGCAAAAATATATGTTGAAAGACACTCTTTGAGGAATACATGTGTGAAAAATGGTTGGTGTTACTATAGAACTAAACCTCAAAAAAAAAATCGAAAAATAAAAAAAAAATCACCTGAAATTTTTGTTGGATTTTTTTTTAATTTTATTAGAATTTTTTTTTTAATTTTATTAGAAAATAGCTTCATTGACTATAGCGAAAGGGCAGAAAGACCCATGGTCAATAGCCCTGACAGAGACGTACTAACATATTATACAGGGTCTTCATTTCAAAAGGAGCCACCCTGACTAACTTTGGATCTGAAGTAGTTACGGTTTTAAGAAAAAATACCTCAATTTTGTTTTCGAGGGGGAACTTAAAAACACCGTTTTTAAAATTTTATCTTTCACCCCCTCACCCCCAGCCACCCCATCTTTTTAATTTCAAATGGCACCCTCTATTGTGCGATACCTCATTTTAAAGGGCATAAAAAATACTATCCAGCAAAGCAAACATAATTTAAATCGGTTCATTTGTTTTAGAGAGAGAGAGGGTACTGATTTCAAAATAAGCCACCCTGAATAACCCTGGTTCTGAAGTAGTCACGGTAACAGGAAAAAATATGTCAATCTTGTTTTTGAGAGGGGACATGAAAACACTGTTTTTAGAATTCTATCTTTCACCCCCTCACCCCCAGCCACCCTATCTTTATAATTTCAAATGGCATCCTCTTTTGTGCGACATCTCATTTTAAAGGGCATTCAAAATACACACACACACACAGACACACAGCCACAAAAATATTTTTTCCCAGAAATTGTTGAAATGGCATCTAGGGACCCCAAAACGAAAATTTCCTAAAAAAAAAATAATTTGAAAATTTTTTCACGATCATTGTCAAGCCGCTCAGAAATTAAAATTTCTTTAAATCTATTTAACTGTTTTATAGGGTTTTATTTTTGTTATTTTTTTATCCGCTTGGTTAAAATTAATGTGGATGTATATTGGAAAGTATTCTCAATTTGAAATTGAGGAATCTGCATTAATTGCTTATAGCTCAAAAATGATGGATTTTATATACAAATGATTTATACAAAAAAATCCTAGAATCAACCTTAAAACTAAAAAATGAAAAAATATACAGGGTGTTTTTTTTGGCTTCAGTCACATCGACTTATTAATTTTTGTATTTTTAATTTTGGGATGAGTAAATGAACAAATGAATAAATGAATAATGCCAGACGTATACACAACAACCATGGACCCGACCGAATCCTTCTCGATCCCCGAAAAATCTTTCGGCCGGGCTGGGATTCGAACCCTCACGGCACGCGGTGCAACTGGCACAAGCGCTCGCCTGTACCTACACCAACGGGCTGCCCATACAGGGTGTTCTATTTGAAAATGGAATTGTTAATAACAAAATGAACACCCTGTATTTAAAAAAATATATTTTTAAACGATAGTTTGTTTAGATCTAAGAAACTTCTGTTTGATTTTTTTTTAAATTAGGTACGGTTTTATAAATATTTAGGCAATTTTGACTAACCCTCTATATCTCGGGAGAGAATGTTATTTTTCCTGAGGTGCAAACCCATGCACCAAGCATTAAGCATTTCTCTCTCTACTATTTCCGTTGCTCGTTGGTTAATTGCTAACTTTATTGTAGGTACCCAAATTTATCAAAACTAATTCATTAATGGTCCCTATTAATGAACAAGTTTTCATTAATAAACGATTTTTCATTAATGAACGATTTCTAGTTTAGTATTAAATAGCTAATTCATGAGTGGCAAATTACTTATAATTACTGGAAATGTGAACTGATAGTAACTAATAGTGATAAAACAATCTATAATTTGTTTCACGTATAAATGCAAAAGTTAATCGATTCTCTGCGCTAGAAACAAACTATAATTTAACGGTGAACCGCCTTCGATTTTGATATACCAATAAATCTCAGTGTGAAACGTCAAATTTAAAAGAAAACGCGTGTATCAAATGAATGTCCAAAAAAAAAAAAAAAAAAAATGAATGTCTGCTAGTATGGATAGTGTCGAGTTTACATTAACACCGCCAGAAGTACTAGCCAATGCAAATAATGCAACATTAAGTTTACATCCGGAAAAGAGTAAACTTTTTTACGAAAAAACATACGTGGAATGTATTTCCTGGTGTCAGGAGAAACAGGTAAGGCGTCATTCG
Organism: Ocypus olens; assembly: GCA_910593695.2. Taxonomy (NCBI): domain Eukaryota; kingdom Metazoa; phylum Arthropoda; class Insecta; order Coleoptera; family Staphylinidae; genus Ocypus; species Ocypus olens. The sequence goes on from OU343047.1 coordinate 15,174,242, forward strand.
GAATCGGCGCTATAGTCGGGCCGCTGAGAGCTGACTGTGACTCATCGCTTAAAATCGCATGAATCAAGATTTAAGTAAACGTATGTCCGTAAGAAAATTTAGTGCTGCGCTGATTTTCATTGGCGGGATATTTAAAAATTCTCGCGCATCACCTTATATATTTTCAGACAGGTTTATCATTTGACGATTTGCGTTCAAAATAATTAAACCCGTTAATCAACATATGTTGAGACTGACATTTTAGCGATTTATTTCTGAGCATGATGAATTAATTAAGTAGCGTGCCAATGCGACGCAAGAGTCATGCGTGAGCTTAGACCTACGTTTTCGCTGCTCCATTCTTGAACACGCAGACACACGTTTCGTCTTTTATTTCATACTGTTTCGTACATGATAGAAAAAGATAGATATAAAATGCAAAGCAATTCTTAGTACGAAAATGCATGAGTCACCGTCAACTCTCAACGGATGAACTATATTAGCATTTTTTGCCGATGTTGCTGCAAAGCAAGTTTTTCTCTAATCTAATTTTTATCTATCACGGGCCTCGTGGTCGTGGGTTCGAATCCCATCCGGGCGGTCACTTTTTCGGAACGAAAAGTGGCCGTGCGAGTCAATGGATTATTAGTGTATGACCCTTTCATCATTATAAATGATCATTACCAATTATCGGTTCTGGCAGAATAGCCTATCTGCTTACGCCAATTCCCAAATCATCCGCACTTATCTCAACCCGAATTCCCGTCAACCATCCTTCCTTAAAAAAAATAAATAAATAAAAAAATTTCATCTAATTTAATCAATGGAAAAATTTTGTAACCAATTCGTGTGTTAATTGATCTCAACAATTAACGCCCTCGCGCAAGCGCTCGTGCGTGAAAATGTCTCGATCATTAATCGTTATCATTAACACATTCGTTCGTTAAGTAATCATTATTGTACTTTAATTCGCATACAATTAATGAAGTCTCGTTGTTCCTTTTAATTTTTGGCATTTGTTAATGCTTAGAATTCTGGTCTCTAATTATAATACTTAGCTAAGTCTACGTTATGATTTTCAGCGTATACACTTTCTTTCTCCAATAATATTAATAATTTAATACTATAATTTATCTTACGGGCGTAGCTGGTTAGCAAGAATCGCGAAAACATCTTCCTACGTCTCGATCGAAAAGTTGTCACAAATTGTCTGCGCTTAAGATAAATCGCACAATTTTAATAACGTGAATAGAAGTTATTCATTTTACAAGTGGCTCATTAATCAATCCAAAAAAAATCAATTAATACCCAACGAATACCGATTACATCCCGGTTATACGTACACTAATTAAAATTAATTACCATTCTATCCACAAGTTAAAATAATTAGTACAGAAAGTAAGCTGTCCGCATATGAAAGGACCTGCTTTGCATTCTCGCCGGATTAATAATGCCGAGGTTAAAGATTACACACAGGAAATATGAGGAAATCGCTTTAATATTTGTTTGCCGGTTTCACTTACATTTCGGGCCTTTGAATAATTCAATCGAAGCGCTCACCTGCTGGAAAGACGAAACCGCGAAGAATTACTCCGAGCGTTCGCTGCGGGTAAATATTTTCCTTTATTTCTGCTACTCTTATAACAGATGTTTAATTTTGGAAATTTAATACCCGAGATTCTGTGTCGAATGTTTTGCTTTTGGTCGGACATCGGCCGATGGTTTCGAGTGACCTTTCTGAAAAATCGACGGTATTTTGCGGACACTGGCTGTTTTATGTCCTTTTGTCATGCATTTTATAGAATCGTTAAAGTTGTTGGAAAATATCTGATATCGGGGTGTTTGCAAGTCCAGTGTAACGTTTCACGACTGACGTTGCTGTTGTGTGAGTCATTTTATCTGTCAACTGCATGGGCGCTGCTGGGGCGTAATTTATTTTATGAAATATTTTATGTTCACATTTAAGGGATAAGATTTATTATATTCTAATCTTGTACTCGTAAGAAAATTACTGTTCTTCGAGTAGGCCGCGTAAATCGTTGCCGACGAAGAATTTTGTTAATAATGGCTGCAAACCATCGTGCTATACAAAATATTTAGCACTTCAACACGTGCTATTATTAACAATCCAAATTAGTTTCTCTTATTTCCATGAATTCCGTCTTGTAAAATACTACACATTACAGTACTATTTTAAAAACTACTTTTTAACTGCAGTAATTACAAGTATTTACAATATCAGAGATAATTAACAAAGATGTTTTCAGGAAAAGTTGCAAAATTTTCCAAGTGACGATTTCTTTTTTGCTCGTCACTATGTTTCAGAGTAACAATTGAAACATTTTCGAAGTAGGGACCTTTCCTTTGCGCATCACTTTTTTCCAAGCATACTTTTTAATTTCACGAATCACTTCAAGAATCGACTCTTTTCAGTCAACTCCACGACGAGTCGACTGATCAAAACTCATCACTTTTTTCCAGACATACTTTTTAATTTGACGAATCACTTCAAGAATCGACTCTTTTCAGTCGACTTCACGATGAGTCGACTAACCAAAAAGAGACAATTCGCCCATCTCTAGTACGAACTGCAGGGGCGCACATGACTCGGCCGTGATAAGAGAAGTTACAACTCAACGACAGGCAAAAAAAATATTAATATGATATATATAAAGTATGTTCATTAAAAAAAAACTCAAGTGTAACCTGATTTTTTAATTTTAAAAATTTATGTTGGTTCCACATATTGAGGTTATGTTACTTCTTAAAATTAAACAAACTGTAGTCAATTTATAGATACTTAAATTTTTCATTATAAAATTATATTAAATGTTGTATGTGCCTTCCTTCTTCTTGAACACAAACCTGAACTCTTCGTCGCACACCCTCCATTACGCTCCGCAACAACAGTGGATTATTGTTAATTTCTATAAATTTATCTCGAATTCGTTGCCGCATGTCTTCTAGATTGTGTACTGGTTGTGCATAAATACAATTTTTCAGGTATGGCCACAAGAAAAAATCGCATGCTGTTAAATCGCATGAACGGGGCGGCCAGGGAATCCGTGCATTTCGACTTATTATTCGGTCCTCAAAAAATTCCTCCAAAATGGCCAAATTATCCACTGTGCAATGAGGAGTTGCTCCGTCTTGATGAAAATATCCACTTTGCAGTTCGTCATCATTTAATTCATTTATAAAAGGCAATAAAATTTCTGTACGATAACGGTTTGCAGTTATCGTACCTAAAATGATTGCACCGTTATTGAATTTTTATTATTAATAATAAAAATAGGATTTTACCTTCAAAGAATATCAGTCCAACTAATCTTCTCCCACTAATCGCTGCCCAAACGCCAACTTTCTCTGGATGTAGTGGTTTCTCTCGATATATACAAGGATTTTCATCCGACCAAATTTCATGGTTTGGGAATTAATGTATCCATCCTTGTAAAACCAAGCTTCATCGGTAAAAAAAGTAATTTGTAAAACATCCTCGTTTACATTTTGTAAAAACCACTGACAAAATTCCAGTCGTCTGGGGTAATCAACAGGTAATAACTCTTGCACCGATGTTATGCGATAAGGGTATACTTGCAAATCTTTTCGTAGAAGCTTGTGGCATGTTCCTACCGATAAATTCATTTGCTGTGACAAATGGCGCAGAGAAGTCGTAGGTTCATTTTCCAAAATTTCTTGGGCTGTGTTAATAGCATCTTAAGGTCGTTTAACTGGTCTACCACTTCCTGGTTTACGGAGAATACTACCCGTCAGACAGATCGTGATAAGGTATTTTCAAATTCATCATAAATAATAGGCACGTTAGGAAATTCTTCCTGAAACTCTGCTAAAGGTACGTCGAATTAATACACCCAATTTCCGTCCACTTTAATCCCATTTCGGAAATAACTTTCAATTAGAAACGTTTTTTGCTTGTTGCTGTAAACTATTGTGAGCACGGAATAATTGTGACTTCTAAAATTCTAAAAAGATCTGACGTTTATATGTCAATTCCCAACAAGTGTCAAGTGTGCCAACTGAAATTTTTAAAACGAAAAAGTCATGGCACACTTGAGGTTTTTTTTTAATGAACATACGATATACAGGGTGTCCTAAATAGAGTGGGAGTGCATGGGTATCTTTCTTATTCTTAAAGCTAGAGATCTGGTTAAGAGATCTGGTTAAATGGCCAATGTTGTGCAGTTTTCTATGCTGATTCAGATTATGTTGAGAAATTTTCAAAATTCCGAGCAGAAAATATTTGAAAAAAACTGAAAATCGCGATTTTCAAAAAAATCAAATATCTCAATAATTATTAAAGATGCGAAAAAAAGTTTTAAATAAAAGTTACTTGGTATAATTAGGCAAACATAGAAATCAAGTCAAAATAAAATTCAAGATGGCGGTTTCCGAGATATTAATACCAACTTTCTTATTTCAAATGGCCGCCATATTTGATTTTTACACGCATACATAGACTTTTTTTCTCTTTTCAACGATGTACAACAACCTATGTCAAAATAAAAAATGGTGATGTGGCCATCATGTTACTTTCTCCGATTTGATGGTTTAATAGTTATTTATATTTATAGATACATTCATTATTTTCAATTTAAATCATATTTTAAATCGAGCGTTTCACATGATCGAATGGTGATGACGTTTGAAACGTCAAATATATGAAAGGTAAAAATGACAAATTATGTTACAAATTCTAATAATTTTTACCGTAAGTTTACTGAAAAACTAAAAAAAGTCCTGAAAAAGATTTCTAAAAATGATCCCGATTAAAAAGTCCTAAAAAAAATCTCTTAAAAGTCCTGAACAAGAAAGTCTCGAAAGGGATTTCTAAAAATAGTCCTAAAAACCTAATAAAAGCCCTGAACAAGAAAATCCTGAAAAAGTTTTCTTAAAATAGTCCTGATTTAAAAGTCCTAAAAAGCCGAATAAAAGCCCTGAACAAGAAAGTCCTGTAAAAGATTTCTTAAAATAGATCTAATATAAAAAGTACTAAAAAACCCAATAAAAGTCCTGAACAAGAATGTCTTGTAAAAAGTCCTGATAAAAAGCCCTGAAAAAAGGGCCCCGACAAAAAATATCTTAAAAAACAGGTCCTTCAAAAAGACCAGAAATAAAGTCCTGAAAGAATGTCCTCAAAAAGAGTTCTTACAAAAAAAATTCCTGGAAAAACAGTATTGGAAATAAAGTCCTGTTAAAAAGTTGTGAAAAAGAGTCGTGAAAAAGGTCCTGAAAAAAGTATTGCAAAAAAAATCCTGAAAAATTAAGTCTTCGTATAAAACACCAGAAATAAATGTCGTTTAAAAAATCCTGCAAGACATCCAAAAAGAGTCCCAAAAAAGTCCCGAAGGATAGACCTAAAATAAGTCTTGAAGAATGTCTTGAAAAAGTTCCAAAAATAAGTCCTGATAAAATATCCAGAAAAAAGTCCTGTAATAACAGTTTTGAAAAAGAGTTAGGGAGATAACATCGTAAAAGAATCCTAAAGAAAACATTTCTGAAAAAACCCTGTAAAAAGATTATTAAAAAACACCTAAAAAAGTTCTGAAGAAAACCCAAAAAGAGTCTTGAAAAAAAATCCGGAACGAGAAGTCCCATAAAAAATGTCCTGAATTATAGAACTGAAAAAAGTCCTATAAAGAAGGTTTGAAAAAAAAATTCCCGAAAAAATAATACTGAAAAATGCAATAAAGAAAATTCTGAGAAGAATCCCAAAACGAAGTCCCAAACAAGAGGTTCTTAAGAAAGATCTGGAGGAACAGTCCTGGAAATAAAGTTTTGAAAAAGAGCCGTGAAAAAACCTCCCGAAAAATAGTCTTCATACAAAATACCAGAAATAAATGTCCCGAAAAAGAGTCCTAAAATAAATCCTGAAGATGGTTCAGAAAAAGAGCCCTGATGAAATATCATAAAAAAATCGTCCTGTAAAAACAGTTCCTGAAAAATTGCCCCGAAAATAACATCTTTAAAACATAAACAAAAAAAAATCTGAAAAGAAAGCACAGTAAAAAGTCCTTAAAATGGTCCTTAAAAGGATCTGAAGATATTGTCCTGAAAAAATCCCAGAGTCCTGCAAAAAGGCCTTAACAAAATTCCTGAAATAAAAAGTTTAGAAAGTAGTCTTAAAAAAAATGCCAAAAATATCTAAAAAAAACCTTACAAAGGTCCAAAAATGGCCATGAGAAAAAAATTCTGAAAAATGTTTTGAAGAAAATTCTGAAAATTTTTTTCTGAAAAAAATCCCGAAAATAAGTCCTCAACAAAGGGTTCTTAAGAAAGTCCCAAAAACGTCCCGAGAAAAAATTCCTGTTAATAAAATTTTGAAAAGAAGTCCTGAAAATAAAGGTCCTAAAAAATAAGTCTTAACATATTCCGAAAAAGAATCCTCGAGGAAAGGTCTTTTAAAAATGTCCTTAAAAGAGTTCTGAAAACTTTGTCCTGATGTCCCAAAAAAGCCAAAAGAACAAAAAACTGTTAAGGTAAATATTGGGAAATACGAAATTTTACCAAAGGCTTTACAGTTTTTCGGTTTCTCAAATAACACTTATGTTCAAGTTTCATGGTCATTTCTGTATTAGTTTTTGAGACACAGCGCTCAAAGCAGACTGTTATGTAGAGAAAAAATGGTGATGTGGCCATCATGTTACTTTCTCCGTCTTTATATTTACGCTTTCATGGGTTTATTTTCAATTGAAATCATATTTTAAATGTACATCGAGCGTTGCGTAAACTCGGGTTAAACTGACGTTTAAAACGTCAAAATCATGAAAGATGGAAAAATTATACTTCAAATTCAAAAACTCGGTTTACTCAAAAACTAACGAGATTTCGAAAAAAACTTATTCTTTAGAAGTTGTTCATTTTGGCATTTTCTACAATTATTTTTTAAATAAAATTGTTGTAACTATTATCGTTTCATAATTATAAACCAAAAATTTAAAAAAAATTAATACATTTTTTTCTCGAATATTAATGATTTTATGGAAAATATTGTCAAGCAAAAGCTATTTATTTCTTTGTTGTCTTCGATGTTTTTGTGATATTTTTTATATTTAAGAAAATATTGGCAAAAAACAAAAAACAGTTAAGGTAAATACCCACTTCCGGTGTACGAAATTTTACCAAAAACTTTTCAGTTCTATGGATTATCAAATAAGACATATGTTCAAAGTTTCATATCAATTGCTCTATTCGTTTTTGAGATACAGCGCACACAAACACACACACACACACACACAGACACAACATTTTTTTTTTCCAGAAATTGTTGAAATGGCATCTAGGGACCCCAAAACGGATATTTCCGTAAAAAAATTTTTGAAAAAAAAATCACGATCACAATACTTTCTCGTACTTCGTAACGGAGAAAGTAAAAAGATTATTCAATAAAGTCTTCTGCAATCTTTTTGAACACTTACCCAACGAATGTTGCCATATAAACGTATATTCGCCGTATTCGCGACAATAAAAATATTTTCGTAAGGCGAGTGCATAATGTACATTTTAAGTTCCTGGCGCATTCACCATAAGGTCAATGCTCAAATGAGCTCATTTTATTTGTCTGTAAAGCGATGCTTGCGACTATTATATAGCTCGTTAGATAAGGGTTATTTTACGCTTTTCCGGTGCATCGTATGTTGTTTATTGTAGAGTTATTAGTAAGAGTAATTAAGGACATGGCATAAGGTCATGGTGAGCGCGGGGTCTTGTACGACCGCACACTTCGCACACCCAGCAAACGTTAATAATAAAAGCGAGCAAAATCAATAAGAAATATATTTAATATAGAAAGTATCCAGCTGTCGGATGATTCATAAAGTAATTCCAATAATAGGTCCATCGAAGTATAAAATCAATTATATGCTTCACTGGCGGCGTGCCGTTTTAATTAATCGGCTAAATTTCCAACTTCGAACTACAATCTCCGGGTTCGGAAAAGGAGACGAGTCGAGCAAAAAAAAAACGTCTCGACTTCGAATCTATTCATATATTTCATTTCAGTTCATCTAACTTATTAGGTGGCGCTGGGGTCGCCTCCGACGACGGAAGGGCAGAATGGTAGAAGGGTTGCAGTCGATTCTACCGGAAAATTCCGGCAGTAAAACGCCTGCATTGGCACAAATGGCTCGAAATGATCAAATCTTTGCGTTTATTCCCCGTTTGATTGTTATGACCGAAAGTTTCTTCCAGTCCGCCTTTATTATCCGTATAACCTTTGTATCCCTAATGATGTCCATGATGGACGTTACATATATAGACTGTTTACTTATTTTTAATTGAATCATCCAATTACTGCCACCAACATTCCATCCCAACGTCTATAACCACCACTCATTAATATGATCACGTTTTTCCATCCCCAATTTTGATCCCCGTCCATTTCATTCCTGGCCGTGTAATTAAAGTTCGTTACGCCTGTACTTAGGGGTAATCCTCGAGGAAAGTTTTTCTCGGGATCACCAGCGTTTTACATCGCTCGGGGTAGAGTTAATTTCGTTGGGATCGAAAGGGGGTGTTTTCGGTCCTTCGTTAATTAACAACTGATCAGAAAAATCGGAAGGGACAATGGGGACGGGGAAAGTCGCCGGAGCGTACTCTTTACGCCTGATTGACTCCACCCCTGATTAATTATATTTAAATGTTTAATAAGTTGTTTAGATGCGCCGCCAACCTAATTGAACGGCTAATGCTATTACATCGATTATTCTGTTCCGGCCGGATTTAAAGCAAATAAATTATATAGCGGAATAATGTATTGGCTCAAGTAAACAAATAAATCTGGATTAGGGCTAATTGCCAGTGGACCTTATTAATTTGTTAAGGCTTTAGTGTGTTTTCCAATCAATTTTTTAATGTTGCTTAAATTTCCATTGGGTACCAAAAATGTAAACATAAATTGCAATTACATCACACAGCGGAGCACTGCACGAAAACGTTGAAAACATTACAATTTCCAAAAGCTAATCTGGCAAAGTAAGTATTTTCCCAGTCTAATAATTTCTTAACCTTAATCCGCACATAATAACGTTTTAATGTCGCCATAAGTTAAAAAATGGTGATGTGGCCATCATGTTACTTTCTCCGACTTTATATTTACGTTTTCATGGGTTTATTTTCAATTGAAATCATATTTTAAATGTACATCGAGCGTTGCGTAAATTCGGATGAAACTGACGTTTAAAACGTCAAAATCATGAAAGATGGAAAAATTATACTTCAAATTCAAAAACTCGGTTTACTCAAAAACTAACGAGATTTCGAAAAAAACCTATTCTTTAGAAGTTGTTCATTTTGGTATTCTCTACAATTATTATTCACATAAATTTGCTGTAACTATTATCGTTTCATAATTATAAACCAAAAATTAAAAAATAATAATAAATTTTTTTCTCGAATAGCAATGATTTTATGAAAAATGTTTTTAAGCAAAAGATGTTCATTTCTTTGTTGTCTTCAATATTTGTTTAAATGTTTTTGTGATATTTCTCATATTTAAGAAAATATCGGCAAAAAACAAAAAACAGTTAAGGTAAACACCCACTTCCGGTGTACAAAATTTTACCAAAAGCTTTTCAGTTCTTCAGATTATCAAATAAGACGTATGTTCAAAGTTTCATATCAATTGCTCTATTAGTTTTTGAGATACAGCGCACACAGACAGACACACACACACACACACACACACACAGACACACACACAGACACACACACACACACACAGACACAAATTTTTTTTTTCCAGAAATTGTTGAAATGGCATCTAGGGACCCCAAAACGGATATTTCCGTAAAAAAAATTTTTGAAAAAAAAATCACGATCACAATACTTTCTCGTACTTCGTAACGGAGAAAGTAAAAATAATGGAAATATTAATTGTTTAAATTTTAATTTTAATTTTTTAAATTATTTTTAAAGCAAATGTAACAAAACAAAAGAGGTAATACAACGAAGTAGTAAAATAACAATAAATTATAAAAAATGCTCAAATGTTGACCGTTATTGGCCAAACACAATTGACAGCGTTTTACAACACTGCCAGTTACTTTTCGCAATGTGTTGCGATTAATGCCGTTTATTGCCTCTGTCACTGCTTCGCGAAGTTCATCCACATTGTTATAATTGAAGTTACTTCCATAAACTTTGTTTTTTAAAGTGCCCCACAAATAAAAGTCAAGAGGCGTCAAGTCTGCAGATCTGGCTGGCCACTGTACAGGTGTATTAGTCGCTATTACTTTATTATTAAAACGTCCATTTAGATAAGTAATAACATCTCTGGCATTGTGTGCTGGAGCGCCATCTTGCTGGTACCATATTTGCATATTTTGTGCCAAAGGTAAATCATCCAATAAATCTTCTAAGGTTGTTTGAAGAATTTCCAAATAACGTTGTGTAGTTAGAGTTCCATCAAAAATTATAGGACCAAGTAAACGATTTCCCATTATGCCACAAAAAACACTAAAGCCGAACCGTAATTGGTTTCGACGTGGAATAACTATGTGTGGATTTTCTTGAGCCCAATAGTGCTCGTTATGACGATTAAATAATCCACAATTAGAAAAGTAAGATTCGTCAGTCCATAAAATTGTGTTTATAAAATCACCATTTTCCGTAATTTTGTTGATTAACCACCTGCGAAATGTTAATCTACGGATGTTATCATTTGGTTGTAAAGTCTGAGATAGGTGCAATTTATAAGGGTGAAACTTGTGCTTTTTTAAAATTGTTGATGCTCTAGACTTAGATACGTTAACTTCATTTTCTATCTGCCGAGATGGAATGTTCGGATTAGCTGCCACACAAGCCAATGTTAATTCTTCATCATCAACGATCATATTTCTATTTCTCTTAGGTTTTTTTAAACTTTCATACAATTGCATATTTTCATCCAATCTTTTAAATACGTTAATGTCCGGCTGCCTTCTTTCAGGAAAGTTTGCTTGGTATGTTTGTGCTGCAAGGGGGGTTTTTGTAACACTTGATGTAATTACAAAACATATCGTATTGTTCAGATATTGAATAATTCGCCATTTCAAGTAATTAATATTTATCGATATTACAACAACTTAAGACAATACACATGTATGAATGATTAATACAACTGATAAACTAATGTAAGATGACAGTTAGTCGTTATAACAAATTTTGTTTTATTTTTATTTATGCCTACTTGTTTTAAACTTACAACAATTAATATTTCCATTATTTTTTATTTTGACATAGGTTGTTGTACATCGTTGAAAAGAGAAAAAAAAGTCTATTTATGCGTGTAAAAATCAAATATGGCTGCCATTTGAAATAAGAAAGTTGGTATTAATATCTCGGAAACCGCCATCTTGAATTTTATTTTGACTTGATTTCCATGTTTGCCTAATTAATCCAAGTAACTTTTATTTAAATCTTTTTTTCGCATCTTTTATAATTATTGAGATATTTGATTTTTTTTTTTAAATCGCGATTTTCAGTTTTTTTTAATATTTTCTAAACTGCTCGGAATTTTGAAAATTTCTCAACATAATCTGAATCAGCATAGAAAACTGCACAATATTGCCCATTTAACCAGATCTCTAGCTTTAAGAATAAGAAAGATACCCATGCAATCCTACTCTATTTAGGACACCCTGTATATAATAATATTGTTTATTAAGAACTCGCAAGTCGACTAATATGTTAAATACACTAGTAATAGCCGCTACTGACAACTAAATCAATAAATTACGAGAATATAGACACAATATCAAAACCAGAAGCATTAGATTTTACTTCTCTCTTCTTCTCTTCCGTTAGATCTGCGTTCCCCTTGCGCCATTTGCGACCAGATCTGGTCGCAGCTCGTGTTTTTTTAATTGGTATTTTCGCCGATAATTGCGGCTCCGGTTTTTAACAAGTCCCTCTCCGTGCCGCTCCGGTGACCGGCAGGAAATACAGGGGAACGCAACTAGCAGCTCACTGTCTCCGCAACGCGTTTCCTGCCTAAAAAATGATATAAATATGGCCTATTTGTAAACTGTAAGGAAGTAAAAAAAAATTCCGGGTGCCACACATCAAACGACTGGCGTGAAAGTCGAAACCAACAAGAGAACGAACGGAAAAAACGAAACAAATTTGTACTAATTGTCAGCACACTGTGCGGCATTAAAGAAAATAATGATCTAATTATCAAACATTGCCTTTCATTCGCGTTTGAGGTTTTGACTGGAAGGTTAAGTTGTTAGGTAATCCACCAATTGACATTCCAGTAGTTTCAATTGTTGGTAATAAGAAAAACTGGGATTTTGACAGACAAAGATGTTAAGTTGTAAATGTTGCGATTTTGCCTATTAAGAATTTGTTGGCTTGATCGCAAAAGTAACATATAATTAGAATTTGGAATATAACATTGTGGTCTGATATAAATTACTATACTTTTATGTCCTTTATGTTGTTTGTGAGTATGTGATTGAGTATGGCATTATTTCCATTTTTATTCAGAGTGGTTTATGATTTTTGATATTTGGCATTACAATTTCGTAGTATTTTCGCTTGAGATGTTTTTATAGTTTTTATCGTGTAAAGTTTTGTAATCGTGAAATTCAAAAAAATATATATCCAGAAGGAGGCGATTTCTACTATTTCTGGATAAAAGAAATTATTGTCTATGTTCAGATGACAGTTCTGGTGTACAAATTTTTTTGTCAAATTGTCAAATAATCAAAGTCAATGATCCAAGTTAATTCCTGTATTAGATTTTGAGGCACAGCTCGCACAGACGGACACATAGCCATACACACATAATTTTTTTAGAAATCCATGGACTCGCCTCTGGGAACCGTTAAAAAAAATGTTGAAAATATTTTTAGGATCACACTACTTCTCCGTACTTCGTAAAGGAGAAAGTTAAAATTTGTATATATGTGTGAATGTGTGTGTGTGTGTGTGAACCTAATTGGTTCTCCAAACCAGACTATCATCAAAGAAGTGGATGGGACGATGTAAGACATCGCCAAACTTTGCTTTGGGAGACTTTCAGTTGTAAAGCCATTTTCTAGTCTTGGATTATCATGTACTACATGTCTCTTATTCGACTGACATATTGAACCAGAAAAAATGTCTATTCAAAATATTTAAAAAAAAACCAGAGTAGATGGCCCTTAAAAAATAATAATAATAAAGGCCAACACATATCTAACATGATCATTATATGCAATATTAAATACCATACAAGTTTTATACGTAAAATTTATGGACATCCAGGCCGCGCATTTTCAAATCGGATTTACTCAAAAATTTTCTTATACTAAACATGTAGGGAAACAATTGAGGCGAATACAAAGAGCACTCAACATTTGGCGATTTTTTTTTATGCTACATTTCGGTTTGTCAGATATTACTGAATAATTGTAGACACTTTTTTTTTTACTTGCGCCCTTTTTACCATATACAGGGTGTATTTGAAATAACGAACATACATACACAAAATATTTGTGAACCCATTTCCGTCAAAATTTATTCGAGGTTTTTTAAACATTTTGAGAACTGATGCTTTTCTCATTTAATTAGGTCAGCATGGAATGTGTGTTTGTTTATTTAAAACGCGAGATACGATTTCTTGCCTCCGAAATTTGAAGTGTTATCGCAACGTTTTTTTTGTAAAAGATAAACAGTCCGTAAGTTCATTGACGCTTAAAGAGCACTCAGATATTTCCTACGCGCTTGTTGTAATTCGATATCTAAAGCCGATGCCGTTTAAAAATTAGGTCACATTACCACTGCATCCAAACATGTTGCGTATTTTCACTCATTAACTTTAATAATTAATTGCGGGCTTTTTGTTACAGTTATAAACAAAATAATTGCGAATATTGTTTAAAAATAATATAATCTCTTTGTGGTTACGAGCCTGTTCGTTATTTCAAATACACCCTGTATAAGTAGGGCTGACTGTAGTTCTATATTTGTTGCAATGACGTCTGGTTTGCCGCAATTTTTTCCTCGACATTTATTTTCTTTGGAATGTTTCTTGTAGATGACATTTATTACAAATATTAGACATCCAGAGCAAAAGTAGCTAAAATCCCTTGAATTCGCCCAACTGCAAAAAATACTTAAATGCATTTTTCTGGAAAGCAGTTTGTATAGTTCGCCCTTCGTATCCGCAACGCCTCAATTACTTACTCTATACAAAAAGTAACCAACAGGGTAGGTTGCTATTTTAAAAAGAGAAAAGTTCGTTGCCAAATTTTAGATCTTTTAATCTGCATTTTTAATTTTTAGCTTCGAATTTTCGATTTTTTGTCGTATATTTTAGATTTTTTAACTTGAATTATTGATTTTATTGCGTGAATTTGATTTGTTTATTGATTATTATTTTAGAGTCTCTGGTCGGAAACTTACTTTCTGCTAAATAGTTTTTTGGGGTTGAAAATTGCTAATTATTTTACTTGAATTTTCAATTTCTTCAAATTGTTCGTTAAAATTCTCCTTTTTTTTGGTCTGCATTTTTGATATTTAGACAAGAATTTTTGTTTTTTTGTCCTAGATTTGACCTGATTTTTTGGTCTGTTTTTGTTTTTTTGACCTTTATTTTAGATTTTTTTAACCTGGATTATTGTTTTGTATTGATTTTTTTAATTTTTTTGGCCATTATTTTCTAGTTTTGCGCTAAAGAGATATTTCTGGTGCTTAAAACGGCAAATTGGTCTTCTTTTACTTGCAGTTTCATTTTTTTCGTCTGCATTTTTTAAATTTTAGACCCGAATTTTTTATTTTCTGGCCGATTTTAGATCTTTGGCTTGCAACTCCGTTTCTTGTTCCAAATTGTTTGTTAAATTTTTCGATTTTTTTGGTCCGCATTTTTGATATTAAGACAAGAATTTTTGTTTTTTGCCCTACATTTAACCTTAATTATTGAATTTTTTTGGTCTGTTTTTGCTTTTTTGCCTTGATTTTATATTTTTTAACCTAAATGATTGTTTTTATTTGCATTTTTTTGTCATTATTTTGCAGTTTCTGTCCAGAAATTTATTTTTAGCTAAAGAGTTATTTCTGGGGCTTAAAATGGCCAATTGTTTTTCTTTTACTTGAATTTTCAATTCTTTTCCTCTGCATTTTTTTTACACAATATTTTAGGTCTTTGTTGCAGATTTTTGATTTTTGGCCTAATTATTCTATATTTTGGACAAAATTTTCGATTTTGTGGTTGAAATTTTCGATTTTTTGGTCTGCGTTTTTTATTTTCCCAAATTTTCAATCAAAATTATTGATTTTTGGACCAATATTTTAGTTTCTTTTTTTATCTAATCATTGATTTTTATAGAGGATTTTTTGATTGCTATATATTTTAGATTTTTTTACCTGAATTAGTGCTAGGAATGGGCGAATTTTTGAAGTTTTTTTTTGTTGATTAATAAATAGATATTCGTGAATTATTATTTTTTTATTTTAAGTGTTTTGGTCTGAATTTGCTTTTTAACCTTTATTTTAGACATTTTAACCTGAATTATTGTTTCTATTTTCGTTTTTTCTTAATTCGTCGGCCATTATTTTCTGGTTTCTGTTCAGAAACTTCTTTTTTTTTGACATGAACCATTCAGTCACGGCAAAGTATCCAGAAACTTATTTGGGCTTAAATGTTATATCTGGGGCTTAAAATGTCATATTATTTTTCTTTTACTTTTTTGCTCTGCATTCTTTTCCAATTTTCCAATATTTCAAATCTTTGTTCCAAATATTTGTTTTTTTTTGTCCTAAATATTCTTTATTTTGGACAAAATGTTCTATTTAATGGTTGAAATTTCGATTTTTCGTCTGCAATTTCCATGTTGCCAGATTTTTAGTCAAAATTTTTGATTTTTGGACCAATATTTTTGTTTTTTTTTACCTTAATTATTGATTTTGGTGAACAAATTTTTTATTGCCGTATATTTTAGATTTTTAATCCGAATTAGCGATAGTTATAGGCCAATTTTTTTATTTTTTGTCAGTATTTTCAAATTTTTTGGTCCAAATATTTGTGTTTTTTGTCCTTAATTTTATATTTTGCAACCAACATTTTTTGATTTTTTTATGGGTTCCATGCACCAATATCGCTGAGTTTTAGACTTGCGAGCTGCCTGATAAGTAACACCAATTTTAAATTGTTTTCTAAAAATATTTCAGACTTTAAATCTAGTTTATCTCAGATAGATCTTTCGGAATTTGTTTGTAGCCAAACCTGGATAATTACAACTTTTTTACGGTGTTTGCATTGTTTATGTTTAGTGTATTGTATTGCTTTTTTTTTCTTTTACTTGCTCCTACATGTATTTTAGATATTTAATTTTTATTTGTAATCTCAGAGATGTCGCAATTTTACATTTTAATGGATTTTTAAATGTACAGGGCGAATCCCGTTAATAAACGTATTATTATTGTCTTTAACTATATTTTCAAGGCTTTTGTATTCATTTTGGGTTATTTATTTAATTTTAGATTTTTTGTTTTGGCGGGTATTATTAAATATAGGGGTTACTTTAAGATAAAATTAATACTTTGATATTTATCTAGAAAATATAGTCCGCGAGATTTATGTTTAAGGAATTACTTAATTTTCAAATATTATATAATAATAATAATAATAATAAAGTTTATTTACGGAAAAATCCAATCCGGTTTCAATTTTTGTTTTTTTGCATCAATTGATTAGATTTTTTTTATCAAAATAGTGATTTTTGCCACCAATTTTAATTTTGGGTGCTGGGGTTCTTAAATTAATATCTTAGATTATTTGATAAAACTTTTGAATATTATTTTTTTGTAACAAGTCTTATGATGTGTACTTTCTCCGTACGCAGTTCTAAAAAGTATAGGAAACGAAATTCCAACGGAAATATCGGTTTGAAGGTCGTCCGAACCGACCATTTTTGAAAAATGGTGATTTTTCTTGCCAATTTTGGATGCTGGGGGCTTAAATTAACATTTTAGATTTTTTGGCAAAACTTTTCAAAGATTTTTTAAAACAAATCTTATGATGCTTACTTTCTCCGTACACAGTTCTAGAAAGTTTTGAAATCGAAATTTTAACGGAAATATCCGTTTCGGAATCGTCCGAAACGATTCCGACCATTTTTGAAAAATAGTGATATTTGTCGATTTTTTTGTACAACTTTTCAATGTTTTTTTCAACAGCTCTTATGATATTTCCTTTCTCCTCATGCAATTCTAGAAGGTATTAAAATCGATATTTCAACGGAAATATTCGTTTCTTGATCGTCCGAAACGATTCCGACCATTTTTGAAAAATGTCTATCTCAAAAATTACTAATTTTTTTTATTATTATTGCAACCTCAGTTTCATTTTTTTAAACTGCAATCATAAGACACAAAGAAACCAGAATATATGAATTTCAATTTTAACAATAATAAAGACTCGTTACTAAAAGGGTTGCCAACGAAACAATAAAATGCGACGTTGAATACGAAACATATTTTACCTATTTATATTCAGATCTGTTTTATGGTTAAAAAATATGGTCATTATGTTATACTTCTTGACTCCAGGCATGAATTATTAAAATTTAAAAAAATATTCAAAAATTTAGTATTAGGCTAATTTCGCGATTCTAAGTAACTTCTTTTGTAACATTTTTCGATAAAACTGGTTTTATGGAAAAATGATTTTTAATTTTTAAATTTTTTGCTTTTAGTTTTGTCGCAGTAGGGTTGTGGATTGCAGTAAAATAATTTTCAAAAATATAAATATAACTGTAATATTTTTACGGTTGAATTCTTTTATTTAATTGAACAATAAAAATATTTTTACATTAACATATCATAGTCAGCTGTAATTGTATTTTGTTCCAAAATTGAAAGTAAGGAAGCAAAATTTTGTATTGGAAGCAAAAAATAATGCAAAAATAATGTTATTTCGCTAGTATTACTAGTAATAACATGCAAATTTCTTTTGTATCATTCAATATCCGGCGTGGCACTAGCCAGGGAAGTAGTTGTTTATAGTCTTAGTAAGTCTTAATTTCTACTTGCAGATTAACGAACAGGTTGAATATTCATATATTCAGGCTACATTTCGTTTTATTGTATTCAAAAAATAATTATTAAGATTTACTATGACTCATTTAACGTATTTTTTTTTATTAAAAGGAAGGATGTTTTGACGGAATAGCGGGTTAAGGAGAGTGGATGATTAAGGAATTGGCGTAAGCATTTGGCCGTTCGGCCACTAACGTTGATTAATATTTTTGAAAATTCATTTTAATAATGAACGGGACAAATACTGAACAACCATGGAGCCGAACGATAACTTTTCGAACACCACGACGCCTCGCATCGAGAGCGGGAGCCAAACCGCTACGCCACGGAGCGCCCCAATATTACCGTTATTTTGTATTTTTTAAGAATAAATGAGGCATGAAGATGTACTTGATAAAAGTTGTTTGTAAAAAAAAATACAATATAATTTTCTAATAAGGCGTGGACTAGATCAATGTTGGCTCCAAGGAATGCACCAGCTATCATATTAATTTATCTGTAGTTGTCCGTATTTTATCAGTCGGTCTATTAAATTTCAGATTTTTATTTGTCAAACTTTTGTATGCTAGATTTTTATGTCAGCCTTTTGAGTGTCGGATAAATTCTGACGGCCTTTTGAGTCTCGATTTTAGGTCTGTTGACAATTTGTCTTTCGGCCTTTTGTACATAGAATTTATATCCATCGGCCTTCTGTATACCGGCCTTGTGTCGAATTTTTAACTAGTGATATTTTGTATATCGGCCTCTTGCCTATCGGCTTTTGTCTTTTAACCTTTTATCTAAATCGGCATTAATGGCTATTTGCCAATATCAGCCTTCTGTTGAATTTTCAACTAATAGTATTTTGTGTGTCGGCCTCTTGACTGTCTGCTTTTGTCTTTCAGCTATTTATTTATATCATTATCGGCTATTGCCGTTACCTTTTGCCCCCGTCAGCCTTTTATTCATGTAAGCATTTGATGTTTGTTGACTTTCAATCAAAGTCGGCCTTTTGTCCATGTCAATCTATTGTCTATGCCAGCCTTTCATCTTTAAACTCACTAAACATTTCATGGCATTTTCAGTAATTCGTGTTATATTGCATCGCAATAAATTTAATCTCCTCGCTATTATTATTTGAATGCATTTAATTTCGTTTCGCGATGGACAAAAAAGAGATGTATCAAAGTCCAAATGTAATCGCCTGTGTAGTACGTACGCTTCAGTATATCCAAGCGTGGAATTTTATCTTTGTAGAGGATTTATCCCATTTCATTGGGTCTTTTATTTTTAGTGTCCGGCGTGAAAATATTTTTAATTTCTGTCGGTGTATTTCACACGCGATATAAAAATGGAGTGTCACGGCACGGTGAATAGATACAAATGGGCGCTGTCGTTTGCCTTATAAAAATTAAATATCTGAATATCATTTCGGACACACTGTTGAATAAAAACGGTCCTCCGGACGACCGGACTGTAAATAACTGCAGACACGACAGTCGTATTACATTACACGGCGGACATTACATACGGCTACAATCCTACACCGTGTCTACAGGTTATAAAATATGTTATAAACAAAACAGGGACTTCTTCTTGTTCGGGTTTTTGAATGTGTCTCCTTTTTACAGGAGACACCCTTACGGTTTAGTAGGCGTAAATATAATCAGTGCAAAAGTGTACAGATCATGGAAAATTTATTTGATTGCATGGTTATAGAATAGCTTATAACCCTCGCGGTGTTGACATTTTTTTGTCAGGCCTCTTTGCTATCGATAAAGACAAGCGCTATTGCCATTTTTGGCGTTTTTCGACCATGTGCTTTTAACGACCCCTAGGACCCCAAGGGTTAATAGTAACGTAATTAGGTGGTGCAAAACTCCGAAATCTAGAGGGGATCCGCAGGTTGAAATTTAATTTACTATTTTTCAAAAATGCTCGGAGAGTTCCGTTGAAATTTTGAAAAATAAAAAAACTTGTGCAATACTTAATCACTTGCAATTAATCATAATAATACTTTACGCTTCACTTAAAGTACAAATACGAAAGTTTATTTATATAGATATAGAAAAAAATGAAAAAAGGGAATTCCGAAGGCGACATTCAGCATTGGAATCATCTCATCCTGCTGGTCTTCCATCCAAACCTTAACATATGATACTTAATGTAATAACGTACAAATATAGAGGGGACCATAAGTGAAGAAAAAAATTAAAAGAAAAATAATTATAATAACAAAACATTATTACTTAGTAATTAGTAATTACTAATCATTTTCAAGAGTTTTGAAGTATCCTGTTTTTATCCTTAGTGGATATTAGTATTTCACAGACGGTATGAAGTTGTCCATTTTTCCAATACTTAATGCATGCCTTTGTTGAAGGACTAATTTCCCGTCGCGCAACAAGTGAATTTGCGCATAATGCAAATACGTCAGTTAGGCAAGCAAAATGGTAAATGGGGAACAGATTATCTTCCATCACGAGCAGAATTGCCAATTTTAGATTAGGCATTGATTCCACTTCGCATTTATCCTTTAATTACAATAGCTTGCGAATGTAGAAACAGCATGCCGTGTAAACACGATTGAAAAATTTTAAATGACTCCGAGCCGTCTTAATCAGACCAAGAAAATGAAGCGTAAAAGACCCGTTCCATATTCGGCTCTTGACCGATCATTTTCGCGCGCTCTATTTACGGAATTAAGTGGTTTAATGAGTTGTGGAACGGTTAGCATGGCATGCACCTACGTGTATGCATTGCTGGAAATCACCGATCTGCAGAATGCCATTCTCAATTCCAAGAATGTCGGCAACTGAGTTTCTTTGATAGCGCGCTTCCTTCTGCGTTCGGTTCTGGTAGCTGGTCCCGTCATAGTTCAATTGCTTCCCAATTGATAGACAAATAGCTTCGGCTGTTTAACGTTTAATTAAAACGGGCGCAGTTTTGACGGCCTTTTTGACCTGTCGGGCATGGGCGAGGCGTGGATCCCGTTTACGCGCACATCTTTTTTCCGTCCACCTCACGTCAAGTTATTTGGGTCGTTCAATTACTTACAGGTATACAACTCGGGTATTAATTACGGTTTTACATTTGATTCGAATTAAGTCAATTAATACGCCGCTAATATGATTTGAGGCGAGGGATGTACCGTTCGTGCGCATACTAATTAAAATAAATCAAGTGCGCGTCTACAGAATATACGTGCGTACTTTTTTACAGTATACACTACAGGGTCACGATTTAAAAATGGAATATTCGAAAAGTATCTTCTTGCCATCCTCGAACTACATTGTAAATATCTTTAAGAAAGATAAAGCTTAAATATTTATTAGTCTTCTATAATTTGGATTTTTGGAAAATTTTGTGCGGTCCCTAGAGTTATGCATAAAGAATATTATTTTGGATAAAGCTGCATTTAAAACGGCGGACAAACAAAATTTGCAAATGGTTAAAAATTTATTTACCTTCACCATGTCAACGATCTTTAAATTAAAAATTTTAGTAGTATTAGTATTAGTATTTTTCCATCTCAATTCATTCTCGAAATTTATATCGATTCAATGGCTCGTGCAAACAAATAAAATTTATCCGGCCAAATTAAACCTCTTGTGGTATTACCCCCGATAATTTTTTAACCAATTCTATTTCTATTGCTTCCTAAACTAAATTGTTTCGATACATCAAGTTACACTGGCTTAATGTGTCAAAGTTAGGGATGTAAAAGCTTCTACTAATCTTTAAAAAAAATTGAGTTAAATAAATTAAAAAAAACAAAGTAAATCTTTTATGCTTTTATTTATATTTGTGTATACCTATATTATGTATTTTTGACGTACCAAATCCATGTTATTTAATGCCTCAATGGGCAAATAAAAGAACACAATAGAATCAACTTCCTAGAGCACTTCAGGTAGAAGTCAATTTAAACGCATTTAAAAGAAATCTTAAAGATTACTTAATTCAAAGAGAACTCTATTCACTCTCTGAATACTAACTGGTGAAAATTCCTATAAATTTTGCTACAGTTTACTATATTGGACGTTTTCAACTTAGTGTGTTATAGGTATATGTATATATGTTTGTATTCGCATTATTTTTTTAAATAAATTGAATTATTATTATTATTATTAGAATAGAATAGAATGCTCTATTTTACAAATAATGATTTTTTTAAATCTCCAAGTTTGACAAATTTTGTTATTTTTATTATTTATAGAGTTAAAAAGAACATTCAATTCAAATTTGGAGATCTTCCTCCGAGGGAATTTTTGATATAAAATAATCACACTTCACCAATAAGTCAGAATCGCAAAAACCTAGAGAGACGTATTTTTGGATTTAAATCAATTTTTGAAACATCCAATTCTTAATCTGTGTTCCAAATTTTAAGATATTCCACTGAGGAAATTTGGAGCAATCGGGCTTAAAGTTATAAAATGCTTTTTCTTTCGCAAATTCCTCAAAAACCTAGAGAGACGTATTTTTGGATTTATATTGATTTTTCAAAGAAAATTCAATTCTTAATATGTGTTTCAAATTTTGAGATGCTCCTCCGAGGGAATTTCGTGCAATCGTGCTTGAAGTTAATTTTTGATATAAAATGCTTCCACTTTCACAAATTCCTCAAAAACCTAGAAAGAAGTATTTTTGTATCTGTATTGATTTTTTTTAAAGAACATTCCGTTCTTAATCTGTGTTTCAAATTTCGAGACGTTCCATCGAGAGAATTTCGAGCAATCGGACTTGAAGTTAATTTTTAATATAATTTTTTCCAATTCTTAATCTGTGTTCCAAATTTTAAGATATTCCACTGAGGAAATTTGGAGTAATCGGGCTTAAAGTTATAAAATGCTTTTTCTTTCACATATTTCTCAAAAACCTAGAGAGACGTATTTTTGGATTTAAATTGATTTTTTAAAGAAAATTCAATTCTTAATCTGTGTTTCAAATTTCGTGATGTTCCACCGAAGGAATTTCGAGCTTGAAGTTAATTTTTGATATAAAATGCTTTCACTTTCACAAATTCCTCAAAAACCTAGAGAGACGTATTTTTGGATTTGTATTAATTTTTCAAAAAACATTTAATTCTTAATCCGTGTGTCAAATTTAGTGTGCCAACGAGGAAATTTCGATTAACCGCAGTCGAAATTAATTTTTGATGTAAAATTATTACACTTTCATGATTAAGTTAAAATAATTCGAAACCTAGGAAAGGGTGTAATTTTTAAATTTAATTTATTTTCAGAGAACATTCATTTTTTTAATCTCCGTGTTAAATGTGCAAAATTTCCCCCGGGGGAATTTCGAGCAATCGCCCTTGAAGTTAATTTTTGACATAAAATGCTATCACTTTCACAAATTACTCAAAAACCTAGAGAGACGTATTTTTGGATTTGTATTGATTTTTCAAAGAACATTCAATTCTTAATCCGTGTGTCAAATTTAGTGATGTTTCAATGAGAGAATTTCGATTAATCGCAGTTGAAATTATTTTTTTATGTAAAATCATTACACTTTCTTGATTAAGTTAAAATAACTCGAAACCTAGGAAAGGGTGTAATTTTTGATTTTTGTTCATTTTCAGAGAACATTCATTTTTTTAAATCTGCGTGTCAAATTTAGAGATTTTCCAATAAGGGAATTTCGAGCAATCGCCCTTGAAGTTAATTTTTGATTTAAAATGATTACATTTTAATAAATTCCTCAAAAACCTAGAGAGACGTATTTTTGGATTTGTATTGGTTTTTCAAAGAACATTCCGTTCTTAATCTGTGTTTCAAATTTCGAAACGTTCTACCGAGAGAATTTCGAGCAATCGGGCTTGAAGTTAATTTTTAATATAAAATTCTTTCACTTTCACATTTTTCTCAAAAACCTAGAGATACGTATTTTTGGATTTGTATTGATTTTGCAAAGACAATTCAATTCTTAATCTGTGTTTCAAATTTCGAGATGTTCCACCGAAGGAATCTCGAGCAAACGCGCTTTAAGTCAATTTTTGATATAAAATGCTTTCACATTCATAAATTCCTCAAAAACCTAGAGAGACGTATTTTTGGATTTGTATTGATTTTTGAAAGAACATTTAATTCTTAATCCGTGTGTCAAATTTAGTGATGTGCCAATGAGGAAATTTTGATTAATCACAGTCGAAATTAATTTTTGATGTAAAATCATTACACTTTCATGATTAAGTCAAAATAACTCGAAACCTAGGAAAGGGTGTAATTTTTTATTTTTATTTATTTACAGAGAACATTCAGTTTTTATTCTGCGTGTCGGAATTTGAACATGCTTTATTTTTTTTTTAATAACAATTGCCTTAACATTTTAAAAAGATTCAACAATCATTTCAATGACATGGAACATTTCTTTTAAATTTGATATTGAAAGTTAGAGAATGTGCCTTTTTGTTTTTTATCGTGTTCCAAAGAGCATTCATTTCAAATTTGGAGATGTTCCACCAAAGTAATTTCGGGCAATCGAAACTAGAGAAGGGTGTAATTTTTTTTTTTATTTATTTACAGAGAACATTCAGTTTTTAATCAGAATTTGGGCATGCTTTACTTTTTTAAATAACAATTGCCTTAACGTTTTTAAAAGATTCAATAATCATTTCAATGACTTGGAACATTTTTTGAATTTTATATTGAAAATTAGAGAATGTGCCTTTTTGTTTTTTTGTCGTGTTCCAAAGAACATTCATTTCAAATTTGGACATGTTCCACCAAAGTAATTTCGGGCAATCGCCCTTGAAGAACTCGAAAACTAGAGAAGGGTGCAATTTTTGATTTTTTTATTTATTTACAGAGAACATTCAGTTTTTAATTTGCGTGTCAGAATTTGGGCATTCTTGACTTTTTTAAATAACATTTGCCTCAAGATTTAAAAAAAATTCAACAATCATTTCAATGACAAGGAAATTTTTTTAAAATTTTATATTGAAAACTAGAGAATGTGCCGTTTTGTTTCTTATCGAGTTCCAAAGAACATTTTATTTAAATTTGGAGATGTTCCACCGAGGGAATTTTAAGCAATCGCCCTTGAAGTTACTTATTGAAGTAAAATCATCACTTCCACGATTAAGTCAAAATAACTCGAAAACTAGGAAAGGTGTACTTTTGGATTTTGATTAATTTTCCAAGAATATTAAATTCACAATCTGTGTGCCAAATTTGATGATGTTCCACCGAGGAAATTTTCAGCAATCGCCTTCGTTAAAGTTAAATTTTTGATGTAAAATCATCACTTTCACGATTCAGTTTAAATAACTAAAAAACTAGGCATACATTTTTAAATTTTGCTTGGTTTTCAAAAATAGTATAATTCTCAATTTTCGTGCCAAATGTGGTGATATTCTACAGCGGTAATTTCGAGAAATCGCACTCGAAGTTATTTTTTTTTTATTTCAAAGCATCACACTTTCACTATTAAATCGAAATAATGTTAAAACAAGAAAGGGGCGTATTTTTGGATATTTATTGATTATTAAAGAACATTCAATTTTCAATTTACGGGCCTTATTCAGCGATGTTAAGAAAAAATAAAATACAAATTTGATACATATCTACCTAAACTAAAAATAGTCTTAGTAAGACTTAATTTTGCTTGCAGATTAACGAACAGGTTGAATATTCATATATTCAGGCTACATTTCGTTTTATTAAATTGAAACTAAAAAAGTTCTTTGATTGGCCGCCAGAGGGCGCAACACGCATCATTCCTTAGAAAAGCTAGTTTTTTTACAGAATTTGTTTGGTAAAAGTAAGTCTAAAATTTGCACGTTGTAAACTGCACGAAAATTTGCATATTTTCGAAAAAAATCGTTGGAAATAATTCCTGAATTGGCCGTCAGAGGACGTAACAATAATCATCAGTTAGAAAACATGGATTTTCTCTAGAACCTGCTTATTAAAGTTGAGTCTAAAATATGCGCCACATGTATTTTTGCATATTTGGCAAAAAAATACCGCTAGAAACAGTTCCTATATTGGCCGCCAGAGGGCGTAAGACGTGTCATCAGTTAGAAAAACTATTTTTACAGAATTTGCTAAGTAAAAGTGAATCTAAAATTTGCACGTTTTAAACCACATGCAAATTTGCGCATTTTCAACAAAAAAAAAAAAACGTTGGAAGTAATTCCTAAATCAGAAATAGAAATTTATTCATGTTTTACCGTTAGAAATAAAGATAAAGAAAATAGTAAAAATAATAAATATAAACAATATAAATGAATGTATAAATAAGTATTGTAGTGTAAATAATATTTCATAAAATTTGCCAAATGTAATAATTTAAGACTGAAACAATAATGTAATAATAAATATAATAAGTAGGATTTTCTCTAGAATTTGAAGGTGAGTCTAAAATTTACACCACATATAATTGGTAAAAGGGAATTTGGTGCAATCGCCCTCGAAGTTAATTTTTGATTAACGGAAACGGAAATTATTATTGGAATATAAATTTTATAAAGATAAAGGGTTTATTGCAATATTCTTTAATTTTTTATTTTTGATGTAAAATCGTTACACTTTCACAATTACGTCAAAATAACTCGGAAACTAGGGAAGGAAGGGCGTATATTTTTTAATTTTGATTGATTTTCAAAGAACATTAAATTCTGCGTGACAAATTTTGTGATGTTCTACCGCGGTAATCGTGAAATCATTGTCAAAGTTAAATTTTGTTTTAAAAGTATCACTCACACACATAAAACATTAAATTCTTAATTTTCGTGCCAAATTCAGCGATGTTCTTTCTACCGAGAGAATTTGGTGCAATCGCCCTCAAAATTTCTTGGTTTAAAATCATCATAGTTGTACCATTAAGTCAAAATAATTGCATATTTTTAGATTTTTATTGATTTTCAAAGAACATTAAGTTATTAATCTGCGCGGAAATTTGGTCATGTTCCTCCAGGAATTTTGAATTAACTAGGAAAGATGTATTTTTGAATTTTAGATGATTTCCAAAGAACATTAAATTCTCAGTTCCTGACCAAATTTGGTAATAATAATAATAATACTTTTTGGCGCCAATAACTTTCATTTTATACATGTCAAAAAATATGTTACGATGTTCAATAACCGTGATCACAGTCACAGTTTAAAATCACTGATATTAAAAAGTAACAATCACAAGTAGCAACGCGATTCAAAAGGTTTTGCCCATCTCTACAATAGTACGCAGCAACTGACAACATATTTGCAGGTTACATTAAAAAAATAATGCAATCTTAGTTGCATACTTAAAATGCCATACCCAGCCAGAAAAGTGACAGAACCAAAAAAAAATATTTTAGCTCTTTTTGTCATGAAAAAAAAAACTAATTCAGTTTACATATAAAATGCATTGATAGCGTAGACTTACTCTGCAGAGTCCTGTCGGCCCTAATCCTGTATTTTGAAATAACGGAAATATATTATTAACCTACTTCTGAATATATGACCTCACTTACGGACTACAGACTAGTCTACACAGGCTTCACGACAGGTTTATAGAGTGTTATCCAATACCATAAAAGTGCTATAAGTTAAGACGATTTTAATTGAAACATTGAAAAATACCCTTACCAAGGTAATTCCGCCCATAATTTGTCCTCGCATTTTAATCTATTTATAGTACGGCTCGGAGAGTAATCGCCATAAGTTGTAATTCAGGTTTACCACATTGTGTTTAAGCCTTATATTAATTATAGGCGGTGTGGGCCGGCGAAGACGAAATTGAATTAATCTGCAATTTGCGAATGCAGTCGGTGCAATTTTAATAACATAAATGCGACCCCGAGGAACGAATCAATATTTGCCGGGGATAGAAAAATCAATGGCAGAAAAATGTCGCCAACCTGTTTGCAAGACGTGTTCCTGTAATTATCCGAACCATTTGCGTTATAATGAACACTCGTCGTTTTTATTGATTGATAAATGTTGGCACCGAGACTGAAGAGGAAATGCAAATGAGGTTTAATGAGAGTACTAGGTAATAGATTTTTTAATCGCAATAGGCCATCGACCTTGGGGTCCTTCGATAACTATAATTGTGTGATAAGTGGCTAGCAACAATTTTTACTTTCTCCGTTACGAAGTACGAGAAAGTATTGTGATCATGATTTCTTTTTCCAAAATTTTTTTTACGGAAATATCCGTTTTGGGGTCCCTAGATGCCATTTCAACAATTTCTGGAAAAAAAAAATTTGTGTCTGTGTGTTGTTATTCGAGAAAAAAATTTTTTTTTTTTCATTTTTGGTTTATAATAATGAAACGAAAATAGTTTGCAAATTTATTTTAATAATAATTGTAGAGAATGCCAAAATGAACAACTTATAAAGAATAAGTTTTTTTCGAAATCTCTTTAGTGAATTTAAAGTATAATTTTTCCATCTTTGATCATTTTGACGTTTTAAATGTCAGTTTCATGCGAGTCTACAAAACGCACGATGTACATTTAAAATATGATTTAAATTGAAAATAAACCATGAAAGTGTAAACATAAATGATGAGAAAGTAATGATGGCCAATGATCTAAAGTCTTGTTTGTTATAAAACTTGTCAGTCTGTGCGCGCCGTATCTCAAAAACTACGACATGAATTAACATGGAACTTTAAACATAAGCCTTATTTGAAAATCGGAAGAACTGAAAAGCTTTTGGTAAAATTTCATACACCTCAAGTATGCGTTAACCTTAGCCGTTTTTTGTTTTTCTCCAATATATTTTTAAATGTGAAAAAAATTACAAAAACATCTAAACAAATCTTGAAGGTAACAAAGAAAAGAGCATCCTTTGTTTGAAAATATTTTTCAAAAAAACAAACGTTTTATGAAAAAATAAAATTATCATTTTTTTGTCATTTTTGTTTATAATTAAGAAACGATAACAGTTAATCAAATTTATATGAATAATATAAAGGATAAGTTTTTCTGGAAACCTCATTACTTTTTGAGTAAATCATCGGTAAAGATTATTAGAATTTGAAGTATCATTTTTAATTTCCATTTTTCATAATTTTGACGTTTCAAATGTCAGAATCATCCAATACTACAACACGTTCGATGTACATTGAAATTGAAAAAAATTATCATGAAAGTATAAATCAAAATTTCAGGACTTTTTCAAGACATTTTTCACGACTTTTTTAGGACTATTTTTTCAGGTCTTTTTTGTAAGACCTTATTTTCAAGATTTTTCCATTTATTTTTTCAGGTATTTTTTAAGAACATTTTTCTAGAACTTATTTTGCAGGACTTTTCTTCAAGATCATATTTTCAGGAATCATCTTTAACGATGTTTTTTTAGGACTTTTCTTTTTTGAATTTTTTTCGAGACTCTTTTTCAAGACTTTATTTTCAAAACTTTTTGTTTTGCCACTTCTTTTCAGGATTTTTTTATCAGGATTATTTTTCAGGAACTTTTTTCACGACTTTTTAATGCCTTCTTCAGATCTTTTCTGTCTTTTTGCAAGACTTTTTGGAATTTTTTGCAGGACGATTTTTTCAAAACTTTTGCTAAGAGTTTTTTTAGAACTTTTTTCAAGACTAAAATGTTTTTTTTGTTTGTAGTAAGTAATCCATGTTTATCAGGTGATTTATTATTAGAAATAGACTGTAGTACTTCCTGATATCTATTTTTATTCTATTAACTGTACTAGTTTCGACTCATTTGTGTAGTCATCTTCAGCGGTAAACTACAAAAAATTTTAACATATTTTATACAATTTATATAATAAATTATTGTATTTTTAAGTTTAATCTATGTGTTATTATTATTTTTTAAATAGTTAATTTATTGTAATGTTAAATTTAATATTGCTATAGTTAAAGGTTAGAAGTTAGAACCTAAATATTACCTTTAATTATAACAATATTAAACTTAACATTACAATTAAGAACCTAAATATTACCTTTAACTATAGCAATATTAAATTTAACATTACAATAAATTAACTATTTAAAAAAAAATAACACATAGATTAAACTTAAAAATACAATAATTTACAATATAAATTGTATAAAATATGTTAAAATTTTTTGTAGTTTTCTGCTGAAGATGACTACACAAATGAGTCGAAACTAGTACAGTTAATAAAATAAAAATAGATATCAGGAAGTACTACAGTCTATTTCTAATAATAAATCACCTGATAAACATGGATTACCTACTACAAACAAAAAAACTTTTTAATCTTGAAAAAAGTTCTAAAAAAACTCTTAGCAAAAGTTTTGAAAAAATCGTCCTGCAAAAAATTCCAAAAAGTCTTGCAAAATCAGGAAGTACTACAGTCTATTTCTAATAAAAAGTTTTTGTTTGGGGCCTTTTTTAGGATTTTGAATCCGAATTGTTTTTCTGGAACTTTTTAATGCCCTTTTTCAGGTCTTTTCTTAGTCTTTGTGCTAGACTCTTTTTGGGATTTTTTTTTACAGGACAATGTTTTCAAAACTTTTGTTACGACTTTTTTCAGAAGTTTTTCAACACTTTTGTTTCAGAATCCATCTTTCGAATTTTTTTTCAGGGCCTTTTTTTAAGATTATTTAAAAACTATTATGTTCAGGACCTTTTCTGGGACTTTTGTAATGCCTTTTATCAGATCGCTTCTAAGGCTTTTGTCAGGACTAATTTCTGGAATTTTCTGGTGTCTTTTTAGGACCCAAGGACTCTTTACAGGACTTTTTTCAGAATTTTTTTAGGACTTTTTTCAGGACTATTTCACAGGACGTTTTAAGGTCTTTATTATGACTTTTTGTATGCTGTTTCAGTACTTTTCTTCTGCCCATTTTATCAGAACTTTTTCTAGGAATTTTTTATCACGATTATTTTTTCAAGACGTTTTCCAGGATTTTTATCAGGATTATTTTATCAAGACTTTTCAAATGCCTTATCAGTTCTTTTCTTAGGCTTTTTTCATCACTTCTGTTAGGACTATTTTGTCGACTTTTTTCGAAGCCTATTTTTCTACAGTCTTTTTATCAGGTCTTTTTTAGGACCTTTTTTCAGATTTTTTTTTGTGACGACTCAATTTTCGGGACTTTTTTAGGTCTTTTTCAAGAACCTGTTTATCAAGACATTTCTTTGTCAGAGCACTTTTTTCTAGACCAGGGGTCTCCGAACTTTTTCCATCGCGGGCCATATATACATTTCTTAATAACCTAGCTGGCCAAGATATGATCAATTTTATAACTAATTTCAAAACCTGTAACAAAAAATCGTTATAGAATTTTAAAATGTGACATTTGCAGAAAATGTAACGCTTGCCGCGGGCCGGACTCGATGAGGTCGTGGGCCGTAGTTTGGAGACCCCTGTTCTAGACTCTTTTTCTGGACTTTTTATCAGGACTTTTTAATCAGATTTTTTCAGGACTGTTTTATTCAAGACTTTTTTCGGGTATTCTCTTTGGAACTTTATAACCAGGACTCTTTCAGGGCTTTTTCAGAAGTCTTTTTCAGGATTTATAAAGATTTGTTGAGAATGTATTAGGATTTTTTGAGTTTAATAAACTAATTTAAGATTATTTGAATTGGAAGTATAATTTGTTATTTTTATCTTTCATAACTTTGACGTTTTAAACGTCAGTATCATCTGATCTAAAATGAAAATAAACCATGGTAGTATAAATATAAATAACTATTATGCAATCAAGATCGGAGAAAGTAACATGATGGTCACATCACCATTTTTTACTTTATCATGAAAAATTTCATCTTTTTTTAACCGAAATATCCGTATTGGCCCTAAATGCGATTTACAACCAATCGCACGGGCAATTAAAATTTCGTATATTTTATGATTTCTCTATTGAAAGTTTAGATTTTTGGTTCTAGCAGACCAGTTTTAAAGTTTGTACACAGAACAATTATTTGAAGCCTTTCAAATGTTATGGTAATAATAATTGTGAACTCTAGTTCTTTCATGTAGGAGCGAAATAGTTTTAACTAAACCAAAGATTTACAAATAATTTAAAAAGCTTTTTTACCAAGCACTCGAGACATATTGCGCAATGGCCATCTTTAATTTAATTGGATCCGGAGATTTTTTGTTGCGTTCTCTCGCGTTCTCCAAATACTTTCTCACCCTGCGCAAACTTTACTGTACGCCTGCATCAGATGCAACAATTCGAAGACGCTACAACATGCGCATATCAAATATAAAACACGTGTGCTTTTGGAGGTTGCTTGAGAAGCAATAATATTAATCTGAATTTAATAAACTGCACGTAATTCTTCAGCTTTGATCCGTCGTGCTTTAAAACCTAAATATCCACCTATACTTTAATATACTATTTTATAGGATGGTTGATAGAAATTCAGTTTAAGGAAGAGCTGATGATAGAAAATTAATTCAGCCACGACCAATTGTAGTAAATTTATCCATATAATTATGAAGGGACAAACACTAACCATCCGTGAATTCGCACAGCCATTCTTAGAAAAGTGACCTCACGTGAGATAAAGAAAATGAGTCAACAACGTCAGGAATACCCCGCAACAACAAAGTGAAACAAACAGATGTAAAATGCAGGAAATGGCACATAATTTCCGGCGTAACTCTGCACAAAAAAAAAATCCCATAATTACCCCTTTAGCCTTCAGCTAATTGAATCATAGTTCGCGTTTTCTTCGGAGCGTGCCTTTCGGACCCCGGGAAAAATCGTTAATAACGTTCGCATGCTGGCGACCATTCGACATAATTGAATAATAAATAAAATATAACGCCACACATTTCCACAAGCAGTAAATTATTTTTCACGTTCTAAATATAGTCCTAATGGTTCATTCTTACCGCTGACAACAGCTAATTGCGAATGTGTATCATAACTAATTCTGCCCCAGTTATGCCCGAAACGCCGCTGGTTGTTAACGAATGCAATTTCTTATAAAAGTTTCATTCCGCAAATCGTTGCATATAATCTCGTAATTATGCATTTTAGCACAAGTTTAGAACGATAATATATGAAAAATATTCATTGTTGCAGTAAAAGAAAGAGAAAATCAAGAGTTATATAGTTAAATATAATAATAATAAAAAAAATCGATGTTATTCTTATTCCGTAATTAAAATGTTTTGGTAAAGATTATATTATAATTACAGTTCAAATAAGCAAATATTTATAAAAATAAATATCTCTGCAAGAGCCGGCTAAAAACTCACTGGAGCCATATGTAGTCTTTCGCTAGTCCCAGCATCAGTACTTCAGCTATAAGGTTATTTTTCAGGCACTTTTCGAAGACCTTTCCTTTTTTCTAACATATATGATCTGGATCACATGTGATCAACTCTGATCAGTCCCGAAAATCAAATGGGGAATAAACACATTACTTGGGAATTACAGATAAAAGAATTACTTGCACAGGAATTGGCCCAAAGGATTGGATACCAAGATCTTTCCTTGAATAATAAGGTGCATCATATGATTACATAGTGCGAGTCATCGAGTGCAAACTCCCTCGTGTGGAATTTCTCGCAGTACTTATCGAAACTAGCAAACCCCATTTGGGTTTTGCTAGTTTTATCTGCTGTTCGGATTTTATGGCCTCATATATATAATTATAATTCTTCCGAACATTATAATACTGGAAAATGCTTTTTTCACATTTTCCAGCTGTTTTGACATGAAAAATTCGAGATGGCGTTGTTGCAAGTGCATATAAAGCTTGAACTAGCCCTAGCAATCGAAAGAAATGTCATGTAGCCGCATGCTGTTATTAAAGTAAAAAGACAATAACACATTGTTTTGAGTGAATAACAAATTGAACAGCAAATACATAAAATGCTTCAATATGGAAAATAAAAATTGCCCAAAAATAAATGAATTTTGTTACGTTTGGGGACAAATAGTGCCCAAAGTTGGAGAGAAGGAGCGAAAAGTTTGTTAACTCCACAATCAGTGTAGAAAGATAACTCTCGAAAACGAAAAACAGTTCAAAGCGGTTAATGAAGGCTGAAAGACCTCTGGTCAATTGCCTGTTGAGGTCATTTGTAAAAGTGTCTCATTAGATGTATTGTCTCTCTCCCTCTCGGTTAATGAACCTCTAATAAAGAATATCGATGACATATTGCTGCCGCCACTGCATATATAATTGGGAATTGCTAAGAAATTCATCGACGGCCGTCAAAAATAATAAGGAAGTTTTTGACTCGACAAGGACAAAATTAAAAACGGTATTGTTGCCTATGCTATTTAAAATATTATTTCCATATATACGGAGTGTAACTGAACCAGAATTCAAAAATAGAAATGATATTCGGGGTCTACCAGGACCCCAAATATCATTTCTATTTTTACTTATATCTTTTTAAAATTCAGTATGTTTTTTTTAGAGAATAAAGTGTGTCTACAAATGGAATTTTAATAACCATTCTACTTCCGGTTTAACCAGAAATAACCTTAACTCTTCTATTTCAAATGGAACACCCCGTATATTTTTACACAATTTAATTCCTCTTTAAATTCTGAGTTTACAGATGTATCATAAGTGGCCTGTTAGTTGTTTGTTTTTTGTTTAAATTTAATTTAAATTTGTGTAAATTTAATTTAAAGCAATCTAAGTTAAGTGGGATTTTCTCATTTAAGACTATTTTTTCTGTAATTTTCTCGATACGTTTACAATTTTTATCTTTATTCGACGTTCAAAAATCGAAAATTTAAAAAATCTGTAACTCGTTTGAAAATTATTGGATTTTCAAAAATCGATGTTGTCTGAGTGGAGTGAGGATTTAATAATTAGGATAATTTTTTGTGAAATTTTTCCGATACGTATACTATTTTTTTCTTAATTTTTCTTTCTACCATGCACAAATCTTTGACGTCGTGAAAATGAAAAATTTCAAAAATCTGTAACTCGCTTGAAAATTATTGTATTTTCAAAAATTAGTAAGGTTCTAATAATTAGAATAAATTTTTGTGATTTTTTTTCGATACCTTTACTATTTTTTTCTTAATTTTTCTTTGTTAGATCCACAAATGTTTGACGTCGTGAAAATCAAAAATTTCAAAAATCTGTAACTCGCTTGAAAATTATTGATTTTCAAAAATCGAAGTTATCTGAGTAGAGTGCGGTTTTAGTAATTAGGATAATTTTATGTGAAATTTTTCCGATACGTTTACTATTTTTTTCTTAATTTTCCTTTCTTCGATGTACAAATTTTTGACGTGAAAATAAAAAAAATCAAAAATTTGTAAATCGCTTGAAAATTATTGGATTTTCAAAAATCGAAGTTATCTGAGTAAAGTAAGGTTTTATTAATTACGATAAAGTATTGCGAAATTTATTTTTTTCTTAATTTTTCTTTCTACCATGCACAAATGTTTGACATCGTAAAAATCAAAAATTTCAAAAATCTGCTTGAAAATTATTATATTTTCAAAAATAGAAGTTATCTGAGTAGAGTGAGGTTTTATTAATTACGATAAAGTATTGCAAAATTTTTTCGGTACGTTTACTATTGCTTTTAAAATTTTTCTTTCTTCGGTGCACAAATGTTTGTCGTCGTGAAAATCAAAAATTTCAAAAATCTGTAACTCGCTTGAAAATCATTGGATTTTCAAAAATCGAAATTATCTGAGTAGAGTGAGGTTTTAGTAATTAAGATACATTTTTGTGAAATTTCTCCGATACGTTTACTATTTTTTTCTTAATTTTCCTTTCTTCGATGTACAAATTTTTGACGTCGTGAAAATAAAAAATTTCAAAAATTTGTAAATCGCTTGAAAATGATTGGATTTTCAAAAATCGAAGTTATCTGAGTAGAGTAAGGCTGTATTAATTACGATAAAGTATTGCGAAATTTTTCCGATACGTTTACTATTTTTTTCTTAATTTTTATTTCTACCATGCACAAATGTTTGACGTCGTGAAAATAAAAAATTTCAAAAATTTTTAACTCACTTGAAAATTATTGGATTTTTAAAAATAGAACTTATCTGAGTGGAGTGAGGTTTTAATAATTAGGATAAATTTTTCTGTAATTTTTTCGATACGTTTACTATTTTTTTCTTAATTTTTCTTTCTTCGGTGCACAAATGTTTGACGTCGTGAAAATCAAAAATTTTAAACATCTGCAAGTCGCTTGAAAATTATTGGATTTTCAAAATTAGAAGTTACCTGAGTAGAGTAAGGTTTTAGTAATTAGGATAAATTTTTGTGAAATTTTTTCGATACCTTTACTATTTTTTTCTAAATTTTTTCTTTCTTAAATGCACAAATGTTTAACGTCGTGAAAATCAGAAATTTAAAAAATCTGTAACTCGCTTAAAAATTATTGGATTTTCAAAAATAGAAGTTATCTGAATAGATTGATGTTTTAATAACTAGGAAAAAATTTTATGAAATTTTTCCGATACGTTTACTATTTTTTTCTTAATTTTTCTTTCTTCGGTGCACAAATGTTTGACGTCATGAAAATTAAAATTTTCAAATATATGTAATTCGCTTGAAAATTTTTGGATTTTCAAAAATCGAAGTTATATGAGTAGAGTGAGGTTTTAATAATTAGGATACATTTTTGTGAAATTTTTCCGATAGCTTTACTATTTTTTTCTTAATTTTTCTTTGTTAGATGCACAAATGTTTGACGTCGTGAAAATCAAAAATTTCAAAAATCTGTAACTCGCTTAAAAATTATTGGATTTTCAAAAATCGAAGTTATCTGAGTAGAGTGAGGTTTTAGTAATTAGGATACATTTTTGTGAAATTTTTCCGATACCTTTACTATTTTTTTCTTAATTTTTCTTTGTTAGATTCACAAATGTTTGACGTCGTGAAAATCAAAAATTTCAAAAATCTGTAACTCGCTTAAAAATTATTGGATTTTCAAAAATCGAAGTTATCTGAGTAGAGTGAGGTTTTAATAATTAGGATAAAGTTTTGTGGAATTTTTCCCATACGTTTACTATTTTTTTCTTAATTTTTCTATCTACCATGCACAAATCTTTGACGTCGTGAAAATCAAAAAATTTCAAATATTTGTAAATCGCTTAAAAATTATTGGATTTTCAAAAACCGAAGTTATCTAAGTAGTCAGGTTTTTGGTTGTTAATTTTTGTAAATTTTTTCCAATATGTTTACTATTTTGTTCTTCATTTCCCGTTATCCAACGTTTTCAACGTCGCGAAAATCAAAAATTTCAGAAATCTGTAACTCGTTTGAAAATTGTTGGATTTTCAAAAACCAAAATTATTTGATCAGCGTGAGGTTTTGTTAATTAGGATTAATTTTTGTGTATTTTTTTACTATTTTAGTAAACTCAGAATTTAAAGACGAATTAAATTATGTACGAATATACAAGGTGTTCCATTTGAAAAAGAAAAGTTAAGGTAATTTCCTGTTAAACCGAAAATTGAATTTTTGTCGGTGGAGTCATAAGGTATCCCAATGTGAAGATGCAGGCACGGAAGTCGCGGAGGACGATAGATTTGAAGGACACACCGAAAGAGATATGCCATTGAATGAGCTATCAAGCTCAGATGATGCATCAAGTTCACAGGCTTCACCGAGAGCATCAACTTCAATGGATATTGATTAATTCATGTTTTTTTTTGCCTTTTTTCGGAAAATCAATAATTTTTGTTTATTTTGATGGAAATAAAGTTTAAAAAAAGAGAATATTTTTTCTCAAGATTACTTTATTGAATTTCCCACAGTTTGGCAGCTATGGGCCAAAAATTGTGAAAAGATAGAAAAAATTAAAAATTTTCGCGATTTTTGTAGTCCAAATTTTGTTGCTCCAAATGGTTTAAAACTGTTTGATTGTGGATGTTTAGCTGGTTGCAAACCGACTTTGCTCAAGTTTTGTTATAATTTCATCAACTTTTTTTGTAATAGTTCGATTAGTGAGGGTGGCATTTTTGACCTTGAAATTTTTATACAGAAAACGACTGAATAATTTTTTCGCTATTGCTTTCAATAATGTATCCATTAACATTTTAAAATGTAACGAATTTTTGAAGATTTTTCATTCATCTTCATGGCGTTTTAAATTAGATCTGAATAAACGAATTCCAACAATTTTAACACACCTACTATGTTCAAATATCAGCTTTTATTTGACGCTAGGTATGACCCGATTTGACTAATATCATTTAAGATATGTGACTCTAAAGACACCTAGAAAAAGATTTAATACATTTTTAACTACAAAATGTGAAATGGTTATTTCTATACCGCCATAGAAGTTGCATCCTGAAAAGTTGCCCAGTTTATGATATCGCGAAATTTAATACAATTTCAAACAATGATACGGTTTAATAAGAGCGTCGTGTTGAGATATTGCACCAGTATAATCAATTCATACTATTTTTAAATATTTAATTAAAGATAAATCGAATCGACTTTTATCACTTGAGTATACCCAGTATATCAAACTGAAATAAACCATACTTCGTAACATTTCGTAATTAACTATCCTGACCATTTTTATTCGCAATCCATACAACAATGTTGCGTGCTCGGTACACAGACACACACATCACAATATTTCCACGTCTTATTAATGGACATTCCATATTTAGAGGAGACTTTTATTTTCCGACTGAGCATTTCTCGTCCTGGACTCGAAACATTAAAATTAAAACGCGTATAAATTGCACTCGGCACTTCCTTTTTGAGCCTTGATACCATAAATTAATAACTGTGCCCTTGGTCTCTCGAAGTGGACGTGATACTTTTTCTGATGCGAGACGTCGAAGCAGTACGATCGATATAAGGTGATTCTATTACCGATTGCAAGGAACTCGGAGTAATTAGAACGGATCTATTGGTATTCTGATTGTGTAGAGCTCGTTTGGATATTTTGATTATCGATGATGAGTGGTGGACAGTGATTTTGGAATTTTAATGATGGTAATTATCACGTGGTCTAGATTGAATATTAATTTTGTGTTATGGGATAGGAAATCGTTTATACACAAGCGAGTACCGCGTTTTTAAATTGCTTGTTGTAATTGCGGTAATTGTTGACAGTGAAGGTCCGAGTTAATCGTTTTGCGAAAATCGCGGAAAAGATTTATTAACACATTTTTATATTGAAATATTATTTACTCGTATTGACACACCCAAAACGACTTATATGTGTTTTTTTCTTAATTGTGGGACCAATAGGCGTTGAACGCAGTCTCCGCCAGCATATGGGATTGAGCCTTCTATATATCTTTTCTATGGTGCGATTATAACCTTAACATTTACATTTCAATTAAACAAGTTTTAAGTTATCATGGTACTTAATTTCCATTTAAAACATACGTAGGCCCAATCAGGCGGCTCGTGATATAGATCCAAGGAACCTTTAGTTTTGAGCTCGGCAAGCATTTTTAACACTTTTTCGTCAGTTACTTTGGTCTAGGAAGATAAATCGGTCTTTCTTTCTTCAAAAGGGGGTTGGGGATATATTGTATAGGTGGCTCTACCACCAACATGTTCCACAAGCCGCCACTGAAATTAAGTACATTTTTGAAAATCCGCAAGTTGCGAATTTTCGAATTATACTCAAGCAAAAAAATTAAAGAAAATATAAAACGTGCCGACGAAATTCTACAAAAAATAAATTAGATTTGCAAATCATCGTTTTATCAAACTAAATAGAGTTTTTGAAAATCCACCAATTATTTCGTGAGTTTTGAATTTTTTAAAATTTTAGATTTTGAATTGGGCAATACACGAGCAAAAAAATAAAAAAAATATATATAAAACGTGTCGACGAATTTCTACAAAAATTAAATTAAATTTGCAAAGCATCGTTTTATCAAAATAAACGGAGATTTTGAAAATTCGCCAATTATTTCGCAAATTGTGAATTTTTGAAAATTTTAGATCTTGAATTGTGTAATACTCGAGTTAAAAATTTAAAAAAATATATAAAACGTATCTACTAAATTCTACAAAAATTAAATTACATTTGCAAATCATCGTTTTATCAAACTAAATAGAGTTTTTGAAAATCCACCAATTATTTCGTTAGTTTTGAATTTTTGAAAATTTTAGTTCTCGAATTGTGTAACACTCGAGTTAAAAATTAAAAATATATATAAAACATGTCTACTAAATTCCACAAAAATTAAATTAGATTTGCAAATCATCGTTTTATCAAACTAAATTGAGTTTTTGAAAATCCACCGATTATTTCAAAAGTTGCAAATTTTTGAAAATTTTAGTTCTCGAATTATGTAACACTCGAGTTAAAAATTAAAAATATATATAAAACGTGTCTACTAAATTCCACAAAAATTAAATTAGATTTACAAATCATCGTTTTATCAAACTAAATAGAGTTTTTGAAAATCCACCAATTATTTCGTGAGTTTTGAATTTTTGAAAATTTTAGATTTTGAATTGGGCAATACTCGAGCAAAAAAATAAAAAAAATATATAAAACGTGTCGACGAATTTCTACAAAAATTAAATTAAATTTGCAAAGCATCGTTTTATCAAAATAAATGGAGATTTTGAAAATTCGCCAATTATTTCGCGAATTGTGAATTTTTGAAAATTTTAGATCCTGAATTGTGTAATACTCGAGTTAAAAATTTAAAAAAATATATAAAACGTATCTACTAAATTCTACAAAAATTAAATTACATTTGCAAATCATCGTTTTATCAAACTAAATAGAGTTTTTGAAAATCCACCAATTATTTCGTTAGTTTTGAATTTTTGAAAATTTTAGTTATCGAATTGTGTAACACTCGAGTTAAAAATTAAAAATATATAAAACGTGTCTACTAAATTCCACAAAAATTAAATTAGATTTGCAAATCATCGTTTTATCAAACTAAATAGAGTTTTTGAAAATCTATCAATTATTTCGTGAGTTTTGAATTTTTGAAAATTTTAGATTTTGAATTGGGCAATACTCGAGCAAAAAAATTAAAAAAATATATAAAACGTGTCGACGAATTTCTACAAAGATTAAATTAAATTTGCAAAGCATCGTTTTATCAAACTAAATGGAGATTTTCAAAATTCGCCAATTATTTCGCGAATTGTGAATTTTTTAAAATTTTAGATCTCGAATTGTGTAATACTCGAGTTGAAAATTTTAAAAAAATATATAAAACATATCTACTAAATTCTACAAAAATTAAATTACATTTGCAAATCATCGTTTTATCAAACTAAATAGAGTTTTTGAAAATTCACCAATTATTTCGTTAGTTTTAAATTTTTGAAAATTTTAGTTTTTGAATTGGGTAATACTCGAGTTAAAAATTAAAAAAAAATATATGAAACGTGTCTACTAAATTCTACAAAAATTAAATTAGATTTAAAAATCATCGTTTTATCAAACTAAATGGAGATTTTGGAAATTCGCCAATTATTTCGCGAATTGTGAATTTTTGAAAATTTTAGATATTGAATTGTGTAATACTCGAGTTAAAAATTTAAAAAAATATATAAAACGTATATACTAAATTCTACAAAAATTAAATTACATTTGCAAATCATCGTTTTATCAAACTAAATAGAGTTTTTGAAAATCCACCAATTATTTCGTTAGTTTTAAATATTTGAAAATTTTAGTGTTTGAATTGGGTAATATTCGAGTTAAAAATTAAAAAAAATATATGAAACGTGTCTACTAAATTCTACAAAAATTAAATTAGATTTGAAAATCATCGTTTTATCAAACTAAATGGAGATTTTGAAAATTCGTCAATTATTTCGGGAATTGTGAATTTTTTAAAATTTTAAATCTAGAATTGTGTAATACTCGAGTTAAAAAGTTAAAAAAATTAATAAAACGTGTCTATTAAATTCTAGAAAAATTAAATTACATTTGCAAATCATCGTTTTATCAAACTAAATAGAGTTTTTGAAAATCCACCAATTATTTCGTGAGTTTTGAATTTTTGAAAATTTTAGTTTTTGTATTGGGTAATACTTGAGCAAAAAAATAAAAAAAAATATATAAAACGTGTCGACGAATTTCAACAAAAATTAAATTAAATTTGCAAATCATCGTTTTATCAAACTAAATGGAGATTTTGAAAATTCAACAATTATTTCGCGAATTGGGAATTTTTGAAAAATTTAGATCTCGAATTGATCTGGAATACTCCAGCAAAAAAATTAAAAAAATATATAAAGCGTGTCGATTTACAAATCATGATTTTATCAGATGAAATGGAGTTTTTGAAAATCCACCGATTATTTTTGAAAATTTTAATTTTCGAATTGTGTAATACTTGAGTGAAAAAATAAAAGAAAATATGAAATGTATCGACTAAATTCTACAAAAAATAAATTAAATTTGCAAATCATCGTTTTATCAAAATAAGTGCAGTTTTTTAAAATCCACCGATCATTTCACGAGTTGTGAATTTTTTTAAATTTCAGTTTTCAAATTGTGAAATACACAAGTGAAAAATTACAAAAATATATATGTAAAAGGTGTTGATGAAATTCTACAAAAATTAAATCAAATTAAGCAGGTGCGGCCATTATGTAGAGCCAAGGAGCCATGGCACTACCTGTAGTTTCAAACTCAGCAAAACATTTTAACTAACTCTTAAAACATTTATTTTGGTCGAGGAAGATAAATCGCTCTTTCTTTCTTCAAAAAGGAAGGGGGGGGGGGGTAGTGGCTCTACCATCAACATGTTCTACGAGCCGCCACTGGGCCCAATAACTTTGATTGAGACGTATTTTATTTACGTTATTGTAACTGTTACTATTATTTTGATTTGTGTTCAATGTACTATAGTGCTATTACTGTGTTTATATTTCAAATTGAATTATATTAACCAGTTTTGATTTTCTTTTGTTTACATAGAAATGAAAAATTATGGTCAAGATAAATAAATCCACATCATGCTGTTTTAGTCTATTTATTGCACAGTAAAGTTACTATTTCATACGGTTAAATTTGAGTAATAATCCGTACAGTCACCAACCATGCTCGATCTTGAACACATTTTGATTTTTGATATTGGAAGAAATATTTGTATTACAATAAATGATATTAATACAACATAACAATAAGATATTAAAACGAATACGCAAATATTAAAACACTTTGATAAAACGTAATTTCATTACGTAACATTTCACTTATTACGAAACCATAAATAATAAGTATTGAATGACGAGTCGGGCTGAAAAAGTAAAAGCGATAAAAAGAAAATTGTGTCGTTGTGCAATAACAAACAGTAAAATCGATATGTTTATGTAACTTCCCGATGAACAAAACGCCGCTGAATAAATATCATTTACCACAATATCAAATGTGAACTGTTGTTCCAGATGACGGATCAGATAAAATTTGTAATGCTTTCAGAATAAATACTCCCTGGATAAATACATTAGTTGTAAACTTAATCAAAAAGTTAACTTTTTTAATTCAATATAACATATAACAGGGTTCGAATGATAATTTATTATTATCAATAAACTCGTTTACTTCTTGAAAATATTATCTACAAAAATTAAGCAAAAACAATTTCCATTGCTATTTAAAATACTTTTGATCTGCCGACGAGTTTACAACGTAAACTGGTGGGATAAAATAAGTTTGAAATCGGTCGTTTGACCTGTCAATGAGTATACTGTGCTGGCGAGATAAAATAAGTTTAAAACCGGTCGATCGACCTATCAACAAGTATACTGTGCTGGCGATATAAAATAAGTTTAAAACCGGTCGTTCGATCTGTCAACGAGTGTACTGTGCTGGCGAGATAAATAATTTTGAAACCGGTCGTTCGACGGGGAAATAATAATGAAACTAAAAACTACTTACTCTGCATGGAATAAAATTAATTTTAACTTACATTATATGCGCTGTTCGCAACCCTTACTCCCAAATCGATTATTGGAGTGTTGTTTCTATCTTCCAATAAATACATTCCCCTATTTCTTTAGTATAAATTACACCAGGAATATCCTTATTCCTAATTTCTTTTATAATTGTGTTATTACTGGTTGCTAACAAGAGCGATTAATATGTCCCTCTTACCATTGTAAAAATAGTTTCAAACACTCGCACTGTTCTTAATTTAGAGGAAAGGTGTTTATTTATCCGTTACCTCTAGCGACCGAAAATAACGAAAATCACAAATTAAAATGGATCACATCTATTTTCTTAATGTGGCTTCTGGAATTTAAATCGACTACAAATTTCGTGCCCTGTGACGACAATAAATTCATTGCTGCATGTGGAGTATCAATTTACCCGTTCTTTAAATAAAACGTAGCAATAGATATCCTGTATTTCACTTAAATTATTCAATTTATGTTGTTTAGAAATAAATTCATCCATAAATCGTGGAATTCATGATGGTATCTTATTTCTTTTAAGGGCCAGAAGAAGACGGATCTTGCAGAATTACAATTAGTGTTTATTAAAATATGGAAACTATTAACTTGTTGCAAATTAATAATTCAATATAAAATTTATAAATATGTACGAAAAATTCGGAAACTATAATAATCAGTTTTTTGACGATCCACTACCCCAATCCGACAAAAACTGCAGCTCGATAATTAGTTTAAAAAAAATAGGAACTTACTAAGAATTATATTGATAAATAGTCATACATGATAAAAATAAAAAAATAGACTTAAAAAAATAGCATTATTTGAGCAGCTAGCGTCAAATTTCTATACTATTTCCAACATATCTTCGTTGCTCCCATCATACAAAGAAATTCATTTAACAAATAGTTGCCAGAATGAATAGTTTTACATGCTAAAAAATAAAAATTAAAACTTAATTTTTTTTTCATCGTTATTTAAGCAGCAAGCTCCAAATTAAGCACTATTTCCAACGTATCTTCGTTGCCCCAGCCCCGCAAATTAATTTAACAAACAGTTGTTAGAATGAATAGTTTTACATGATAAAAATAAAAAAGAAACTTTGAAAAAAAAATATTTTCTTCAACGTTATTTAAGCAGCAAGCTTCAAA
Source organism: Ocypus olens (assembly GCA_910593695.2). Taxonomy (NCBI): domain Eukaryota; kingdom Metazoa; phylum Arthropoda; class Insecta; order Coleoptera; family Staphylinidae; genus Ocypus; species Ocypus olens. The sequence goes on from OU343047.1 coordinate 15,219,110, forward strand.
TTAAGCATTATTTCCAACATATCTTTGTTGCCCCAGCCCCACAAATTAATTTAACAAATAGTGGTTAGAATGAATAGTTTTACATTATAAAAATTAAAAAAAAAATTGAAAATTTTTTTTTTCTTCAACGTTATTTAAGCAGCAAGCTTCAAATTAAACACTATATCCAACGTATCTTCGTTGCCTCAACCCCACAAATTAATTTAACAAATAGTTGTGAGAATGAATAGTTTTACATGATAAAAATAAAAAAAAAAACTTTGAAATTTTTTTTTTTCTTCAACGTTATTTAAGCAGCAAGCTTCAAATTAAACACTAACTTCAACGTATCTTCGTTGCCTCAGCCCCACAAATTAATTTAACAAATAGTTATTAGAATGAATAGTTTTACATGATAAAAATTAAAAAAAAACTTTGAAAAAAATATTTTCTTCGTCGTTATTTAAGCAGCAAGCTTCAAATTAAGCACTATTTCCAACATATCTTTGTTGCCCCAGCCCCACAAATTAATTTAACAAATAGTGGTTAGAATGAATAGTTTTACATGATAAAAATTTTAAAAAAACTTTGAAAAAAAATATTTTCTTCAACGTTATTTAACCAGCAAGCTTTAAATTAAACACTGTCTCCAACGAATCTTCGTTCCCTCAGCCCCACAAATTAATTTAACAAATAGTTGTGAGAATTAATAGTTTTCCTTGCTAAAAAATAAAAAAAACTTAAAAAAAAATTATTTCCTTCAACGTTATTTAAGCAGCAAGCTTCAAATTAAACACTATCTCCAACATATCTTCGTTGCCCCAGCCCCACAAATTAATTTAACAAATAGTGGTTAGAATGAATAGTTTTACATGATAAAAATAAAACAATAACTTTGAAAAAAAATATTTTCTTCAACGTTATTTAAGCAGCAAGCTTCAAATTAAGCACTATCTCCAAGGTATCTTCTTTGCCCTAGTCCCTCAAGGAATTTCATTTAACAAACAGTTGTCAGAATGACTAGTTTTACATGATAAAAAATAAAAAACACTTTTGAAAAAATTATTTTTTTAATCGTTATTTGAACAGCAAACTAGTAATGAGCGTTATTTTTCAAACTGCTACTTTGTAACCGTTATTATGAAATAATAACAGTAACCGTTATTGAAAAATCTCACCAACGGTGATTTCCTCAAAGGTTATTTTATAAAAAGAGATCGATTAAATAACGAATCATTTCTTAGTAACAGTAACTCTTGTAATCGATTCAACCAACAGTAACCGATTCACCAACGAATCACTTCTTAGTAACAGTAACCGATTCAATAACGAATCACTTGTTAGTAACAGTAACCGATTTAATAACGAATAAGTTCTTACTAACAGGAGTCGATTCAATAACGAATCACTTAAAAAAAAACTCGAACAAATATTGAAAAAAAAATTGATGAAAAGTAGGCATTTATTTATTTTCGAAAAGGCCAAGATAAACGACTAAAAATCTAGACTCAGCCCTTTCATTGGACTCGCAAGTGATTTCGCGAGAAAATGTAATCCGTTTTAAAATTACCAAAATTACCAAATTTGCCAAATTTTGACATTTAAATCATCAAAATCGGACAACGCGTTTTGCAATTTAAATTTGTAATTTTGGCATTTTGCGTTAATTTTTGATATTTTCGAGAAGTTTATGACGACCGACAAAAAGTCTAGTCTCTTTTGACCCTCCCTAGGATCCGCCACTGATTTCACGAGAAGTTGTCGTAAACCGTTTTGAATAATACTAAATTTGCCATACTTTGACGTTTAAATAATCAAAATCGGATCATTCGGCAGGTGTACAATTTTAAAATCAAAGTCGCGATTTTAAAATCTTGGATTGCAATTTTTGCATTTTGTGCTAATTTTAAGCGAAAATTTCGTAGTCTGTTTTAAAATTACACTAAATTTTCCGTATTTTGGCGTTTGAACCATCAAAATCGAGCAATGCGTATGTCGACCAGTGGTGATTTTTAAATCTTGGAAATTAAAAAACTGCAATTTTTGTTTTAATTTAAATCGAAAATTTCGTAGCCCGTTTTAAAATTACACAAAATTTTCCGTATTTTGACGTTTGAACCATCAAAATCGAACAATGCGTATGGCGAACAGTGGCGATTTTTAAATTTTGGAAATTTAAAAACTGAAATTTTTGCATCAATTTCAAGAGAAAATCTTGTAATCCATTTTAAAATTACATTACATTCGCCATACTTTGACATTAGTATTATCAAAATCGGGCAACACGTTGAGCAATTTAAATTTGTAACTTTGGCGTTTTGCATTAATTTTGGATTAAAAAAAAAAAAATTGACAAAAAATCTAGACTCATGGGAGAGATCATTTGCTCTTCCCTAGGATCCGTCAGTGATTTCGCGAGAAGATGTCATAAACCGTTTTGAATAATAAATAAAATAGAAACAACCTTACTTGTAGCAGAAAGTATCAAATAAATTCAAAAAAACGAAATATAGCCTGAATATATGAATATTCAACCTGTTCGTAACTCTGCAAGCAAAATTAAGTCTTACTAAGACTAATAGTCTTAATAGGTTTAATATTCATAAATTCAGGCTATATTTCGTTTTGAATAATACTAGATTCACAATACTTCTTCTTTCTTACGGTTGAGTAGTGAATCAGTTCTTAGTAACAGTAACTGATTCAATAACGAATCAGTTTTTAGCAACAGGAATCGATTCAATAACGAATCAGTTCTTAGTAACAGTAACCTATTCGATAACGAATCAGTTCTTAGCAACAGGAATCGATTCAATAACGAATAACGCCTAAAAAAGTCGAACAAATATTGAAAAGAAATTGATGTAAAATTGATAAACACAAAATGGGCATTTATTTATTTTGGTAAAGTCCAAGACAAACGACTAAAAATCTAGACCCAGTGGGCGCGCCAGTGATTTCGCGAGAAAATGTAACCCGTTTTAAAATTATTTGAAATTTCCCAAATTTACGTTTAAAGCAACAAAATCGGACAAATCATTCGGCAAAATCAAAGCCACGATTTTAAAATCTTGGATTGCATTGTTTTAATTCCAAGAGAAAATTTCGTATCACGTTTTAAAATTACACACAATCTTTCGTTTCTTTGACGTTTGAATCATCAAAATCGAACAATGCGTTCAGCAGTTTTAAAAAATAATTTAAAAAATCAATATCGTGATTTTCAATTTTTGAAGTTTAGAAACGTGCGATTTTGGGCATTTTGCCTTGATTTTAGGAAACGGCAAAATTAAACCGGATTGTAAATTGCACTAAATTTGCCTCAATTTTGATCAATTTTTATTTTTTCAAAAAATAAAATCGTAATCATCTGTGACTTTTCGTAATGTTCACGACAAACGACAAACATTCTTGGCTCAAGTGGCGGGCAAATGCCATAAAATTCATTTTTAACTTTTTACTTTTTGCTAAGTAAAGTTATTGTAGATAATGGTTATTAAGTGAAGTTATTTTAAATAACGGTTACTAAGTAAAGTTATATTAAATAACGGTTACTGAGTAAAGTTATATTAAATAACGGTTACTAATTAAAGTCATTTTAGATAACGGTTACTAAATAACCATTTAAATAACTAGTTATTTTGTAGTAACAGGTAGAGTTTCTGGAAAATAACCGTTTATCTCATCACTACATCAAGCATCAAATTAAGAACTATTTCCAACGTATCTCCCAATAAATCCCAAAATAAAATTCTATTGACAAATAGTTCTCAGAATGAATAGTTTTAAATGATAAAAATGAAAAAAATAAACATTATTATTAAACAAAAAATATTTATTTCCAATGTTTATTTTTTTATCGTTATTTGGGCAGCTGGAGGCAAATTAAGCACTACTTACTTGTTGCAGAAGCATTAAATAAGTTCAGTAAAAACGAAAAGCAGCCTGAATATATGAATATTCAACCTGTTCGTAACTTTCCAAATTTAAGTCATACTAAGACGATAAAAAATTGACTGAATACAATAAAAAATTAAAACATACACTAACGCAGCCACACATGCACACACATAGACACACACACAGCCATGTTTCTAAAACAGTCTCGAGGAACCTCAATATTTCCTTTGAAATTTGCAATTCGGAAGTTTTCACGAAAACAAAACTTTCCCGTAGTTCATATCGATGTCTTTTTAGACGGCAAACCAGCGAACTCCACGTTTAGTCTTAAATATTCCTTTTTTAGCATATAAAAATCATGTACCATGAAGTAAACGCCGCCAACATTAAACATTTAAAAATCAATTTAAAGTAAACGGTTATATTATTTTTCATTATATTACTTATTATGAGTGGTACTTTCACAAAATAATTATCAATAAACACTTTCATTAAGTAAATAAATAGAAACAACCTTACTTGTTGCAGAAAGTATTAAATAAATTCAAAAAAACGAAATATAGCCTGAATATATAAATCTTCAACCTGTTCGTAACTCTGCTTATTTCACTAAGTACTTAGTACTAGTAATAACGCAAATTTCTTTTGTATCATTCAATATCCGGCGTGGCACTAGCCAGGGAAGTAGTTGTTTCAATAAGTTATTTGTTTATAGTCTTAGTAAGACTTAATTTTGCCTGCAGAGTTATGAACAGGTTGAATATTTATATATTCAGGCTATATTTCGTTTTTTTGAATTTACTTTCATTAAGGTTTATATAAAACAAAAATAGTTTTGATTGCGTCGGGTAAAATTGTCAATTGTAGAATAAGCAGATTTGTAGTTTTAGCCATCTTTTTAATTTTTTTTTTTTGAGAAGATACTACCGCTGAACTTGCACTAGTACTTCATGAAAATCAATTGATGTACATGAAGATGCTAACCGGATAGGTGTGTCCTAAGTAATAACTAGAATCCTGCACTTAAAACATATTTCACCCATCAGCGCAATCAACTTGAAATTTCCTGTTTACAAAAAGCGACCAGAATCCGGGCAATTAATTCGCTCCACTCTCCGAAGACAAAAATGGATCCTCCGGGTAGATTTATCGACGGCAATTTCGCTGCAGGATTGCCGAATTTGCATTTCGCAGACGGTGGTAATGCCCATCGACGGCGACTCTGGATCCATCCGGACAGTTATTAATGACCAGAATTAATAAGGCAGACGGTTTTCTTTCCGCGAAACTCGAGTCGTTCTTCCACGGTCCAATTCCATATATCAGTAATCCTGACCATTTGATAAATATTTTACTATTTCTAAGAATAGGAAATGTGTTTTTTCAACGACGCCATAAGAAACCAATCTATGTTGCACAATTAGGTGAGTAATCCATCAAAAATCATATATTTTATTGGGCAAATTTTGAAAGCTCTCATTGTCAGTTTATTTTGCGAATACACGATTATATTGTCATTTATTCTGAGTCATGACCTGACTCTCCGAGTCGATTCTTTTGGAGTCAGACAAACTAATAAGTGCAAACTAACAAATTTTAATATATTTTAAAATCTTATTATACTATAGCGAAACAAAATTGTTTGATAAGAATTTTCACAGCTGTGTTAGAATCAAATCATGGAAATGACCTTTAATGGCGTCAGTATTTTATAAGTGATTGTAAATTTGTCTGCAAAATATGTATGTGTGGAAATGTATTAGAGTACAAGTTTTACATTTTATTCACAATTTATCCAGTTATTGTTTCTATGTGTTTGTTTATATTTTGTACTTTTAATATTACTTATGATTCCAAGTTTGGAATTTATAAAAAATGACTTAAATATTGAGGATTGTGCAGTAATTTTATTGCAGATTCTAATTTAACACAAAAGCTCCAGTAAAATCATCCCGAGTCGCAACAAGAATGTAATCTAGTAAGACAACTCAAAAGTTGCAGTAAAATGATTCCAAATCGTAACAGGAATGTAATCTAATAAGACTTCTGCTATTATGTATTTATAAATATACTCAGATAACGGAAAAGATGTTAAAACAATGAATGAGGATAATTATCATATATCACACCGATGAGTGCTTTATTGGCCGTAAATTATAATCAAAAACCGTGTTTAATTGATGACTTTGATCCATTCGCGCCCGTTGATTATACCTGGATGTGCTTTTATTTCGTTACATCTACACTAACTATAACATCAATCCTTTCCGGTGTGATTTGTGTGTTATTTTTGCCGAAGGAAATTCTATCCTCGGATGGCCTGGTTTTGGATTAATATTGAACTCGCAAACACATTTGTTTCAATATGTTGCGCGCTCACGGATTGATACGCTTCCCCTTTTGTCTTGAGGGAGAAGGAAGACAATTGATACAGACACCGCCACCAGATAGAAATTGGTAAATCCACATTACGTGCTTAATATACAGGGTGTAGCAGACAACCTGTGTCAGGCTTTTTTTAAGAAAACGGCAAGTCTTAAAGAGTTGGAACAACAAAATTTATTAAAGTATCTAATGCTGATATAATAATAATAATAATAATAAATTGCTTTATTTGCAGAAACAAAAGACAAAAAAAAGTAATAGCATCAATAACACAGTAACTTAAAAGTAGATACATAAAAAAATATTATGATGCGAGAAAGATAATAACGCAAATCCTAAAATTAGATTGTTGTTTCCAAAACATGTAGTCGTAGAAACTTGGGACAATAATATTTATAATGAAAGCTATATTAAAGAATTCAATGATATTGTTATTCCCAAAAATTGTTGGCATCCCTGAGAGCTTGCTTCAAGAACTCTTGGATTTTAACGATAGTGGTATCGTTGAAAAGGTCTTTAAAACAGTTATCAACTTTTTTAGGAAACATAGTTTTGTTACTGGCTTAAATTTTGAGTAATATTTAATGAAATTTATTAAATTTCAATTTGCCATAGCTAACTTATGTTAGTTATAAGACCTTTTCAACGATACTACTTTAAAATCGCCTAATACTTGTGGTCTGGTACACCTTTTGTATGTTACTGGAAATGATGTCAACATGTTATTCACGTTAACGACCGAAAATTGACGTTATTAGCCAAAACTTCTGGCAAATAAAGTTAAAATCCGGTAATGAACGTCATTTTCCAATCTTAACGGTCAATGTTGTGACCGTTATGGAATATGAAAATATGCGACGTTGCCGGATATATTGTCTCCATATAACTAACGTAAAATAAAATAATATAAAATTAAGCTACCAACTGGTCCAAAAGAGTAACCTTAAACTCACCATACCCTAAGCGTAAGAACTAGTGATGGGATAATGGGATGATTGTAATAATCGGAGAAGTGCGATTCAGATGGCGGTAAATCGAATGATAATCGTAATCGTAATATGTTTTGATCAACGGGAAAATAATCGTAATAATCGAAGAAAAAAGTTCGAAATTGGAAAAATAATCGAAATCGAAAAAAAAGTGAAGAGCAAAAAAACGACAAATCGGAATATTATTGGGTGATTTTAAAACATTCAGAAATAATTGATTATTTTAATAGGCGGGTACAACGATTATTTTAATAATCGCAGACACCGATTATTTCAACCATCGGATTCGGCAATTCTTGATTTTTTTCATCCGAATCGGCCCAACACTAATAAGCATCAATCGTTGCAACCGCTAATTGATAAGTGAAGATAAACTGATTTTAAATGGAATTATACCGATTCGCATAAACTAGCGTATCAATCATTGCCTATCATCGTTGACCATTATTCCAACGACTACTCCCAAAACAATTGGTTCGACCTGTTTGCTGATTCTTTGCCTACATTTAGGAGGAAACTACAACGTCATAGCAGCATAACTTAATCCTTCATCCTCGGCAAAATAAAAATTAAGATTGTAATTAATTTTGATTTTATTTAAATTATTTTTATTTTTATTTAATTTGTTTATTCTGAAGAGTGTTTAATTTTAATTTTATTTAAATCAGTTTTAGTTTATTTAATTTGTTTGTTCTGAAGATTGTTTTAATTTAAATTTATTTAAATCGATTTTGGTTTCATTCAATTTGTTTATTCTGGAAATTGTTTATTTTTATTTTTTTATATTGTATTATTATTTATTATTTTATATAATTAATTAACGATTAATTTATGATACTTTATGTAAATGGGATTACCCGTCAATAAAGTTATTATTATTATTATTATTATTATTATTCGAGGTTATTGACGATATTTTCTATACCTCTAAAATCCATTTCGAGCTCAAGCATGGGGATCTTGGTTATTTGAAGAGATACAAGGTTGGTTAAATTAGGGCAAAGTTGCCCAATCTGAAGTGTAACATAATGTCGTTTTGAAACATAAAATATGCCGACTACTTCCGAAGATATCCGAAAAAATCGAAATTTTCAAAAAAAAAATTTTTTTTTTTGCGAGTCTATTTATAGAGATACTTCAAAACAATTGACACTTTATGCTCTACACCGTGATATAATAATAAAAATTCGACGTTTCGATTTTCGCGACACATCATCAACTTTGTTTTTTTCTTATGGGCGCCATCTAGCATTTTTATATTTTCAAATACAGATTTTTTTTCCTGATTACGGTGATGTGTCATGTGTTGGGGTTTGGTCTAGCGGTTTATATGCCAGAAATCCTGTTTTTGCAAAGAGTGCCTTGGAAATGACAGCTACACTTTTGTTTAATAAAGTAATTTATTAAACAATAATACAAAACTAACGCAAACTTGTTTTCTATTCCCATTTCATTATAAGATATAAAAAGTAGAAAAATATTATTCAAATTCATAACATAGAATGAAATTAGAGCATGAGAAATAAATAAATTAAAAAAAAAATACAAGAGGTGCTCGAATGGCTCACCCTCCATATTCAAGCATAGCTTATGCGTCTTCTTAAATTTTGTATTGATCTTAAACATCCCTTCTTCTTATTTTGGTCCTTAAAGTTGTAATGATCTTTCTTCGCAAGTCATTGATATCGGCGGGTACAGATTTATAAATTATGTTTTTCATCGCTCCCCATAAATAAAAATCTAATGGAAAAAGATCTGGCGAACGTGCCGGCCAACGTACGTCCCCACTATTTGAAATAACTCTGTTGGGAAATATTTGAGACAAGTAATCAGACACTCTTCTAGCGTTATGTGGTGGAGCTCCATCTTGCTGGAACCAAAGGCTATTTAGGCGGTTCAATTTTTTTTTTCAAGGGCAGTGTATCTTTAAAAATAAATTCAGTGGTTTTCAAAACACCTATAGAAATATTACTTTGTTATTTTCTGAGCAGGTAAAGTAAACCTACCGTAGCGTAATTGAGGTTTAGATGATCGCTAATGGTAGCAGACATCTGACACTTGATTTTTTGTTTCGTTTTTCTGTTAACGAAGTAAGAAGGGGGGAAGGTGCTTACCTATTCCTTACTTATTCCTATTCTGGGGCCAACCATGGAGTATCTCGTGGATAGTATCGGAAGTTGGGGGTAACACGTCGTTTGATTTTTCAAAAGCGAATATGTTTTGGATGTAAGAAATGTTTGCAGAACTTTGCCTGCAGGTTTCTGTTATTTGAGAACTCGGTAACTTGAAAATTGTTTGTAAATTCATGTATTCAAATTGGGATATTTTTGAAAATTCTACAGATATTAAAAAGATAATATGTTCTCTAATTATTTTTAATTATTTTACTTCTTGATAAAACCTATTTCTGTCACAAAAAATTTGATAGTTTTTGACATTTTTTGCTAATTCATGTATTGAAATTGAGTTATTTTTGAAAATCGTACAGGTATTAAAAGAGATAAGATGTTCTCCAAATATGTTTCATTTTTGTATTATTTTACTTCTCGAAATAAAAGCAAAAACATTTTTTTTTTGCATATTCAACTACTGAAATTGAGCTGTTTTTAAAAATCGTACATGTATTAAAAAAGATAAGATGTTCTTTAAATATTTTTGTTCACGAAAATGTTATAATGTGCGCATTATTTAATTGTATGGGCAACATTAATGGGGTAAATTTAACACACAATTTCAATTGTAATTGTAATTACAACTAATTTTGATTTTAATTTTAATTTTAATTTTAATTTTTATTTCGATTTGGATTTTGATTTTCATTTTCATTTTCATTTTCGTGAACAAAGTATAGTGTACAACACGCATATCATGGCTATTAATCACGAGAACGATTTGCACAACTCGCCTACGGCTCGTTCCGCAAACATCGATCTCGTGATTAATAGCCATCATTATATGCTCGTTGTAGAATATACCTACTATTAATTTTTGTATTATATTAATTCTTAAACCTGTTTCTGCCACTTAAGAGTTCGATAATTAGAAAAACAATTTTTTTGCACAATATTGTACTGAAATTAGACTGTTTTTAAAAGTAGCACCGGTATTAATAGAGATAAGATGTTCTTTAAATTTTTTCAATTTTTTTATTATTTACCTCTTGAAAAAACCTATTTCTGTCACTTAAGAGTTCGATAATTTCAAAAACAATTTATTTGCAAATTTATGTATTGAAATTGATCTATTTTTGAAAATCGTATAGGTATTAAGATGTTCTCCAATTATTTTTAATTTTTGTATTATTTTACCTCGTCAAGCGTTCGAAAATTTGAAAAATATTTTTTTTTCATAATAATAATAATAGATATTTATTTCCCAACAGACATATATCCAATTACAGGGAAGTGTACCATTTCTTAAGACATTAATTAACAGAAAATAAATATGTATGTAAGTATTGAAATCGAGCTATTTTTGAAAATCGTACAGGTTATACCCAAAATAAGATGTCCTCCAATTATTTTTAATATTTGTATTATTTTACCTCTTGAAACAACGTATTTCTGTCACTTCGATAATTTAAAAATATTTTTTTGCAAATTTATGTAGGTCATGCTATTTTTGAAATTGGTAAAGGTATTAAAAGAGATAAGATGTTCCCCAAATATTTTGAATTTTTGTATTATGTTACCTCATGAAAAGCCTATTTCTGTCACTTAGAGTTCGATAATTTAAAATACAATTTTTTTGCAAATTCATGTATTAAAAAAAAATAAGATGTTTTCCAATTATTTTTAATTTTTGTATTATTTTATCTCTTAAAAAAACCTATTTTTGTTACTTAAGAGTTCGATAATTTCAAAAACAATTTATTTGCAAATTTACGATTTGAAATTGTTATATTTTTAAAAGTCGTACAAGTATTAAGAAAGATAGGATGTTCTCCAATTATTTTTAATTTTTGTATTATTTTACCTCTGTCAAGCATTAGATAATTTGAAAAATATTTTTTTTTGCAAATTTATTAATAAAAATTGAGCTTTTTTTGAAAATGGTACAGGTGTTATACACAAAATAAGATGTTCTCCAATTATTTTTAATTTTTGTATTATTTTACCTCTTGAAACAACGCATTTCTGTCACTTCGATAATTTGATCTTTTTTGCAAATGTATGTATGTCATGCCATTTTTGAAATCCGTAAAGATATTAAAAAAGATAAGATGTTCTCCAAATATTTTGAATTTTTGTATTATGTTACCTCTTGAAAACCTATTCCTGTCACTTAAGGGTTCAATCATTTCAAAAACAATTTATTTGCAAATATATGTATTGAAATTGATCTCTTTTTGAAAATCGTACAGGTATTAAGATGTTTTCCAATTATTTTTAAATTTTGTATTATTTTACCCGTATCAAACGTTAGATAATTTGTTTTTTTTTTCAAATTTATGTATTGAAATTGAGCTATTTTTGAAAATGGTACAGGTGTTATACACAAAATAAGATGTTCTCCAATTGTTTTTAATTTTTGTGTTATTTTACCTCTTGAAACAACGCATTTCTGTCACTTCGATAATTTGATTTTTTTTTGCAAATTCATGTATGTCATGCTATTTTTGAAATTCGCAAAGGTATTAAAAAAGATAAGATGTTCCCCAAATATTTTTAATTTTTGTATTATTTTATCTCTTAAAAAACCTATTTTTGTTACTTTATTTGCAAATTTATGATTTGAAATTGATCTATTTTTAAAAATCGTACAGGTATTAAGAAAGATAGGATGTTCTCCAATTATTTTTAATTTTTGTATTATTTTACCTCTGTCAAGCGTTAGATAATTTGAATATTTTTTTTTGCAAATTTATGTATTGAAATTGAGCAATTTTTGAAAATGGTACAGGTGTTATATACAACATAGGATGTTCTCCGATTGTTTCTAATTTTTGTATTATTTTACCCCTTGAAACAACACATTTCTGTTCCCCTAAAATTTAAAATTTTTGTATTATGTTACCTCTTGAAAACCTATTTCTGTCACTTAGAGTTCGATAATTGTAAATACAATTTTTTTGAAAATTCATGTATTAAAAAAATAAGTTCTCGAAATAATTTTAATTTTTGTATTATTTTACCTCTGGAAAAAAACCTGTTTCTGTCAGTTAAGAGTTCGATAATTTGAAAAACAATTTTTTTGCAGATTCATGTATTGAAATTGAGCTATTTTTGAAAATCGTACAGGTATTAAAAAAGATAAGATGTTTTCCATATATGTCTTCCACTAATTCCACTAATATTTTAGAACTAAAACACAAAAACTTTAATAAGTTCTCGAAATAATTTTAATTTTTGTATTATTTTACCTCTGGAAAAAAACCTGTTTCTGTCAGTTAAGAGTTCGATAATTTGAAAAACAATTTTTTTGCAGATTCATGTATTGAAATTGAGCTATTTTTGAAAATCGTACAGGTATTAAAAAAGATAAGATGTTTTCCATATATGTCTTCCACTAATTCCACTAATATTTTAGAACTAAAACACAAAAACTTTCAAGACTCTCGTGAAAATTGTCGCAAACCGCAGCATTTTGTTATTTGTATTTATGTTTAAAAATATTTACGTTTAAAGAAAAAAAAAATAGAAATAAAATAAAATATGTATTGCTTATATCCGAAATTTAATTTAAAATCACTTATATCTATATAAATATGACTTTTTATTAACCTGAGTATTTCCCAAAATTTATTTTAAAATCACTTATATCTATATAAATATGACTTTTTATTAACCTGAGTTTTTCTAACTGTAGAACTATGCTGCTCTGAAGATAAATGCGCCTTGGACGAATGAACATCCCAAATCATCTGAAACAAAACGATAAAATTATTAATACAAGAAAAATATTCATTCATTTACATATACAGGGTCTTTTTTTTAACTCAGAACATATGATTGATAATGTCTATGTTCTATGTTATAATAATCACATGAACGCATTGCAATGTATTGACAATGTAGGCAACCATACTTGTCAAAATTGTGTTATTAATAAAAATGTATTACACCACCAAAGAAAGAATGCAGATAATTAATTGGTACAAGAGTGGAAACAGCATTCGACGTGTTAGAGGTTTGTTTTCGGTTGAGTATCCGAGCAGACAAGTTCCATCCATCTCAACAATTTGTAATATTGTCCATCATTTTGACAATACTGGCTGCGTGAATTTTCACACTAAAAGGGCTAAAGGAAATCACATTTTAACGGAAGAGATGAAACTCAACATTTTATGTTACGTAGAGCAGAACCCCATATCATCGTTAAGAGTTATCGCAGCAAAGTTTCAAATAAGTTCAGCTTCCGTTTACAAGACATTAAAAGAATTTAAATACAATGCTTACAAGTTTTCAAATCATCAGCAACTAGGAAAAATCATTTCATTAAGTGAATAATGATTTTTCCTTATTAATTTCAATGTTTCGATGAAACCATGTTATCTTTTACCAGAAATAAAATAGTAGTGGTACTTTTTTAAACGCCATTTCTTCGAAAACAGCTAAATATCGACATGGGGTATGCTACATGAAAAATACTCAGAATTTGGGTAGAATCCATAAATGCAACAAAAAAATAGGGGTTCGCATTTGAAAATTTTAACTTAGGGGTCGTATCTCAATTTTGGGACACCCTGTACATTTGAATTTTATCTCAAAAAATGCGCGATAAAAAATAATAATGCACGTATCCGAGCATTTTTCTGAAAAAAATGCCCTGAATTTTAATCGAATTGATTCCTTACTTTATGTACACAATGTATAATATTTTTCCGAAAACAAAATTATATTGAATTAAAAAAATACCATTTTTCTATTTTTCAAGTATATAATCTACCCAATATATTTCCAGCTCTTCACTCCCACAGTATATATCTTGCCAGCAATAACTTTTTCCCTAAAACTATAAAATTAACTTCCATAAAAATTGTGATTGCACATGAAAGATCCAGAATGAATATTTGATTGTTTTACCTTCTTTTTATTACTCTATAAATGTAGGGACTACGATCATAATGACGCCCAATGTCTCAAAAAACCTTACGACGGCTCTGTGCTATATTTCCAAAATTTATTCCCATCGTGAAGAATTAGTTATTATCAACTCAGTTAGGGGACTTGTATTCATTCAAAATCTACTCACAAAGTGTAAATTTATTATTTATTTCGACATACTATACCTACATTCAACGAATATTGATTGAGACAACTGAAAGGACGATATCCCTTTTGTAAGCAATATAAAAACTACATCACCGCGTTAAATTTCTCACATTTTTCAAGCGTGTGTGCTTTGAATTTAAACACAGCTTTACTTCCGGAACGTTATTGTTTATCCACCGGCGTTCGGCAACCCCACACGTTTCAGCCTAATTTCACATAGACGTCAAGAAACGAAAAGTGCCCTCCCCTATCGTCTTCCACGTGTGCTTCTGTTTGTTTTCGGTAATAGCACTGGAACCCTTGAGAAGGGAAAGAACGCGTTGGTAAGTAACGCGGTCTCGTATGACAAATTCCTCGGCCGACATTCGATCGCCCTTTTGGTCTTTAGGTCTTCGGTCGCGCTCGTTAGCCGAACAAAGAGCACATGTTCCGCTCGTATCAAGTGTCATTTTTGAAGAAGTCAAATCAGTCACCTGCGCCGGAATGGAATGAAAATGTGAAACAAAGAGAGCTGATTAATTACGTATTCCGGTTTTATCGCGCTTTTTTGACAATATGGAAATACTGGGTGCATATTTGCATTATCGCGATGCTTAGTTAATTGCGTGTTATTTATTGTCAGTATCAACATTAACAGGCTTTTTCTTGAGTTTATGGTAAAATTTACTTTTATAATCTTTAAAATAACCAACGCATTAAGAAACTTTTAGTTGGTTTTGAAGAAAATTTTACAGTGGAATATCGTTTTCTAAAATATATAAAAACGTACAATTAATTTATCTAATGTACATATTAATTATTTATTGCCCGAAAACATTAATTAAGACCGAATATATCATTTGAGATTTGGGAAAAAGGTAAAATTTTCAGCCAAATCACAGAGGTCACCCTTATAGGTAGAATAGACCACAAGAGATAAACAGAAATCTTAAATCTATAAGCAGAAATAAATTTATAGACTTAGTAAGACAATTTTGCAGTCACGAACAAGTTGAATATTCAGGCTATATTTCGTCACAAATCCAATTTCAGACCCAAAATTTAAAATATCAACAATACTTCCAATAAACTTGGTTTGCAAATTAATTGGTTTATAAGTTCAATTTTTATCAAAAATTACTCATCAATAGTTCAAAGCACTCGGCGCCAAATTTACAATTGCACGAGTAATTACAGTTCCGCGTAAATTAACAGAAACACATGCGGATGGCAGTTTATTTTTAAATTCGGCCAATTTTGTACCCAACAAATGACACGAAAATTAATAATTATTAGTCGTCGTGGATGTGACCGCAGTAAATCACCACGAAATGAGGCTGCAGTCAAAATAATCCTCGGTTGAAAAATAAATTACTCTTTACGTAAAAATGACACAACAAGAATGTGTCTTCTTAAATATCGTCGGAACACATGTTCGTATTAGCTACATGTGTTCGCTGTTAGTGTGATTAATTATGCATATTTCTGGGATTCTGTTCGGCCTCTTTTAAAGGTCTGTGTGTTAATGGTTTCGCTAAAGGTGGGTCAAGTCTGGGGTCTTCTAAAGTTACCATCAGGGTCGATTATTAAATGCTAGGGGTTAATATATCATACTTTTTTGTGTTGCATTCTTGAGTTAAATCATCTATATTAATGCGCAGTACTGTATGAAATAAAATCATTCCACTGAATATTTCTGAATTAGTTCTTATTTAATACGTTGTGAAACATATGGTACTCATAAAATAATGTTCAGCTATTTAATTAAAATTCTAACTAATTAAAAAATTGCTTTAATTTGTTTTAACGAAAAACATTTCAGCAGTTATTTTTTTAGCTTTTTACAAACATAATTTAAAGCAATAATTGTTAGTTATTGCTGATGCACAATACCCTCTTCAAATCTATAAAGTTATATACATTTAAACTTGTTCGTGAATCTACAAAATTAAGTCTTTATTAAATATACTTACTACAGCAGCAAGTGAGAGTTTCCAATTTCAAATAATTTAACGGTCGCAAACATCCTTATGGAACTCATCAGAATTTTGATTATTTAATCCGCCAGAGTGTGTCAAGTTGGCACCCCAATGAAGAGTTCTGATAGTTCTGAATAGAGTTCTCAATTCCTTTTGATGCATCTAGAAGTACTATCAACTTTTAAAAAAGAGTTCTGTTAAATTGGGCTGTCAGGAATTTTTTGAAAAATGGGGTGCCAACTTGACACCGCACCCCAACATTGTTATCGAATAGTTCTGAACTAGTTTTAAGATGTGTTTGGGTTAGTACTATAGTTCCTGATACTTTTAAAAAAGAGTTCTGTTGAATTTCCAGAGATAAAAAATTTCAAAGTTGGAAATTCGAAATATTCAAATTCATATTACTCACTTAATATTGGTCGAATCAAAATATTTTATAACAACTTTAGATAGAACTCACAAATAACTACAGGAAACACCAATCAGAACTATCCGGAACTATCAAAAATATTGTTTTTGAAAAAAGTCGCAAAGCAAAACAAAATTGAGAGTTCCAGGAGTTCTGCGTCAATTCTCTATTTATACTCATTGAGTACAATAATTCTTTCTCATAAACAAATTCGATACAATCACAACTTATTGCATTTTTAAATAAATTCTTTTCGGACTTTTCATTCAACGAAAACTCTTATGGCAAATTGCGATTAAATGACAGGAAATGGGTATTTTTTATTTAAATTTAATTTTCTATTATCGAATTTTCAAATTATTCAAAAATGCCATAAATCGTGATTGTATCGAATTTGTTTATCAGAAAGAATTATTGTACTCAATGAGTAGAAATAGAAAATTAATTCAGAACTCCTGGAACTCTCAATTTTTTTTTTCTTTTCGGACAGAATTATTTTCAAAATGTTGTTTTTTTTTAAATAGTTCTCGGAGTTCTGATTTTACTTATGGGTTGTACTAAAGGAGTTCTAACGAAAACTCCACTGGCAAATTGCGATTAAATGACAGGAAATGGGTATTTTTAAAATTAAATTTTCTATTATCGAATTTTGAATTTATTTAAAAATGCCATAAATCGTGATTGTATCGAATTTGTTTATCAGAAAGAATTATTGCACTCAATGAGTAGAAATAGAAAATTATCTCAGAACTTCTGGAACTCTCATTTTTTTTTCTCTTCGCGACTTTTTTCAAAAAGAATATTTTTGATAGTTTCGGATAGTTCTGATTGGTGTTTCCTGTAGTTATTTGTGAGTTCTATCCAAAGTTGTTATGAAATATTTAGATTCGACCAATATTAAGTGAGTAATATGCATTTGAATATTTCGAATCTCCAATTTTGAAAATTTTTATCTCTGGAAATTCAACAGAACTCTATTTTAAAAGTATCAGGAACTATAGTACTAACCCAAACTTAAAACTAGTTCAGAACTATTCGATAACAATGTTAGGGTGCGGTGTCAAGTTGGCACCCCATTTTTCAAAAAAATCCTGACAGCCCAATTTTACAGAACTCTTTTTTAAAAAATGATAGTACTTCTAGATACATCAAAAAGAATTGAGAACTCTATTCAGAACTATCAGAACTCTTCATTGGGGTGCCAACTTGACACACTCAATCCGCCAATGGTGACCCAACTGGTCTGTAAGACCGGGTGTGTTAAAAAATTATCTTATTCTCCGTTATTGTTTTTTGTTGCAATTTCGAGTAAATGTCGCATTGCAGAGCTTAATTTGAATAAATATCTTTGTTTTATTGTCAAAGAGCATAAATTTAAAAAAAACAAACATGAACTATTAGTAACACGTTTCGAAAAATCTTCAGTTGAAAACCCCGGTGCGTGAGACCTGCGTCACCATTGCTCAAAGTCAAATTTGCGTCACCAATGGCGGGTTAAATGATTTATTTATTGTTCATTCCTCGTATTTACGTAACATGGAAAATTATTAGTGTACAAAAAAATCATCCAAAATTCTCATCACACGTGGAAAAGAAAAAAAAATGATTCTAAATATTTGTAATTATAATTTTAATGTAAACGAAAATATTTAACAAAATGTTAAAATTTTCAAGGTTTTAGTAATTTTAATTTTAGTAAAAAATGATTCTAAATATTTGTAATTATAATTTTGATGTAAACGAAAATAATTAACAAAATATTAAAATTTCCAAGATTTTAGTAATTTTGACCAGCTTTTCTCTTTTTCTGTATCTCTTCTTGTACTTATCCTACTTACCATTATTATAGAATATAATTGCGCCATAAATTTGTAACATTTCACAATTAGCTTCATATCTCATGATGTCATATTTACCGTAGTATAAAAGTGCAGATTGTCATAACGGATTCGCCTTTGTATTGTTTTAAATTATGCAAGCATCACGCCTACAAAAGCAAACCGCATAATCGCATCTTACGGACGGTATCTTGTATTACATACCTTTTATCTGTAAATATGTGGCGTGGAAAGTATGATAACATTCAGATCCGATTACACCATGTAGAGCCAATTCTTTCTGCTAAAGAGGTGAGTAATCATGCCCAACACGTGCTTCCTTGCAGGAATGATAGCGAAGCTTTTGTGAAATAAGTAGAACGGATTTAATTAGAATGATGCATAAAACTTAAATTAGTATATCGAATTATTTTATCCTCTAGAACAGCAGTTCTCAACGTGCCCCCAAGAGACCTCAGCGAGAAGAAAAAAAAGTATACAGGGTGTATTTGAAATAACGAACAGGCTCGTAACCACAAAGAGATTATATTATTTTTTAAACAATATTCGCAATTATTTTGTTTATAACTGTAACACAAAGCCCGCAATTAATTATTACAGTTAATGAGTGAAAATACGCAACATGTTTGGGGGCAGTGGTAATGTGACCTAATTTTTAAACGGCATCGGCTTTAGATATCGAATTACAACAAGCGCGTAGGAAATATCTGAGTGCTGAAGCATCAATGAACTTGAGGACTGTTTATCTTTTACAAAAAAAAAAAAAACGTTACGATAACACTTCAAATTTCGGAGGCAAGAAATCGTATCTCGCGTTTTAAATAAACAAACACACATTCCATGCAGACCTAATTAAATGAGAAAAGCATCAGTTCTCAAAATGTTTAAAAAACCTAGAAAAATTAGGAAAATTAAAAAAAAAATTCGAATAAATTTTGACGGAAATGGGCTCACAAATATTTTGTGTATGTGCCCTTAAATGCCTGTTCGTTATTTTAAATACACCCTGTATAGGAGGGCACAAAAACTTCTGAGTGGGCACCAGAATTCGATATCTTTTAAAAATATGAAATAGAAATATAAATAACAAGCGGTTATGGTTTATTGTAACACAAATTAATAACTGTTGATAACTCATTGAGATGTAAAGTGATATATCAACTCAAGCTAATCCAAAACCAGCAAAAAGAATTTCTATAGTGAAATTACGTATAAAAGTTTCCATTACTTTGGGAAATGTAGAAATTATTTGTTTATAACATTTCCTAATTCCTACCTAATGAAATTTGGGCTAAGTTGTTTTTTATTTTTTCATTTGATCTTCAATTATCACCAACATCACTGTAACCAGATCTTCAAAAACTTTTTCCTGGTGCAAACTAAGATCTCCAAAATAATATTAGATACTAGGGATGGGCGATATTTCACGTGTCTGTGATTTTTCACTGGTATCGAAAAATCACAGGTCGTTAGTGTTACTAATAGGCGAATTTAACTGCTACTTAAAATCACTGTTACTTAAAACCACTGTTACTTAAAATCACTGCTACTTTAAATCACTGATATTTACAATTACTGTTATTTAAAATCACTGCTACTTTAAACCACTACTCTTCTAAGTCACTGCTATTTAAACTATGACAAACTGTGATTGCTACTTAAACTGTGACTGTTACTTAAAACATAATTGTAAGAAGACAGTACAAGGTGGCATTTCTAAATGTTATTTAATATTCATTACTTTATTCTCCTATTTCTGCAGAGTATTGTATTTAAATTTTGAATAAATATTTAATAAACAAGACAAATATTTATAAAATGCCTGAGTATAGCTAACAATTATTAATTAATTAATTGAGATTTTACAAAAATTAAAAAATTGCCCAGCATGGAATTGAACCACAAACTCGATGTTATCGAAAGTGATGAGTCCGACGACTTAATTAACCAAAAATGACACGAAATTAATTTTAATTAAAGATTCAGTGCAAATACCTAATAACACATTTTACAACAATACCACGAAACTGATTTTGAAATTGCAAACTTCATGAACGGAAAAAAATGAATATAAACAATTTACCAAACTGCGAAAATCTCCAAATGCTCCTTGTTCAAGTGCTCAAAAAAAATAAAACAAAAATCTTCAAAATTCCATATTTATATTTAAAATTGTTGAATTTACAAAAACCAAATTCATTTTGATTTAACGATACTTTGGCCATTGAGGATGATTTTTTATGGAATTTTGTCTGCATGTTTTATATTTCTTTCTGCGATGTATTTGGCCAAGTGCTCAAAAAATTTAAACGAAAATATTCAAAAATCCATATGTCCATTAAAAAATGTTGAATTTACCAAAACCAAATTGATTTTGAATAAGCGATACTTCGACCATTGAGGATATTTTTTTAAGGAATTTTTTCTACGCGTTTTATATTTTTTCTGCGATGTTTTCATTCATGTGCTCAAAAAAATAAAACTAAAATTTTCAAAAATTATTGAATTTACAAAAACCACATTGAATTTTATTTAACGATACTTCGGCCATTGAGGATGATTTCTTATGGAATTTTGCCTGCATGTTTTATATTTTTTTCTGCGATGTTTTTGTTCAAGTGTCAAAAAATTAAAACGAACATCTTCAAACTGATTTTTGAAGATTTTCTGTATTGAAAATTATTCAATCTATAAAAACCAAATTGATTTCGAATAAGAGGTACTTCGGCCATTCAGGATATTTTTTATAGAATTTTGCCTGCACGTTTTATATTTGTTTCTGCGATGTATTTGGCCAAGGGCTCAAAAAATTAGAACGAAAATTTTCAAAAATCCATTTCATTAAAAAATGTTGAATTTACAAAAACCAAATTGATTTTGAATAAGCGATATTTCGACCATTGAGGAAATTTTAGTAAGGAATTTTTTCTACCCTTTTTATATTTTTTCTGCTCAAAAAAATAAAACTAAAATTTTCAAAAATCCATATCGACTGAAAATTATTAAATTTACAGAAACTAAATTGATTTTGAATAAGCGATACTTCGACCGTTGAAGATAAATATTTAAGGATTTTTTTCTACGAGTTTTATATTTTTTTTTCTTCTGCGACGTTCTCATTCAAGTGCTCAAAAAATTAAAACGAAAATCTTCAAAAATCCATATCTCCATTAAAAATTGTTGCATTTACAAAAACCAAATTGATTTTAAATAAACGATACTTCGACCATTGAGGATATTTTTTTAAGGAATTTTTTCTACGCGTTTTATATTTTTTCATTCAAATGCTCAAATTAAAACGGAAATTTTCAAAAATCCATATCTCTATTGAAAATTGTTGAATTTAAAAAAACCAAATTTAGTTTGAATTAGCGATACTTTGGCCACTGAGGATGACTTCTGATGGAATTTTGCCTGATGTTTTATTTTTTTTTTATTTATTTTTTTATTTCTGCGATGTTTTTTTGTTAAAACGAAAATCTCCAAAACGATTTTTGAAGATTCTCTGTATTGAAAATTGTTGGATTTACAAAAACCAAATTGATTTCGAATGAGCGGTACTTCGGCCATTGGGAATATTTTCTATGGAATTTTGCCTGGACGTTTTATATTTTTTTCTGCGGTGTTTTTGGCCAAGTGTTCAAAAAATTAAAACGAAAATATTCAAAAATCCATATGTCCATATTTTTTTTTTGAATTTACAAAAACCAAATTGATTTTGAATAAGCGATACTTCGACCATTAAGAATATTTTTTTAAGGAATTTTTTCTATGCGTTTTATATTTTTTTCTGCGATGTTTTCATCCAAGTGTTCAAAAAATTAAAACGAAAATCTTTAAAAATTCATATCTCTATTTAAAATTGTTGAATTTACAAAAACCAAATTGATTTTGATACCTAGACTATTGAGGATGACTTCTTATGGAATTTTGCCTGCACGTTTTATATTTTTTCTGCGATGTTTTTGGCCAAGTGCTCAAAAAATTAATACGAAAATTTTTTAAAATCTATATGTGTTTTGATTAATGATTTTAGTTCAAAATAATTCTTCGAGGACAGAGCAACTCATCTTTCAAAAGATGCGTTTTTCAGGTAAAAGCAAAATAGGAAAACATTTGCCACAAACCTAAAACTTTCCAAACAAACATTCTGTTCTAAGATTCTGCTAAAATCTCCAAATACTTCTCAAATTTTGAAGTGAATCAAGGATAGTCGTATGTTTATTTGGTATAGCAGATAATATAGCCAAAATATTACCGTGAGTCACAGGTATAATATCAAAAAGAATATTTACGTGACCAGGTGGACTAATATCATATCAAAAACTTGTTTGAGAAACCATTAGGTGTTACGACGTTTACTAACAGTGATCATAGTCACGGTTTAAAATCACTGGTATTAAAAAGTAGCAATCACAGGTAGCAACGTGATTCAAAAGTAGCAGTTTTGCCCATCTCTATTATATACTATTTTATCTGGTTATTATTACTAATGTATAATAAACAATCATTACCCGAATTGAAGTAAATATATTTTTTTAAGTGGGCCACTATAAAAAAAACACTGCTCTCTAGAGTAGTTCTTAGACCATAAAATGTTTGTTGTTTTAATAAATCGGCTCATGGAACAGAGTCGACTCATATCGAGTCATAACTCTTTCAACACGTATATCTGTGAAACAGTGATCAAAAAATCACTTTCCATTTTCAAAACTAAATTTTGGTAGACGATGAATTAGTGTAGTTCACCTTCTTAACCTAAACCGCCGTCACACTATCACGTGACAACGTGTGCAATCATGATATCACGTTTTAAAAATCACAACGTGATAGCCCGCGCAGTCCGTTTGTGCATACAGTGGCGGTTCGTAAACTTTCGCATAGGGGACTAAGAGAGAAATATAATAATAATAAACCACTCTATCTGTAAAAGAGTAAATTAAATCAAAATTGAGATTCCCATGCAAGGACATTAATTTTACCAATAATACAAAAATTTAAGACGGGATATAGTTTTGAGTCATCAAAACCTTCTAGTTCTCAACAATCTCTAATTTGTTAGTATTTACAAATGGTTGTAGTCTCACTGTAGGATTTTTTTAAAATCATAAAATAATGCACTTGCTTTTTCTTTTCACAGTAGAACGTCGATTATCCGAACGTCGATCAACCGAACGACCGCTCAACCGAACTACTACGCCCGCACGTCTCGCGCATGCCTACCACCTCCAGCGCTACAATCCTCTCGCACTTGTCTCAACCTGTCACCGGTCAAGTTGCCACTACTCGATTAATTAAATTTATTACAAAACTGTCTGCACTTTTTTTTGTTTAATTCCTAAAAAATGATTGTGCCATGATTTTTTATTTTTTTAAATTTAAGTTGGCACACATGTTAGGAATTGACACACAAAACGTCAGATCTTTCTAAAAGTCACAAATTGAATAAATATAATTAAGACGTCTTTATTAAATTTACTTTACATTTCATATTAATTTGTAGATTATAGTCATTTACAAATTAATATGTTCTAACTGCAAATTGTATAAAATAAATCTATCTATCTATCAAATGTACCTCCCTGTGTGTCTATGCATTTGAATTTACCTCCCTTATACTCACTTCAATCCAAGTTATTAAAGATGTACAAATTTAACGATCACTTAACCAATAACATTGATCCATCGCATCTGTTATTCATCACTATACATTTCTATCCTCTCAGTTTGGCAGTAATTCCGCACGTAATATTCTATGTTCTGATAGTAGAGAATGAGATTCTATTTTTAGAACCTTTCTATAAAATCTATAAGGCGAAAATATATCAATAAAATGTAAATAGGAGTTTGAGTGACACTTTCGCCTTTCTCCTCAGCAAAAAATACACCTCAGGAATTGAGTTATTAGGGGAGAATGGCGTTGTATGGGCCGCGAGCGCGCCTCGACCTAGTTTTCCACGGGCCTGCTTTCGCCCCCCTCCCTCCCACTTCTTTCCTGGCGAGAAAAATTAGCGGAAAAACATTTTCCAATAAGCGGTGCGTGACAGTCGCCAACTAATGATAGCGCCAGGAGGCCGACGGCGACGTCAATATCGGCACCGATAAAAACTATCGGCCTTACAAATGACTTAAACTCGCCCGTCTGTCATCCGCGACGGAATTAGATCGGCTTTACAAATTGACTTTTGTCAGTGTCCCTTGTACATCCATTTGTTACGCTAATTCAGGACCATCAGCATGCTTGGGAAAAAAAATCCCAGTCACACGATTTTTTTTAAAACGCCCTTCTGTACATTCGTTTTTTGTGACCCTTCTGCTATTAATTAGTTCTGCTACTGAAACCGAATGTGCCCTAGATTAGGTTTCTATTTCGTCTAAATATAACCACCCGGCTGTAAGGGGCAGATGATGTTTGGGGGTTATTTGGAATATACGAAAAGATTATTTTTTGAATACGCGAAATAAGGTTTTTAAAAAATACAAATTGGTTTAATTCAGGTAAATAATGAGAGTGACACCCCGTGTAATTAAAATTAAAAGAATAAATTTCGTACAATAAATTATCTTCACGGAGGGTGACTCGTTCCATTTACATTCAAATTAAATAATTACTTAATGGACACGTTTTGCTTAAATTTAATTAATAATAATAATTTACAAATTCAATTAGAGAAAAGTATATTTGATAAAATAACAAATTAATTAGTTCGTAACATCTACAATAATTTTCCCGGAAAATCCTTCAACTTATTGCCGATAAGTTGCAAATAACAACTTATCGGCAGCAAGTTGAAGCATTTTCTGGGAAAATAATTCTTTCCAGAAGTGATATCTTTTAGGGAATAGTTTGATGTCTCTTACACTCTCATTGAGTGAGTGCAGCAGTGGCGGAACTGCAATGAGGCAGAGGAGGTGACAGCTTCCTGGTGAATATCACGAATCACGAATATAGGTAAATCGGGAATGTGAAATTTTGATTTTTTAGAAAATTTTGATTCATTGCTCATTCAATGTTTTCACTATTATTTTTTTCAATTCTGAATAAGGTTTATTAATATACAGTATATACGCCTCCAGAATATAAGTTCACCTCCGGGCTGGTAATTCGAAGTTACGCCAGTGAAGTACATCTCACAAATGTAAGCGAATTCGATTTTCCAGAAATCTTTGAGAAAATTACATACTCCGAATGCACAACATATATTGGCACAATTTCGTTTGCGAAATCAATAAATTTCCCATTAATTACTCATCCATTTTCTAATCGAATCGTTTCCAGAATACACATTCCATTTCCATGTTGATTATCAGAGCGCAAACCCGAGGGGATTCCATGGAATCACGAACCTTTGGCACACACACATACACAAACGTTAAAACATTCTTCCTGAGATCCCGAAGGTGGCAATTAGGGACACGCACCAAGAAGAATTTTTAGTTCTTCAAGGGGACGGCCGGAAACGGCCATTTATTAACTGGCAGGCGTCCGGACGCCGGCGTCGCTTATCGCCTCTGCGGCCCTATTTATTCCTCTAAAAAGTGATAATTAAATGGTATCCCGCAGATTTACATAATCCGGAGAGTGTGTGCGAGCAGGTTATCTCCGCATAGTATGATAAATAGAATTTTTGAGGTCGATGGCCAGCCATAAGTTTACTTTTTTCTTTTATTTTGTCCGATATTAGCATTAATAATTAGGATGCGATATTTAGATGTGGTCTAAAACGGGAATAATTTAAAACCTTTTGTTTTTGTCGTGGGATGCATGACCCACAAATTGCTGGTCTGGTACTATGACCCTTGAACTACCGGAGGCGTTTATTGCCGGCCAGAGAAAAATACTTGGGGGGTCCTACGTATATGGAAGTACGTTGATTACTCTAAATTGTTAATTTATTTTCAGACGCGTTATTAGGGGAGGGGTTTCATTCTGTAATAACCCGCAAAAATAGCGTGTCCTTCATAAAAAATACATATTTCAATAATTACTACAGGGAAGCAGAAAAATGCATAATGAATAAACACTAATTGTATTTGGATATTAAGAACAGACCTCCCATACTTCAGAAACAACTTTATTTAATGCTAAGCAAATAAAATGCGCAATAAACAGATTGGGTGCTCGAAGTATAAGTATGAGAAAATAATCCCAAAGATTTATTTAATTTTAATTTTAGGGAAGTATATAAAACGCCTCCAGTGTCAATCAATTTAGGGAAATATTTGAATACGATCTCCAAAATCTGTTAGAGCAAAATTATCTGTTATTTATACAAGATCTTTATTCAGACAATAATTTTCTGTCTGAGCCATCGACCATCGATTTTTCTGCTCAGTCTTGAGTCCACTTTATGTGCTAATGAATAACCGAAATTGCTAGCATGCTGAACTGTCCCGTTGATTCGTATTAATGAATTCATAAATTGTGATTGGAGGATGTTTGTATTTAGATATTGGGGTTTCGAGGTATACAAAATTTGTTTAGGTCTAGGTTGAAAGCGTTGTTGGAAATTTTAATGCTGAGGCTATGCATACGCTGTGAAATGGTGATAATTTGGGTGGTTTCATAGAGGAGTTCGTTAGAAGGATTGTGGTGTGGATTGGTAGGATATCTAAGCTTGGCAAGGGTTCTAAGGGCTGATCTTTCGGTGACATTGATATCTGTCATTTTACTGCAAAATAAAATTTATATGGCTGAAAGAACTCCGGTCGATAGCTGATAGAGAATTTCTACAAACAAATTGAAGTTATTATACAGGGTGTCCCACGCGGTAGTTAATAGTTACATCAAATTTATATTAATAATCATTGTAGAAAATGCTAAAATAAACAACTTATTAAGAATAAATTTTTCCCCAAAAAAATGTTTTTCAACATTTTACGATTTCGTATTTTTTCCATGGTATTACTCGGGAAAAACTGCAAGTAGAAATGTTTGATCTCAGAAAGATTTGAAAAAATTCTTGACAGTTCTTGACGAAGGGAAAAAGCGTGTAAAGTAATAATTTTCGGAAAAAAAGTTTTGGTCATTCGATCATTTTCGCCATTTTTTTCCACTGTATTACTCGGGAAAAAATGCGTACAAAAAATGTTGTGTGTGATGTGTGTGTTTACTATCAACTTGATAGTATGATTCCAAAAATTGGACTTTATTGCATTTAGTTAAATGCAACTTATGGTGTAAGTAATGATTTTGTCTTTACGACTGAAACTCCGGTCAACGTCTTTTAACCATTTTCAGGTGGATACTTTTGGAAGCCTTGGTGAATTAAATAAATAAAACCTAATACCCTAATCATTTCCTCCCTAAATATTTGTGACCCAATAAAATAATTGAAAACGCAACCAAGAATTGCACGAAGATTGACAGGATAAGAAGAAGCAAGAGGTATTTGTGACCGTCACGAGAAACCGGCTCCCTAGAGAAGGTAGTCGACCACATCAACATCTTCTAGGGATATGACAACGGTAAATGTTGGGCACCCCACCCCCGAAAACAACGGCCCTTTTAAGGGCCATAAAAACTAACTAATTCTAAAGATTCTTCTTTGTCAATGAATGAATGCATGTGTGTCAACAATGGAAGGTCTCCACAATTTTACGATTTGGTTTCAGGATCGCAGAAACGAAAAGAGTAATTTTGGACTGAATTTTGACGGCCAGATTATTTAAAAATTTTCATCAAATTTTACGATTTGGTATCAGGATCGCAGAAACGAAAAGAGGAATTTTGGTCTGAATTTTGCGGGCCAAATTATTTTATAATTTTCATCAAATTTTACGATTTGGTATCAGGATCGCAGAAACGAAAAGAGGAATTTTGGTCTGAATTTTGCGGGCCAAATTATTTTATAATTTTCATCAAATTTTACGATTTGGTATCAGGATCGCAGAAACGAAAAGAGGAATTTTGGTCTGAATTTTGTCAGCCAAATTATTTGAAAATTTTCATCAAATTTTACGATTTGGTATCAGGATCGCAGAAACGAAAAGAGGAATTTTGGTCTGAATTTTGCGGGCCAAATTATTTTATAATTTTCATCAAATTTTACGATTTGGTATCAGGATCGCAGAAACGAAAAGAGGAATTTTGGTCTGAATTTTGTCAGCCAAATTATTTGAAAATTTTCATCAAATTTTTCGATTTGGTATCAGGATCGCAGAAACGAAAAGAGGAATTTTGGTCTGAATTTTGCGGGCCAAATTATTTTATAATTTTCATCAAATTTTACGATTTGGTATCAGGATCGCAGAAACGAAAAGAGGAATTTTGGTCTGAATTTTGTCAGCCAAATTATTTGAAAATTTTCATCAAATTTTACGATTTGGTATCAGGATCGCAGAAACGAAAAGAGGAATTTTGGTCTGAATTTTGCGGGCCAAATTATTTGAAAATTTTCATCAAATTTTACGATTTGGTATCAGGATCGCAGAAACGAAAAGAGGAATTTTGGTCTGAATTTTGCGGGCCAAATTATTTTATAATTTTCATCAAATTTTACGATTTGGTATCAGGATCGCAGAAACGAAAAGAGGAATTTTGGTCTGAATTTTGTCAGCCAAATTATTTGAAAATTTTCATCAAATTTTACGATTTGGTATCAGGATCGCAGAAACGAAAAGAGGAATTTTGGTCTGAATTTTGCGGGCCAAATTATTTTATAATTTTCATCAAATTTTACGATTTGGTATCAGGATCGCAGAAACGAAAAGAGGAATTTTGGTCTGAATTTTGTCAGCCAAATTATTTGAAAATTTTCATCAAATTTTACGATTTGGTATCAGGATCGCAGAAACGAAAAGAGGAATTTTGGTCTGAATTTTGCGGGCCAAATTATTTGAAAATTTTCATCAAATTTTACGATTTGGTATCAGGATCGCAGAAACGAAAAGAGGAATTTTGGTCTGAATTTTGCGGGCCAAATTATTTTATAATTTTCATCAAATTTTACGATTTGGTATCAGGATCGCAGAAACGAAAAGAGGAATTTTGGTCTGAATTTTGCGGGCCAAATTATTTGAAAATTTTCATCAAATTTTACGATTTGGTATCAGGATCGCAGAAACGAAAAGAGGAATTTTGGTCTGAATTTTGCGGGCCAAATTATTTTATAATTTTCATCAAATTTTACGATTTGGTATCAGGATCGCAGAAACGAAAAGAGTAATTTTGGACTGAATTTTGACGGCCAGATTATTTAAAAATTTTCATCAAATTTTACGATTTGGTATCAGGATCGCAGAAACGAAAAGAGGAATTTTGGTCTGAATTTTGCGGGCCAAATTATTTGAAAATTTTCATCAAATTTTACGATTTGGTATCAGGATCGCAGAAACGAAAAGAGGAATTTTGGTCTGAATTTTGCGGGCCAAATTATTTGAAAATTTTCATCAAATTTTACGATTTGGTATCAGGATCGCAGAAACGAAAAGAGGAATTTTGGTCTGAATTTTGCGGGCCAAATTATTTGAAAATTTTCATCAAATTTTACGATTTGGTATCAGGATCGCAGAAACGAAAAGAGGAATTTTGGTCTGAATTTTGCGGGCCAAATTATTTGAAAATTTTCATCAAATTTTACGATTTGGTATCAGGATCGCAGAAACGAAAAGAGGAATTTTGGTCTGAATTTTGCGGGCCAAATTATTTGAAAATTTTCATCAAATTTTACGATTTGGTATCAGGATCGCAGAAACGAAAAGAGGAATTTTGGTCTGAATTTTGCGGGCCAAATTATTTGAAAATTTTCATCAAATTTTACGATTTGGTATCAGGATCGCAGAAACGAAAAGAGTAATTTTGGACTGAATTTTGACGGCCAGATTTTTTAAAAATTTTCATCAAATTTTACGATTTGGTATCAGGATCGCAGAAACGAAAAGAGGAATTTAGGTCTGAATTTTGCAGGCCAAATTATTTGAAAATTTTCATCAAATTTTACGATTTGGTATCAGGATCGCAGAAACGAAAAGAGGAATTTTGGTCTGAATTTTGCGGGCCAAATTATTTTATAATTTTCATCAAATTTTACGATTTGGTATCAGGATCGCAGAAACGAAAAGAGGAATTTTGGTCTGAATTTTGTCAGCCAAATTATTTGAAAATTTTCATCAAATTTTACGATTTGGTATCAGGATCGCAGAAACGAAAAGAGGAATTTTGGTCTGAATTTTGTCAGCCAAATTATTTGAAAATTTTCATCAAATTTTACGATTTGGTATCAGGATCGCAGAAACGAAAAGAGGAATTTTGGTCTGAATTTTGCGGGCCAAATTATTTGAAAATTTTCATCAAATTTTACGATTTGGTATCAGGATCGCAGAAACGAAAAGAGGAATTTTGGTCTGAATTTTGCGGGCCAAATTATTTGAAAATTTTCATCAAATTTTACGATTTGGTATCAGGATCGCAGAAACGAAAAGAGGAATTTTGGTCTGAATTTTGCGGGCCAAATTATTTGAAAATTTTCATCAAATTTTACGATTTGGTATCAGGATCGCAGAAACGAAAAGAGGAATTTTGGTCTGAATTTTGCGGGCCAAATTATTTTATAATTTTCATCAAATTTTACGATTTGGTATCAGGATCGCAGAAACGAAAAGAGGAATTTTGGTCTGAATTTTGCGGGCCAAATTATTTGAAAATTTTCATCAAATTTTACGATTTGGTATCAGGATCGCAGAAACGAAAAGAGGAATTTTGGTCTGAATTTTGCGGGCCAAATTATTTGAAAATTTTCATCAAATTTTACGATTTGGTATCAGGATCGCAGAAACGAAAAGAGGAATTTTGGTCTGAATTTTGTCAGCCAAATTATTTGAAAATTTTCATCAAATTTTACGATTTGGTATCAGGATCGCAGAAACGAAAAGAGGAATTTTGGTCTGAATTTTGCGGGCCAAATTATTTTATAATTTTCATCAAATTTTACGATTTGGTATCAGGATCGCAGAAACGAAAAGAGGAATTTTGGTCTGAATTTTGTCAGCCAAATTATTTGAAAATTTTCATCAAATTTTACGATTTGGTATCAGGATCGCAGAAACGAAAAGAGGAATTTTGGTCTGAATTTTGCGGGCCAAATTATTTGAAAATTTTCATCAAATTTTACGATTTGGTATCAGGATCGCAGAAACGAAAAGAGGAATTTTGGTCTGAATTTTGCGGGCCAAATTATTTGAAAATTTTCATCAAATTTTACGATTTGGTATCAGGATCGCAGAAACGAAAAGAGGAATTTTGGTCTGAATTTTGCGGGCCAAATTATTTTATAATTTTCATCAAATTTTACGATTTGGTATCAGGATCGCAGAAACGAAAAGAGGAATTTTGGTCTGAATTTTGTCAGCCAAATTATTTGAAAATTTTCATCAAATTTTACGATTTGGTATCAGGATCGCAGAAACGAAAAGAGGAATTTTGGTCTGAATTTTGCGGGCCAAATTATTTGAAAATTTTCATCAAATTTTACGATTTGGTATCAGGATCGCAGAAACGAAAAGAGGAATTTTGGTCTGAATTTTGCGGGCCAAATTATTTTATAATTTTCATCAAATTTTACGATTTGGTATCAGGATCGCAGAAACAAAAAGAGGAATTTTGGTCTGAATTTTGTCAGCCAAATTATTTGAAAATTTTCATCAAATTTTACGATTTGGTATCAGGATCGCAGAAACGAAAAGAGGAATTTTGGTCTGAATTTTGCGGGCCAAATTATTTGAAAATTTTCATCAAATTTTACGATTTGGTATCAGGATCGCAGAAACGAAAAGAGGAATTTTGGTCTGAATTTTGCGGGCCAAATTATTTGAAAATTTTCATCAAATTTTACGATTTGGTATCAGGATCGCAGAAACGAAAAGAGGAATTTTGGTCTGAATTTTGCGGGATTAATTATTTGAAAATTTTCATCAAATTTTACGATTTGGTATCAGGATCGCAGAAACGAAAAGAGGAATTTTGGTCTGAATTTTGCGGGCCAAATTATTTGAAAATTTTCATCAAATTTTACGATTTGGTATCAGGATCGCAGAAACGAAAAGAGGAATTTTGGTCTGAATTTTGCGGGCCAAATTATTTGAAAATTTTCATCAAATTTTACGATTTGGTATCAGGATCGCAGAAACGAAAAGAGGAATTTTGGTCTGAATTTTGCGGGCCAAATTATTTTATAATTTTCATCAAATTTTACGATTTGGTATCAGGATCGCAGAAACGAAAAGAGTAATTTTGGACTGAATTTTGACGGCCAGATTATTTAAAAATTTTCATCAAATTTTACGATTTGGTATCAGGATCGCAGAAACGAAAAGAGGAATTTTGGTCTGAATTTTGCGGGCCAAATTATTTGAAAATTTTCATCAAATTTTACGATTTGGTATCAGGATCGCAGAAACGAAAAGAGGAATTTTGGTCTGAATTTTGCGGGCCAAATTATTTGAAAATTTTCATCAAATTTTACGATTTGGTATCAGGATCGCAGAAACGAAAAGAGGAATTTTGGTCTGAATTTTGCGGGCCAAATTATTTGAAAATTTTCATCAAATTTTACGATTTGGTATCAGGATCGCAGAAACGAAAAGAGTAATTTTGGACTGAATTTTTGACGGCCAGATTATTTAAAAATTTTCATCAAATTTTACGATTTGGTATCAGGATCGCAGAAACGAAAAGAGGAATTTTGGTCTGAATTTTGCGGGCCAAATTATTTTATAATTTTCATCAAATTTTACGATTTGGTATCAGGGTCGCAGAAACGAAAAGAGGAATTTTGGTCTGAATTTTGTCAGCCAAATTATTTGAAAATTTTCATCAAATTTTACGATTTGGTATCAGGTTCGCAGAAACGAAAAGAGGAATTTTGGTCTGAATTTTGCAGGCCAAATTATTTGAAAATTTTCATCAAATTTTACGATTTGGTATCAGGATCGCAGAAACGAAAAGAGGAATTTTGGTCTGAATTTTGCGGGCCAAATTATTTGAAAATTTTCATCAAATTTTACGATTTGGTATCAGGATCGCAGAAACGAAAAGAGTAATTTTGGACTGAATTTTTGACGGCCAGATTATTTAAAAATTTTCATCAAATTTTACGATTTGGTATCAGGATCGCAGAAACGAAAAGAGGAATTTTGGTCTGAATTTTGCGGGCCAAATTATTTTATAATTTTCATCAAATTTTACGATTTGGTATCAGGATCGCAGAAACGAAAAGAGGAATTTTGGTCTGAATTTTGTCAGCCAAATTATTTGAAAATTTTCATCAAATTTTACGATTTGGTATCAGGATCGCAGAAACGAAAAGAGGAATTTTGGTCTGAATTTTGCGGGCCAAATTATTTGAAAATTTTCATCAAATTTTACGATTTGGTATCAGGATCGCAGAAACGAAAAGAGGAATTTAGGTCTGAATTTTGCAGGCCAAATTATTTGAAAATTTTCATCAAATTTTACGATTTGGTATCAGGATCGCAGAAACGAAAAGAGGAATTTTGGTCTGAATTTTGCGGGCCAAATTATTTTATAATTTTCATCAAATTTTACGATTTGGTATCAGGATCGCAGAAACGAAAAGAGGAATTTTGGTCTGAATTTTGTCAGCCAAATTATTTGAAAATTTTCATCAAATTTTACGATTTGGTATCAGGATCGCAGAAACGAAAAGAGGAATTTTGGTCTGAATTTTGTCAGCCAAATTATTTGAAAATTTTCATCAAATTTTACGATTTGGTATCAGGATCGCAGAAACGAAAAGAGGAATTTTGGTCTGAATTTTGCGGGCCAAATTATTTTATAATTTTCATCAAATTTTACGATTTGGTATCAGGATCGCAGAAACAAAAAGAGGAAT
The DNA here is from genome assembly GCA_910593695.2 of Ocypus olens. Classification (NCBI taxonomy): domain Eukaryota; kingdom Metazoa; phylum Arthropoda; class Insecta; order Coleoptera; family Staphylinidae; genus Ocypus; species Ocypus olens. Next base: position 15,253,633 of record OU343047.1, read on the forward strand.
TTTGGTCTGAATTTTGTCAGCCAAATTATTTGAAAATTTTCATCAAATTTTACGATTTGGTATCAGGATCGCAGAAACGAAAAGAGGAATTTTGGTCTGAATTTTGCGGGCCAAATTATTTGAAAATTTTCATCAAATTTTACGATTTGGTATCAGGATCGCAGAAACGAAAAGAGGAATTTTGGTCTGAATTTTGCGGGCCAAATTATTTTATAATTTTCATCAAATTTTACGATTTGGTATCAGGATCGCAGAAACGAAAAGAGTAATTTTGGACTGAATTTTTGACGGCCAGATTATTTAAAAATTTTCATCAAATTTTACGATTTGGTATCAGGATCGCAGAAACGAAAAGAGGAATTTTGGTCTGAATTTTGCGGGCCAAATTATTTTATAATTTTCATCAAATTTTACGATTTGGTATCAGGATCGCAGAAACGAAAAGAGGAATTTTGGTCTGAATTTTGTCAGCCAAATTATTTGAAAATTTTCATCAAATTTTACGATTTGGTATCAGGATCGCAGAAACGAAAAGAGTAATTTTAGACTGAATTTTGACGGCCAGATTATTTAAAAATTTTCATCAAATTTTACGATTTGGTATCAGGATCGCAGAAACGAAAAGAGGAATTTTGGTCTGAATTTCGTCGGCCAAATTATTTGAAAATTTTCATCAAATTTTACGATTTGGTATCAGGATCGCAGAAACGAAAAGAGGAATTTTGGTCTGAATTTTGTCTGCCAAATTATTTGAAAGTTTTCATCAAATTTTACGATTTGGTATCAGGATCGCAGAAACGAAAAGAGGAATTTTGGTCTGAATTTCGTCGGCCAAATTATTTGAAAATTTTAATCAAATTTTACGATTTGGTATCAGGATCGCAGAAACGAAAAGAGGAATTTTGGTCTGAATTTTGTCAGCCAAATTATTTGAAAATTTTCATCAAATTTTACGATTTGGTATCAGGATCGCAGAAACGAAAAGAGGAATTTTGGTCTGAATTTTGCGGGCCAAATTATTTTACAATTTTCATCAAATTTTACGATTTGGTATCAGGATCGCAGAAACGAAAAGAGTAATTTCGGTCTGAATTTTGTCTGCCAGATTATTTAAAAATTTTCATCAAATTTTACGATTTGGTATCAGGATCGCAGAAACGAAAAGAGGAATTTTGGTCTGAATTTTGTCTGCCAAATTATTTGAAAGTTTTCATCAAATTTTACGATTTGGTATCAGGATCGCAGAAACGAAAAGAGGAATTTTGGTCTGAATTTTGTCTGCCAAATTATTTGAAAATTTTCATCAAATTTTACAATTTGGTATCAGGTTCGCAGAAACGAAAAGAGGAATTTTGGTCTGAATTTTGCGGGCCAAATTATTTTACAATTTTCATCAAATTTTACGATTTGGTATCAGGATCGCAGAAACGAAAAGAGTTATTTCGGTCTGAATTTTGTCTGCCAGATTATTTAAAAATTTTCATCAAATTTTACGATTTGGTATCAGGATTGCAGAAACGAAAAGAGTAATTTTGGTCTGAATTTTGTCGGCCAGATTATTTAAAAATTTTCATCAAATTTTACGATTTGGTATCAGGATCGCAGAAACGAAAAGAGGAATTTAGGTCTGAATTTTGCAGGCCAAATTATTTGAAAATTTTCATCAAATTTTACGATTTGGTATCAGGATCGCAGAAACGAAAAGAGGAATTTTGGTCTGAATTTTGCGGGCCAAATTATTTTATAATTTTCATCAAATTTTACGATTTGGTATCAGGATCGCAGAAACGAAAAGAGGAATTTTGGTCTGAATTTTGTCAGCCAAATTATTTGAAAATTTTCATCAAATTTTACGATTTGGTATCAGGATCGCAGAAACGAAAAGAGGAATTTTGGTCTGAATTTTGTCAGCCAAATTATTTGAAAATTTTCATCAAATTTTACGATTTGGTATCAGGATCGCAGAAACGAAAAGAGGAATTTTGGTCTGAATTTTGCGGGCCAAATTATTTTATAATTTTCATCAAATTTTACGATTTGGTATCAGGATCGCAGAAACAAAAAGAGGAATTTTGGTCTGAATTTTGTCAGCCAAATTATTTGAAAATTTTCATCAAATTTTACGATTTGGTATCAGGATCGCAGAAACGAAAAGAGGAATTTTGGTCTGAATTTTGCGGGCCAAATTATTTGAAAATTTTCATCAAATTTTACGATTTGGTATCAGGATCGCAGAAACGAAAAGAGGAATTTTGGTCTGAATTTTGCGGGCCAAATTATTTTATAATTTTCATCAAATTTTACGATTTGGTATCAGGATCGCAGAAACGAAAAGAGTAATTTTGGACTGAATTTTTGACGGCCAGATTATTTAAAAATTTTCATCAAATTTTACGATTTGGTATCAGGATCGCAGAAACGAAAAGAGGAATTTTGGTCTGAATTTTGCGGGCCAAATTATTTTATAATTTTCATCAAATTTTACGATTTGGTATCAGGATCGCAGAAACGAAAAGAGGAATTTTGGTCTGAATTTTGTCAGCCAAATTATTTGAAAATTTTCATCAAATTTTACGATTTGGTATCAGGATCGCAGAAACGAAAAGAGTAATTTTAGACTGAATTTTGACGGCCAGATTATTTAAAAATTTTCATCAAATTTTACGATTTGGTATCAGGATCGCAGAAACGAAAAGAGGAATTTTGGTCTGAATTTCGTCGGCCAAATTATTTGAAAATTTTCATCAAATTTTACGATTTGGTATCAGGATCGCAGAAACGAAAAGAGGAATTTTGGTCTGAATTTTGTCTGCCAAATTATTTGAAAGTTTTCATCAAATTTTACGATTTGGTATCAGGATCGCAGAAACGAAAAGAGGAATTTTGGTCTGAATTTCGTCGGCCAAATTATTTGAAAATTTTAATCAAATTTTACGATTTGGTATCAGGATCGCAGAAACGAAAAGAGGAATTTTGGTCTGAATTTTGTCAGCCAAATTATTTGAAAATTTTCATCAAATTTTACGATTTGGTATCAGGATCGCAGAAACGAAAAGAGGAATTTTGGTCTGAATTTTGCGGGCCAAATTATTTTACAATTTTCATCAAATTTTACGATTTGGTATCAGGATCGCAGAAACGAAAAGAGTAATTTCGGTCTGAATTTTGTCTGCCAGATTATTTAAAAATTTTCATCAAATTTTACGATTTGGTATCAGGATCGCAGAAACGAAAAGAGGAATTTTGGTCTGAATTTTGTCTGCCAAATTATTTGAAAGTTTTCATCAAATTTTACGATTTGGTATCAGGATCGCAGAAACGAAAAGAGGAATTTTGGTCTGAATTTTGTCTGCCAAATTATTTGAAAATTTTCATCAAATTTTACAATTTGGTATCAGGTTCGCAGAAACGAAAAGAGGAATTTTGGTCTGAATTTTGCGGGCCAAATTATTTTACAATTTTCATCAAATTTTACGATTTGGTATCAGGATCGCAGAAACGAAAAGAGTTATTTCGGTCTGAATTTTGTCTGCCAGATTATTTAAAAATTTTCATCAAATTTTACGATTTGGTATCAGGATTGCAGAAACGAAAAGAGTAATTTTGGTCTGAATTTTGTCGGCCAGATTATTTAAAAATTTTCATCAAATTTTACGATTTGGTATCAGGATCGCAGAAACGAAAAGAGGAATTTTGGTCTGAATTTTGTCTGCCAAATTATTTGAAAATTTTCATCAAATTTTACGATTTGGTATCAGGTTCGCAGAAACGAAAAGAGGAATTTTGGTCTGAATTTTGCGGGCCAAATTATTTTACAATTTTCATCAAATTTTACGATTTGGTATCAGGATCGCAGAAACGAAAAGAGTAATTTTGGACTGAATTTTGTCGGCCAAATTATTTGAAAATTTTCATCAAATTTTACGATTTGGTATCAGGATCGCAGAAACGAAAAGAGTAATTTTGGACTGAATTTTGTCGGCCAAATTATTTGAAAATTTTCATCAAATTTTACGATTTGGTATCAGGATCGCAGAAACGAAAAGAGGAATTTTGGTCTGAATTTTGTCAGCCAAATTATTTGAAAGTTTTCATTAAATTTTACGATTTGGTATCAGGATCGCAGAAACGAAAAGAGGAATTTTGCTCTGAATTTTGTCAGCCAAATAATTTGAAAGTTTTCATTAAATTTTACGATTTGGTATCAGGATCGCAGAAACGAAAAGAGGAATTTTGGTCTGAATTTTGACGGCCAAATTATTTGAAAATTTTCATCAAATTTTACGATTTGGTATCAGGATCACAGAACGTATAGGGTAATTTTGGCCTGAATTTTGTCTGCCAAATTATTTAAAAATTTTCATCAAATTTTAAGATTTGGGATCAAGATCACAGGAACGAAAAGAGTAATTTTGGTCTGAATTTTGTGTGCCAAATTATTTAAAAATGTTCATTAAATTTTACGATTTAACGAAGAGGGTTGTTTTTCACTTTTAAAATTGATCGAAAAATTACTGTTCAGAATGTCCACCCTAAATTAATTTCGAAAAATGTTCACGATTTGTAACAGGTGACCACAAACGAAAGATGGTGTTTTACACTTCTAAATCGATCGACAATTTGCGAAATGACTACGCAACACCAATTAGGAAACTAGGAATGAAAGGAGGTTAAAAAATCGAGGAACGAAAAGAGGTACTTTATTTAATAATAAACGAAAAACAAAGTATTAAAGAAGGGAAGTAAGAAAGAAAATGCGACAATGTCAAATCCCAGAATTAATGAGTATTTTGTGGTTCTAAAAAGAACCGGTCAAATTGATGTAAAACCAAAAGCAGCTGCATCGGCGGTCAAAAAAATGGTATACTTTAATGGTCCACATTGGATTTTTTCGATTTTTTCCATTTTCGAGTTTTTTTTTTGCGAATGCGGCACGGGCTGACCGCGATTCCTTTGGTATTATCTCTGTTATGACGTTCTTGCGCTTGTGTTCGCTGGGCATCTATTTCTTCAGAAAATGCGCAACTTCCAATAGTAATGTCCAAAGCATTCATAGTTCTTAATATTTTAGAATATCCTTCATTGAAAACAGCAGCAGCAACAGGATTCAATAGTTTTTGAAGCTGTGTGATTCATCAGTATTTTGGGTGTAACCTCCGAAGCATCTTTCCAATAAATTTTCTCTTGAAAGATTCCCATATACAGCAGAATGTGTTTGGCAGCATCTGGATGAAGAGACGCCGGATGGGAAAAACTAAAAATAAGAAACAATATTAAATATAACAACAAAAATAAGTAAGATAATAGCTATAAAGAAACAAAAAGAATATAGATAACAAAGAAATAGGAGAGATTAATAATTATTCTAATGCATTAACAAAAGAGGTGACAAGTTGTCCTAAATTACAATTAAAAATATCACACGAAGGAATGGAGCTACAATAAATGCGTTGCTTGGTATTTATAGGCGAGTGGTAGTACCAGTGATGGTTCTCGGTTTTTTTTCTGGTACGGCCGAGGAACAAGAGGTGATAATACATATAGGTAGGGTCAGTTGCAGAGACGGCTATCTGTATTACCACCTCTTGTTCCTCGGCCGTACCAGAAAAAACCCCGCGAACCGTCACTGGGTAGTACAGATTGGTGTTTCTTCGATTGCAGACACATGTAGCAGAATTTCTACTGGAAAATCTAGGCAGATGCAGATATTCCCAATGCTTATGTTTGCACCTACCATCTGCGCCTGCTGGCTACTCGTGTCTGGGATTTTCATTTGTGGAAATTTTGAGGTAACATGTCGCCAAAATTTTTCTTTTAATGAAATCTAGTGAATAAGCGTTACGTTTGATGGTCAGATCATAATAAATAGTGAGTTCTTTGATGTGGGAATCGGTCAATATTCCTTTAGCAGTTTCACAGACCGTACTTTTCTTCGGAAGAAGCAAACATCTCCTTCACAGCTTCTTGCCAGCCGAGCCGATGTGATTAAATATACAATCCGGCTCGTGTTCTTCAAACCACAGCTTGTACTCTTCAGAATTTTTGTCTAAACAACTTTTACAATAGCTCGTATTCAACAGGTGTTATGAAGTATTTTAGGTGATTTTTTTTCTGGACGAGGATACCCCCTTAATCCCACGTGCTTATTCAAAAACATTTTGCATAAAATATCCCCAGACGTAAAAGCCTTTGACGATCAAGTTTGAAGATCATGCAGATCAGAAGTTACCAAATGTGGCATTTTATTAATTCGGGAACATTCCGTTCAAGACAAACTTTGTCTAGCTGTTTGGGCTGTTGCACGATCTTGTTAAAAGCAAAATTCTTAGTTTAAGCCAGAGAAATTTTTTGAGCATGAAAATCTAACTGTTGCAGTATGATCGTTTTCCTTGCAACATTATGGCCTTATTTTTTCAAACAACAAACACCCTTTCATCATGTAGTGGATAGGGGATTAGTGCCAAATGTTTCACAACAGTGAAATAATTCTTCAAATATTTTAATATCACGACTGATATTAAAATAATTCAAATTGTTTGTTTCTATTTTGTGGTCTAAGCAAAAACTCATATAATACATTTTGTATTTTGAAATTTTTATAACTTAAATCTATTTATCGATTGTCATAAATTTATATCGAATATTATTTCAACTTTGTTAAATATCATTCGAATTTTATAGTAAAATTTATAAAAATGTTTATTTGACTTTTAATTACCTGTATTAACCAAAACAACAAATTTCTGTTGGATATTTTAATTTCGGAGAACTATTCCAATGCCACCCAACATTTTCCCATTTTTTGTACAACGAACTTCTGGGTCGGTCGGCCAATAAAACCGAGAATATGGTAATGTGTTCATTAGTCCGTCTCAACCACTATTTACTTTACCAGATTCAGACATTAAAAATAACATACCTGCCTTTGTGTCTGGTGCCAATTAAAATTTCCCAATTTACGGTTTATTTTTACGAGTCGAATGTAGGTGCGTATGCAATAAGAAGCGGAAAAAAAAACTCCACGGACGTATTAATTAATTTTAATGTGTTCTCAATTATCGGATGGGCCCTATTACGGATCCTCGAGGTACCGGCCGCGCCCAGTGTCCCTTTTAATTACACCACCAATTATGATTAGCAATCTGGAATAAATTAATGCGTCGGATGGCTAGAATTGTTGCGCCACCATAAAACAATTAGTAGAGGCAATCGGAGCGAAAACTGGATTCATTAAGAGTCGAAACTAATTAAGAACCATTCCGATTGTGTGTAATGGTGCATTGGCAGGCAGATGAATGCTACTCGATATCTCTGCGTGCTTTCTCATACAATTAGTAATGAAACAATAATAAAACTATAACTCAAGGTTTACTTGTTATGGAAACTTGATTTTAGTATGAAATAAATATATGCAAAACAAACGATTGAGATGGTATATTAAAATTAAGCATACAAATACAGTGAAGTTAGTGCGTCTCTAACAAGACGTTAGAATATAAAATTAGGTACGATCTTTTCTATGAGACGGAATATATGGATCCAATAATAGTCGAGATTTAAAAATAAAATAATCAAATCTATCCAAACGTTACACACGAAACTAGATATTTAGTGGTTTTCATCAACAAAAATGGCGCTTACAATCATCTTATTTATAATATTCGGAATAAATATATAAATTTGATTGCAGATGGAAGTAAATCAATAATCGATACATTCACCACTAAAAGAAAGTACAATTGATGAATTGAAAAATTGATATCTTTAACTAATTGAGGTTGGCGGCACTTACTTCTAGATCCTTTTTTTTATTTTGATACATTTTTAATTTAATATCACACTGTTTAGTACTGTCGAAAAGATTTAGCACCGATGAATTCTTCAATATCATTCAGAAAGATTTATAACTCATTTAAAAGACGAGCGACAAACGAAGTATGTACGTACAGAATCCTATTCTTAAGATCAATAAAAATCTAAACGTATGTATACACCACAAAAGGATATTAAATCCTCGTAAAAGTTACTAAACAGCTCATTAGAGGCTTCGTAATAAGTGTTAAGGACCTCCGAAGTGCGGTGTAATGTTCTGGTAGGTTCGGAGGGCGAGTCAAGGAGCCCTTAAACATCGAACTATTATCAAAACAGCTTAATCCCCCATTAAGCGGCATTTAAGTTCATCTCGGCTAAATAATGAAGACTAATAAACGCTTTGTTAAATTACTAACAAACTTTATAACAAAAGCAAGCCTCCATTTCTGGGTTAGAGTGGCCTTTAAGTTGTTGGTGCTGCGAACGGGCAAGAAGCGATGTTTGCATATGCAAATTATCGACTGAACTGTATGCTTCACAAGCAATACACTTCATTAAGGCAACAATAATAACAATCGATAACGCTCTGTAGATATTGCGAATAGTTTTGCGTTATCAAAGTTTATAATTTAACATTATAATTAAATTGGACAATAAATACCATATTAAGTCTGGACGACTTTAGCATATTTTCCTCTTGAAAGCAATAGAATACATATTTGTTGATACCCCTGCTTACACTAAAATATTTTAAGAGTAGTGGTGGTAGGCTGTGAGATCCTTCCATCGTGTAATATTTTTTTTCGCATCTTATTAAATAATATAAACATTGTTAAATCATTTTTGATTGAGAAAGTTGTCCATTATTCGGCTGAACCATTTTCTCCACAGGTGACGTCCAATCAAATGATAGCAATTTTATTGCCCAACAGGTGACGTCCAATCAAATGATAGCGGTTTCATTACCCAACAGGCGACGTCCAATCAAATGATAGCGGTTTCATTGCCCAACAGTTTAGTTGTTACTATGGTTACGTTTCGTTTTTTATCAGCGAACTGCCGCAATTTCCAAATAGAAAAATTATTCGTTATAATTTAATACAAACAGAAAAATCTTTAGGTAATTATTAAATACGATGCGAAAAAGTATAGTATTAAACTCGTGAACAAGTTGGCCATTGCCACTCGGGTAAATTGCCCTCATGGCAATGGCCAACTTTCTCCCTCGTTTAATAATATACTATTATTTATCGGTTATGTCATGGTGAATCAGTTTCCCCATTGCACTGATGGAGGAGCTTTTGTAACCAGGTTGTAGTTTATCGTCTGATGGGGAAATAAAAATTATACCTTTTATATTTATGTTTGTGTGTAACTCAGATTGTTACTTTAAAGCAGCCATTCTTAACCTTTTCTTCCTCGGACCAAATAGACATGAGAGATATTTCATAAGGAATAATAAAGAGTGCACAGATCAACTGATAGATTTTTCTCGCGAATTTTTAAATAGTTTAATGCCCATGGCTGGTTAACAATTTTGACTGGCCTTTACCTGGCCACCGACAAAAACTTGGTGGGCCACAGGTTAAGTTACGCTGCTTTAAACGATCTTCCCGTTACTCCAAAACTCCAAAGCTTCAATATTTGTATCCCAATGGTAAATGATACCAGTCACCCATCCAAAGGTTGACCCAGGCCAACGTTGGTTAACTCTCGCGTTCGCTAATCCGGCGCTATAGCTGCATGTGCCAACCACCTGAGTATTATATTTGATATTGTATTAATTATAATTTTTTGTTACAAAAAAAAACACCTTTTAAAAAAATCATTGAAATTTTAGCCAGCTAGTTTGAATTTTGAAATTTTAATTTTGAGCATTATGAAAATGAATTTTATTGTCTTTTATTACTTCTTCAATCACATTATACCATTAGGAACGTGTTTCCTTTGCCGATGCATACGAATTAATGTGCGGTTTTTAAACCATTCGATTTTATTTGTTGGCATCCTGTTTCTGTTGTTGGAGCTTTCCAATGTTTAGTATAATCTATGTAATATGGTATTTAATATATCAATCTAATTGCTGATTTTCTAACACTTTCATTCAATTGTCATTTTGGATGTGTAATATACAATCCAAAAATTGTTATTGGATAATTTGATATGGTAGTGGTGGCGAACCTATAACCCGCGAGTCAGACACTGATCCACGAGAGCCACGCGTTGATTTTGATAAATTTATATTTTACGCCATAACATTAGAAAGTATAAAAAAATTGAATTATAAATATTTAATGTTGAATTTATTAAACGACGTTGGATTACTTATTTCTTAGTACTTGTGTGTGACCGATGACAGTCCGCCATAAGAACAGGGATGTAGAGGTCGTTTAAATAGAGAAGAACCCCAGGCTGCGAAAGATTTTAAAGGTCGCTTGTTATGTACGCATTTTAAGGAAAGTAAACCTTTTTAGAGGATGTTTAAAGTGAGAACCAGAAACAAAGGGCTAAACTGTCAAATGTTTCTTTTAGCAAATTTTCGGTGTTTCAAAATGATTGGTGTTCTTTTTACCTACTAACTTAGTGACCCACGGGCTAGTATTAAAAAATTAACGAACATAGTTTTATGTCTAAACTCTAAACTTGACATCAAATAAAATCTATTAAATTTAGATAAAACACCTGAAATATTTGTATTTCCTCCATTGGAGGAAAAAAAATGAAACACTTGAAATTCGTGAAATTTTGACCATTTTCAAACCCCCATAACTCGGTGTATTTTTTTTCAATCGATTTTGATGAATATTTAAGGGCGAAAAACTTTGGAATATTTTCTTTAAAGTCATGCATGCGAAATTAAGCGTAACCCCTTCCGCCCCCATCTAGCGCCCCTGTGAAAAAAAAAGTTTTTTTTTTAAATGTCCAACTTTGACGATGTCTACGGAGTTGGACAAATTTTTTCGACTCAATCCACCATAAAGGCATTAAAATTTGATCAATTCCCTATGCAGTACTCAAAGAACGAAGTTCCTACCACGATTTGGCACCAAGTTATAGGTGTTTAAAAAAGTGCATTTTGAGATTTTTCGCACATAACTCAGTGACTTTTCAACCAAAATTGATGATTCTTTCGGGAAAAAAATCCCGGTTATGGCGGTTTAGAAATGGTCGAAATTTTACGAATTTGAAGTGTTTCATTTTTTTCCTTCAGTATATTTCGTTATTTGCATATGGGAAAATGATTTTTAAATATTTAATGCAGGGGCGTTCACTCCATGGTACATCTTAGATATAATTTTGAAATGAGATACGATAACTTTGTTTTACCAATAAATTCGCAGTTTCAGTTTAAACTATAGTTTCCACTAAAGGATGGTCATTATCAAACTCTTAGTGTCAGAATGATGATTTCCTAGTCGAAACTATAGTCTCTATGTAAACTGACATATCAAATATAAAGTGATTGTTTTTCATTTTCCAGTTATTTTTACTTCAGCAGTTTGGATTATGGGATAGGGCCTGCTTCAGCTGATTAAAATAAGGAATACCTTATTTGATTAATAAACAATTTCTATCAACTCATTCAAGAGATTGCAAGATTAGAAATTATACTGAAGTCTTGGTGGAGTCTGCCCTCGTTTTTGTAGCATAGGCCATGGTTGGCCTCACTATGGCTTTATACACTGATGAACAAAATTAGCGTACCACCTATAAATTTTTAAATTTATAAAAAAAAACTTCACAAGCAGGCTTTTAAATTGCACATTTCATTTTAATTTGGTCTCTTCCTAATATTTAAACTGAGGTTAAGACTTGTTTGGCACTAATTTGCCATGTTGCATCATTATGGTAAACAATTATGGTACCGTTTTGGTTCGGTTTTCCTGTTTTTTGCAAACTCATTGTTAGATTTTCATTTTGTTCGGGTGAAATGCCTCCAGCAAGAAATTTATGTGGGCATGATGCAGTTAAAATTGTCGTCTTGATGGAAGAGAGGTATACCAACGTCAGGTTACTCGGAGGTATGGTATGGTCGATGTGTCTAGTGGCTTAGGGAAACAGGTACTCATGCTAGGAGAGCAGAGCAAGGCCGACCAAGGTCCAGGGGCCAAGTGGAGGATCGTTTCAAACGCCAACATACTTTAAGAAATTGGTTTTGAATTGGAAATTGGTTACAGAAAATGAGACAAGCAAAATTTCTTTTGAGGTAAATCGTTCGTACAACTGCTGGAAATGCCGAAAAACGATTAAATTTAATTTTTCTTCAAAAATGTATTTTTGTATTTTTTCAAGTCTAGAATCCCATTCTGAACACTATTTGTTCATAAAAATTATTTGTGAGACTTACAGAAACTGTGAAAAGCAAAATTTCTTTTGACGTAAATGTTTCGTACAACTCTGGAAATGCCGAAAAACGATTAAATTTATATTTTCTTCAAAAATTTATTTTTGTATTTTTTCAAGTCTAGAATCCCATTCTGAACACTATTTGTTCATAAAAATTATTTGCGAGATTTACAGAAACTGAGACAAGCAAAATTTCTTTTGATGTGGATCGACTGAAAATGCCGAAAAACGATTAAATTTAATTTAATTTTGTTCATGAAAATTATTTGTGAGACTTACAGGAACCGACACAAGCAAAATTTCTTTTGACGTGGATCATTCGTATAACTGCTGGAAATGCCGAAAAACGATTAAATTTAATTTTTCTTCAAAAATTTATTTTTGTATTTTTTCAAGTCTAGAATCCCATTCTGAACACTATTTGTTCATAAAAATTATTTGCGAGACTTACAGAAACTGAGACAAGCAAAATTTCTTTTGATGAGGATCGACTGAAAATGCCGAAAAACGATTAAATTTAATTTAATTTTGTTAATGAAAATTATTTGTGAGACTTACAAGAACCGACACAAGCAAAATTTCTTTTGACGTGGATCATTCGTACAACTGCTGGAAATGCCGAAAAACGATTAAATTTAAGTTTTTTTCAAAAATCTATTTTTGTATTTTTTCAAGTCTAGAATCCCATTCTGAACACTATTTGTTCTTAAAAAATTTTTGTGAGACTTACAGAAACTCTGAAAAGCAAAATTTCTTTTGACGTAAATCGTTCGTACAACTGCTGGAAATGCCGAAAAACGATTAAATTTAATTTTTCTTCAAAAATTTATTTTTGTGTTTTTTCAAGGTTTCAAGGTTTTTCACCAGAAACGAGATCAAAAGTCGACTTCGAGATGTCCGAAATGTGACGATTTCTTCTAAAACAGTAAGAAGAAGGCTCAATGAATCTAGATTGAAAGCAAGACACCCCACAAAAGGCCCTATTTTAACCATACCTTGTACAATTCTTGTAGTGATCCGAGGAAGAGCACTTAACTCTCAGAGGTACATCCAAGAGATTTTGGAATAACATGCCGTACCTTTTGCACCATAGGTTCAATTTTTTGTTTGACGAGGTTGGCATTCAACGTTTAGTGTGGCTAGCGCATAATCCTGACCTGAACGTCATTAAACACGTTTGAGATAAGCTTAAACGATGTATCCGACCTCGAAATCCTCCTCCTAAAAACTTGGCTAACCTGAAAATGCGGTTCTTGAAGAATGGCATAACATTCCCCAAGATTTCACCACAAACTTTTTCCATGGCATCCAAAGACGGAAAGTTATTCGAGCTTTACACGATCTTGAAACCGTTAAAAATTTAAATTTTTTTTTTAATTTTCACCGAAAATTTGAAAAATTTTGATTAATTTTTCCTTTTGCACCATAGGCGATAATTTTTGGTTTGACGAGGTTGGCATTCAACCTTTAGTGTGGCCAGCGCATAGTCCTGACACGAAGGTCATTAAACACGTTTGAGATCAGTTTAAACGATGTATCCGACGTCGAAATCTTCCTTCTAAAAACTTGGCTGGCCTGAAAACGCGGTTCTTGAAGAATGGCATAACATTCCCCAAGATTTCACCACAAACTTTTTCCATGGCATCCAAAGACGGAAAGTTATTCGAGCTTTACACGATATTGAAACCGATAAAAATTGAAATTTTAATTTTTTTCATTTTCACCGAAAATTTGAAAAGATATTGATAATTTTTACTTTCTCCGTTACGAAGTACGAGAAAGTATTGTAATCGTGAAAAAAAATTCAAAAATGTTTCTTACAGAAATATCCGTTTTAGGGTCCTTAGATGCCATTTCAACAATTTCTGAAAAAAAAATGTGTCTGTGTACCAGGAGTAACAGGATTGCAGAAATGAAAAGAGTAATTTGGGCGCAAAAATAATTTCACGTTTTTAATTTATTTTTAACTAAATTTTCACACAAAAATTTCTACCAGGAGTAACAGGATCGCAGAAATGAAAAGAGTAATTTGATCATGAAAATAATTTAACGTTTTTAATTTATTTTTAACAAAATTTTCACACAAAAATTTCCACCAGGAGTAACTGGATCGCAGAAATGAAAAGAGTAATTTGGGCGCGAAAATAATTGCACATTTTCCATTTATTTTTAACAAAATTTTCACATAAAAATTTATACCAGGAGTAACAGGATTACAGAAATGGCGCGAAAATAATTTTACGTTTTCAATTTATTTTTGCTTTCTCCGTTACGAAGTATGGAAAAGTATTGTGATCGTGAAAATTTAATTTTTTCCGGAAATATCCGTTTTGGGGTCCCTAGATGCCATTTCAACAATTTCTGGAATTTCTTTTTGTGTCCGTATGTGTGTCTCAAAAAGTAATCAAGCAATTGATATGAAACTTTGAACATAAAACTTATTTGACAATACAAAGAACTGAAAATCTTTTGGTAAAATTTTGTACACCTTAACCGTTTTTTGTTTTTTTCCAATATTGTTTTAAATATGAAAAATATCACAAAAACATTCAAATACGAATTGAAAATCACAAAAAATAAACATCTTTTGTTTGAAAGTATTTTGGATAAAATTATTGGTTTTCGAGAAAAAGTTAATTAATTTATTTTTCATTTTTTAGGTTAAAATTATGAAACGATAATAATTACATCTTTAAATGAATAATAATTGTAGAGAATACCAAAAACAATAAGTTTTTTCGAAATCTCTTTAGTTTTTAAGTAAACTGACTTTTTATCTTTCATAATTTTGACGTTTTAAACGTCAGTTTCATCCGAGTGTACAAAACGCTCGATGCACATTTAAAATATGATCTAAATTGAAAATAAACGATAAAATGTAAAATATAAACCATGATACCATCAAATCGGAGAAAGTAACATGATGGCCACATCACCATTTTTTCTTTCCTCTTCTTTACAATCATTTTTTTTAATCATTGATAAAAAATGTATTTTAAGATTCAAACAATTTATTCAAAATAGGTGCGCTAATTTTGTCGATCAGTGTAGATTCGGGTCTTACTTTCTACGGACGTATAGCAATTGTTCCAAATCTTGTCCTTCAGACACCCTTCTAGCTTTAGTGGTTTGTGCAGCATGGCTTCATTTGTCAAAATTCTACTTCTATCAATCTGGAATTCCCACAGAAATCCACAGGTGGACTTAAATTTAATTTTAAAATAAATTAGTTCCAGTTACTTATTTTTACCCACTTTGGTATCATTGGATGGTTCTCTTCCAGACAAAAAAATTTTATTCAGAACTTTTTTTGATCAGATGCAAAATTTAGAAATCGAGATATTTTATTGCTTTAGGCGGCGTTTTCTTCTATAGATCCGTAGTTTTCAGCAGAATCTCTATAAAAAAATTAAACACAATTATAAGATTTGGTGCTCAAAAAAAACAGCGATGATTTCTAAGGTACAAAATGCGATATTCAAGATTCCGCGTAAACAATGAATTTTCGTACCTCAATGTAAAGAAAATTTCATTCGTGAAAACGAAAACAATTTCGTCGAAAACTTCGGATGAGTCAAAAAACCACAAAATTCACTTTTTTTCAAACACCCATAACTGCCAAATCGTCGTAGGAACTTCATTATTTGAGTCGTGGGCAGGTAATTGAATATATTTCAATGCCCTTTTGGTGGATCGAGTCGACACATTTTTTCCAACTCGGTACACGTTGCCAAAGTTGGACGTTTTTTTGGCCAAAAACGTGTTTTTTTTTGTTCGCGGGTTGAAGGGTTTGAAAAGGGATCATTCCAATCTGAGTTTGCCAAAATGGGATTTTTTCCGAAAAAATCATCAAATTTGGTTAAAAAGTCACTGAGTTATGTGCGAAAAAACTCAAAATGCACCCATAACTTAGTGCTAAATCGTCGTAGGAACTTCGTTTTTTGAGTCCTGCATAGGGATTTATCAAATTTTAATGCCTTTACGGTGGACTGAGTTAACAAAATTTTTCCACCTCCGTAGACATCGTCAAAGTTGGACATGGTTTCCTGAAAAAACTTTTTTTTTCACAGGGGCGAAAGAGGGGAGCGGAAGGGGTTACGCTTAAGTTCGCATGCATGATTATAAAGAAGACACTTAAAAGTTTTTCGCCCTCAAAGATTCATCAAAATCGATTGAAAATACGCCGAGTTATGGCGGTTTGAAAATGGTCGAAATTTCACGAATTTCAAGTGTTTTATTTTTTTTCCACCAGTGACTTTAAAAAGAAATTAACATATATTATTATTATTATTAAATAATTTTAAAGTAAATTGCCGAAATACGATACCAATTTATCATCCATTAGGGGGTGCAAATGTCAATCATTCCAAGATATACATTTCATTAAAGGGGAGGCTATTTAAACAAAATTGTCGTGGGTTGGACCATTTTAAATTGGCAATCAAACCATATCCTGCACTCTAAGCCATAATACGCACGTGTGCATTTTGCTTCGAAAGTGGACGTGGCAGAAGTCTTCAGAAACGCGGAAGGGGCAAAACCTTCTTGTCAAAAATAATGAACAGTTGCGTGTATGATGTGAAACTTAATATTTTCAAATTCTCCACTCTCCTGTATACATCTTCATAAGTTAAATCTCTTTTATATTCGAATACAATAGTGAAACGTGAAGTAAATTATAGCATTTATAATCAATGAAGAAATTGCGTGGTAATGATTATAATTCAACTAAACCCAGTTTACTTCCTTTGACTACTGCATTCTTTATTTTGAGACAGTACCAATTGCTCCTACCTGGCACGAAGTAAATTATTATTTCATATCGAGTGGATCATTTCCTTAAATCAAATTAACAATTAGTTGCAAATATTAATTGAGAATTGAATGAGAAAATAAACATTTAATTTTTAAATGCCACCACTGACATTTTCGTAAAGTTCACGACAGATTTAAAAAATCTAGGCTCAAGGTGAGGGGCAATTGCTTTACCTATAGATACGAGAATTTGCAAATTACTATGTATTGTTTTATATAATATTCAGTGGGTGAGATATAAATTTTAAATAATGAACACCCTCAAAACCTCGAGGCGACTTTTAATAATAATTCTAACTGGCTGAAAGACTTGGGTCGCCTAACAAAGAGCAATAAAGTACTTCATTATTAATCATGGTGATGGTTGCGACTGTTACTACATGGTAATTCATTATATAATCACTTACTATGTTTTTTACCACAATTTATTTGATGTATGTACAAATATTACATATACATGATAATGACAGTAAAACGTCGAAACTTAAGTCGTGATATGTATGTATATGTAATATTTGTACATACATCAAATAAATTGTTGTAAAAAACATAGTAAGTGTTTTATTCAGTGATTATACTTTATTATTATATATTCTAAGCAAATGAAATCAATTGTTTTAAAATAAAAAACATACATAAACATAAATACAAAACTCAAGGTTTTTTTTTTGTTTTGGATTTGGCGTTAACCATCCGGTGAAATTCAGGGTTCGGTTTAGCAAAACCTAACGTGCACAATCAACAAGTAGTAATAAATACCTACTGCAAACGGGAATAGATGTGATGATCGAGAGCGAACAAGTTAATTTAATTTATACAATTTTATAAATTCATTAAAATAGTTCTCGGTTAGATGAAGGGAGACGTGGCCGGTTGCATGCCGATCGCCATCATCTCCTCATACCGCCAATTAGGCAGAGGCATATTTATATAATTACGAAAACAACGTCCAAACAGAAGACGAAGGAAAAAAAAGCGTAGCACTACACTACTAGTTTGAGCTGTAATAGGAAGAACCGGTCCAGAAGAAACCCCGAAGTGATTTCATGACTACTTGAATGATACTGATTGCTCGTTAGATTTCCCCACAAAACAAACGGTCCGTCTTCTGTCCTGACCTTATATGAATAAGATGATGTTACAATGTTACATTTAATGATATTTTTTTTTGTGGTTGATCTAGATATTAATACATATTATATTACGGAGTTTTAATTAGTAATGATTGGCATAACAACTTTTTATAGGATGCTCGCACGAATGAAATAATACAAATTCCATCAATCTATTGTATCTTTTGAGTATTTTCCTTAACGTACAGAAAAAAAAAATTTATTCAGATAATTTATAAATGATACGTGAGGCTATCGACCCGAGACATAGGAAAATTATTAATTAAAGAAAAATAAGTTATTTACCCGTTTTGGTGATTCGATCTAATGAATTGATTAAGTTTGTATGTGGGAATAAATAGTTTGAAGGGATATTTAGATTTCGGTCGGTCAAAAATTGGTTGAAAGCAGTTTTATTATTACGATTTTTAGCACTTGAATTGGTCAGTTTTATTCATCTTCTACATTACCCAAAGTTGTTAGTAACTTCGTTCATAAAATTCTGGTTTCAGAAAATAAAATTTAAAAAAAGATCGATTTTTTTCAATTTTCTTCCTTAAGCGAAAGTTTGGAATAGAGATGGGCAAAATGACTCTTTTTTGTGAGTCGATTTATTGCAAAGAGTGGACTTAAAGAGACTCTACATGACTCATGATTGTATTGAATTGGAGAAAGTGATGAGCAAAATAAAGGTCCTTCACTTCCTGACTCAAAATGACTGATTTCTAATGAATTACTAGTCTCCAGTCTGGAATCAAAAAAAGATACCTGGGTATATATAGGATGAATCCCAGCAATTTGGATTTTGTGAAAGGGAATTAATTGTTGGGGGCTTTGCAGGATTTGTTTGTGGTTGATACTTAGAACCCAAATTTGTAGACAGTCGATGGATCCTTGGAGCGATATTTGGGAGTTTTCTAAGGTAACGGAATGGGAGATAAGAGCTGTAGAAATACTGCGTAGGATTAAAAAAAAATGAGTCCGGGTTATAAATATCGGAACAGAATTAATTATATAAAATAGGAGATAGCAGAGAGTCTTGCGGGACACCTTGACTGGTAGGAGCATGGCTGGTGGAATTTAGCGGTTCTATTAGATAGGATATCGCGAATAAGAAGAATAATATATCGCATCCCTAGAGAAATAGTGTCGTAACTTCAAAATCAGCATTGATATTTTCAAATACTGTTATATGTTACATACGACAATATTTTAAAAAGTTTAGTAAATTTGTTGATTTCGTAATGTCTATTGTAAGGGAATGCTTTGTAGATGCAGTTATGGCAGTATTCTAGTTGAAAGTAGAACAAAATAAACAATGAAAAACGATAAATACACAAAACTCTACTTTTGGAAATTACCACACTTTTCTTGTCGGGGGATAATTAAAATTGAAAGCCCTCACTTGTTGCAGAAGCATTAAATAAATTAAATAAAGACGAAAAGTAGCCTGAATGTATGAATTTTCAAACTGTTCATGACTTAAAATTATGTCTTGGAAGACTATAAACAAATTATTATTTCAATAAGTACCAAATGTAGGTGATAAGTAACAAACTGACAACACATGTAAATCGGGTGCAAATAAATAAAAGTAGAATTGTTAAAAAAATATCTTTACCTCCGCGGAACTAATATGGTGTCGAGTCAGTGAAAAAAATGAAGAAAATATTTACAATTATTGTTCTAAACAAGGATTTGGTACTTAAGTTAAAGTTGATAGTAATGGTGGTAGGTGGGCCTTATCCTAAAATCAAACTAATTAAATCCAAGACATGATTTTACCAAATATTCATTTTGAACTAAACATAAAATTCATATTTGTGTTTGCTTCTCCTGGAAGATTGACATTTTACAGAAACCTTATCTTGTTTTTAATTGAGTGAAGTGTAGGATAGGGCCCACCCACCACTATCAATTCAATCAAATTTAAGTTACGGTACAGTTTTTAATGCTTTTTCTTCGTTAAAGCTTTGACATTTAACCTGTAAAAATCAAAAAATAAAAAAATCCAAATTTCAATCATCCATTGTGTATTCGTTTTTGAGGATAATTGTCGAATCGATTGGCAAATTAAAATTTTTTTGAACGAAACGTATTGTTGTAAAAAATCTTACTGATATGTATGCACAGGTATTTGTTTAATACTCAAAAAGCGAGCGAAAACGAAATGTCTGCAGTCAAATTTTAGGTTTTTTAATGTGAAGCCGTTCAATTTATGAAAAATTTTCCATCAATGGATTCCCCATATCAAAAATATATGACCAAACTGAATGGTGCTAAAAATCTCGTTGTAAATTACAGGCCAATTTCCAGTTTATTCCCTATTCCCAAAAATTTTGAAAAATTCATATCTACATTTCTTTCCTCGGATTCAGGTACGGTTCATCAAAAGCCACCAATATTTGAATATATGAAGACTACATAGTGAATGTTTTGGAGGAGAGCAAACAGGTTGATTCTGTTTATACAGACTTTGCCAAGGCGTTTGACACTGTCAAACATTAAGCATTCTCGGTCTACTTTTTGACTGGATGCCTTATTTACGTTGTAGAACTCGGAGAGTACCTGCGGGTTACTTTTTGTTCTCTTTCATCTCGGTTTCTTTTGTGGTACCCTAAGGCTCCCATCTAGGACCACTTCTTTTTAATGTTTTTAGAAATGATATCATTTCTTGTTTTCTACACTCCCAATTCCTCTTGTTTGCTGTTGATATGAAAATCTTCACAGCTTTAACAAATACCAATTTTTCTTAACTCCTCCAGGACTTTAACAGATTTAATGAGTGGTGTATTTCAAATACAATACGGCTGAATGTTATATCTGCAGCATAATATCTTTCTCCAAACATTGATTACCAATCTTAAATAGTTGTTTCAATAATAATATGGGTAATATGCCTTCAGTGTGTTCCTTCAAATAAGGACTTAGGTGTGCTCCTTACCAATAACTGGATCTTTTCGGAGCATAGGTAAAATTACCTCGAAGACTTTCCAAATGTTT
The DNA here is from genome assembly GCA_910593695.2 of Ocypus olens. Taxonomy (NCBI): domain Eukaryota; kingdom Metazoa; phylum Arthropoda; class Insecta; order Coleoptera; family Staphylinidae; genus Ocypus; species Ocypus olens. The sequence continues at coordinate 15,274,722 of OU343047.1, forward strand.
GCGTTCCTGAATAGAAATTCTTACGAATTCCAAAATCCGTCATCCATGATTAAATTGTTTGTATGGCTTGTTCGTTCACAATTGGAATATTGCGCCTTAATTTGGTGTCTCTACACCGCACAAGATATTGGTGCAATCGAATGTGTCCAGAAAAAATCCTTAAATTTTTGCCTTTCAAGTTTAGAATGCAGCAGGATCGTGACTATCACGAATTATATGTTTGGTTTAGCAACACTTCAACATAGGCGCTTTTGTAGGGATATTTTTTTATCCACAAGTTGCCTCATAGCTTCATTAATTCTCTTCAAATACTTGGAGCAATTGGCATCCACGTGCCATCGAGACATCTAAGAGGCAAATCTGGGCAAAATGCCGCTTTTAAAGACACGTACATTTTCAAGATAAAAATCATCCTCAGGATGGTCAAGAGATTAAGACTCGATTTTGGGTCTCAGGCATTTACCTTAGATGGCAGATAGTGTCGTCGGATTTTACTCCACAGAAAAAATCAAGGTTTTTCCCCAGAGAGAAGAAATATTTTAGAAAATATGCAACTTTAACACCCTCCCAAAGGATGTTTTTAAAGTCTGAGGGTCATCAAAATCAGATGATCTTCTCCATTCTCGTTTCCAATGCCTTAGTATATTTAATTTACACATCAAAATAAAATTATTGGAGTATTATATGTTTCCAGTAGCCGATCTGAAAAGTATGTAGTACGAGATGTCTGAGCTGAAGGAGAAATTTCGGGTTAAAAACCGACGAATAGGTACTACAAGTTGAGAGTGGTAGAACATTGAACACCTATTCGTAATCCCAGAATATTTAATACCAAGTCAATATAAAACCTCAGGGCAGCAATAAGTCCACCTTTTCTATGTGTAAACAATTAAAAATTACGTTTAAAACACAGTAGCGTCTAACTGTACGAAAAAAGGCCATTTCAGAAACTGAAACTGAAAACTTTAAGTTATTATAGCTGATGTTTTGTTTTCACCAACATAAATCAAATATGCGTTAAAAAATATAAAAAAATGGTTTGAACAAAACTGGGTTTCTGCATTGGAACATAGGAATTCGGGTTAAGAAAGTGTGGATCAAAATTGGTGTAACCATCTATAATTTGCTACAGCCAATTTGTAAATGTTAATAATATAAATATTACGGAATGAACACTGGACATTAAGGACCCACATGGGCATTTTTTTGTTCAGAAAACTGAGCGCCTGGATGAGATTTGACTATGAGGCCTAGAGGCGAGAGCTTTCTAGGACAGTTTAACCTTTGACCCATTACTTCTCATTATACAACGAGTACAACAATCATCATGGGTTTTAGTGACAATTATTGGCGATGTGATTTACATTAGATAATGTATCTGTGATACAAACTCTTCTTTATTAACGAAAGAACAGATATTTAGCAGTGATTCTATTCAGTTTCTCAAATTGAGTTTGGAAATTTGAAATTCTTTTGAAAAAAATTGTCATGGGTTAAGGTAAGTTTTAATGATAGAGTACAGCTAGAGCATGTTTTAAAAAGGTGGTTAATTTCTGTTAAACTATTAATCCAAGTTTAGTTGATTTTGTTTAATCTATAGATTCGGGATGCAGAGGGATTTTATTAGTTTATGGTTGAAAATCTTTTGAACTAGGCAAAAATTGTGCTAATGTTGGTGAATAAGTTCTTTATTTGATTAAACAGTAAAATGTTATAGGATCTTTATTTAAAAGTAGAATTGAAAAAAATTTTTTAAATAAAATAAATAACACCTCGTTTGGTCAGTGTTATACAAACAGTTATTCATTTGTAATGTTACTAAGAGCATACAAGCAAAAAAAAATTGCAGTTTAAATATCTCAATGTGTACTATAAAAAATGAAGCACTTTTAGTAAGGGTGGTTTAGTGGTGGTGTGTATGTGGGATGAGTGTTACACAGGAAAGTGAGGGTTACCACCAGAGGCACCGCTCTCGGTTGTCTGCAAACACGCCACTAATTGGGTCACGTGGATCATGTTTTAATTGGCAGGCCTGTTTGCTCGGCGGCGTTTTAGTGCGGGGCCGTCCCGGATCGGCTTACCCTCGCCCAAAGGGGTACTGAACCCTGGGTTTCGCTTTACCACGCGCGCTCTTTCCCGGACTCATGTTTCTTTTACGGCGACGAATATTTATTTTCCATCAACGCGCCCGGAACGGAGAGACCTCGATCAATTCCCAAATCATGACTAGCAATTGCCGTAATATCAACACCAATCATAAACCTCATAAGGCCCCGTCAAGATGACATGAATTAATAACAAACTCGGGCCCTTAATAATATATTTCGCGTATGACTAAATTACCAAACAAGTTCGGAGCGGTATCGAACGTCTACGTTGGTAATAATGTTCCATTTAAATACCTGCTTGTTTGACTTAATAAATCAGCTAACCGTAAAATTATAAAACGGGGCCATGAATCACAACTTGCAGGTAAAGGATGAAAGCAAAATTACATAATTAACATTCGTATAAATTATTCAATAGCCGCATTAACAATACTTAGTTACTTCTTTAAACTAACAGACGTACGGTGGATTTCAACTACATGCTCGTGAGCATTTATTGTTTGTTATTCCAACGGGAGCCTAATGTATTCATCGAAAACATTACCAACCATGAACAATCTATGTGAGAATTACCAACAATAATACTATCATGCCATTAATAATTACAAAAGTAACATTTTTTATCTTCATGTTTATTTAATTTACATATGCATATACATACAATTTGTAAATGTATCTCCAGCAGGATTTGAACCAACGATCTTCAGTTTGCTAGACTGGCGCTCCAAAGACAGTTTTTTAAAAGGTAAGTTTCAAGATTTCGAACACGAAAAAAATTCCGCTTAAAAGATGAGTGAATTTTCATCCTAAATAAGGATTTGTGGTAGTCTTATCAAATATTCTTGAGATTAAAAGGTTGGTAACACTGCGAACTAGAGTTGTACCAAGCACTCGAGGCGTGTAGCGTAGTGGCCATCTTAAATTCAATTGGTTCCGAAGATTTGTTGCCGCGTTATCTGAATACTTTCTCATTCTGCACAAATTTCACCCCCACACGTTTCGAATACTATTAATTCTGTTTGTAATATGGGCCGATTCAATTCTTACTACGCCACGGATTCTAGATATTCTATTAGCATTACATTAATTCAATCTAGATTTCCGGTGCAATAGCAAATATTTACATTTTTATAATTAAATAATTACGGTTTGTTAATTTATATGAATCGACATGTATAAAATGGGATAGAAATCTTCAATTTCCATACGTTATGCATGACAAGTGGGTTCGGCCCCTTTTGTGCTCGCCGTGAAACGAGTTGGGCATGCGAAACCACACGTGTGAGCTAATGAGAAATTTATTCGATTTAATGCATTTTTTATTCAAAACGAGATTATTAACCCAACATCATTGGGAATTTTAATATCCCTCCGACGAATGTGAGTAAGTTATAAATACGGCAGTCATGGACACTTTTTGATTTAGCCATAATGACATTCCATCCCCACTGAAATTTCCAGAGCATAGAAATTTAATATTAGTCTGGCATTATCTAATTTCTTTAGAAAAATAGCTACGTAGCTCGTTCTGACGTTTTAACATATGTTTCGGATCAAGAAATCCATGTAAATGAGCGACGCGCGGACGCAGAAAGAATATAAGTTACAAAGAAAACAAATGTGTAATGTTTTAATTATATTGTGCGCTTTGGAGATAAAACTGTTAGATTGTCTCCGGTTACAAAAGCATCAATCAACCGATGATGGCGACTATTTAAATGAATCTGTTCGAGTCGAGCTATGTCGATTCGACAATTTATTATCTCGATTAATGAAAGCGTTTAATCACAGTTGGATTTGATTCGAGCACTCAATTGTATCATATATAAATTGTTGATAGTTTGAATCGAATTCATTATCGCAATCTGGAATATAATCAATGGTATGGATTAGTATTGTGTCGAAATACGTAACATCTCTGATTGCTAAATGAGGAATTCGAATGGATTTTGTCGATTTCTTATAAGTCGAGACCTTGGTACGCCCATCAATATTTTCCCACCAAACTCTACATCCTCGCTTGAGGATGACATTGTACCTTCAAAAAGGCTTAGCCGCTAGAGAATAAATAAATAAATATTGCTACAATATAAAAGAGGCGTATTAGCTATAACAATAATAAGGTGTTTTTAGTATACATTATTTAACTATTTTCTGACGTTATTTAACATTTTTACAATAATTATTTGTCATTAAAACACAGTGAATTTTTTCAACCCAGGTACATTTTTCTACATAAATATTAGAAAGATAACATTTTCTTTTAACTTATAATTAATTAGTTTACTTTGTGAAAACTGTTGGACAATCAAAATTGTTTGCCGGGCGGAACATTTTTCTGAGAAAAATTCGCATGGTGGTTGTGTTCGTTATTCGTCTACGTCAATAAAGCCAAAAAAAAAATGGTGATGTGGCCATCATGTTACTTTCTATGACTTGATGGTATCATTTATAATTTACGTTTTTACTTTCTCCGTTACGAAGTACGAGATCTTATTTGATAATCTGAAGAACTGAAAAGCTTTTGGTAAAATTTCGTACACCGGAAGTGGACGTTTACCTCAACTGTTTTTTTGTTTTTTGCCAATATTTTCTTAAATATGAAAAATATCACAAAAATATTCAAACAAACTTTGAAGACAACAAAGAAATGAACATCTTTTGCTTGAAAACATTTTTCATAAAATCATTTTTATTCGAGAAAAAAATTTATTATTATTTTTTTAATTTTTGGTTTATAATTATAAAACAATAATAGTTACAGAAATGTTATGTTAATAATAATTGTACAGAATGCCAAAATGATCAACTTCTAAAGAATAAGTTTTTTTCGAAATCTCGTTAGTTTTTGAGTAAACCGAGTTTTTGAATTTGAAGTATAATTTTTCCATCTTTCATGATTTTGTAGTTTTAAACGTCAGTTTCCTCCGAGTTTACAAAGCGCTCGATGTACATTTAAAATATGATTTCAATTGAAAATAAACCCATGAAAACGTAAATATAAAGTCGGAGAAAGTAACATGATGGCCACATCACCATTTTTATGGTATATTTTCAATTGAAATCATATTTTAAATGTACATCGAGCGTTTTGTAGACTCGGATGAAATTGACGTTTGAAACGTCAAAATTATGAAAGATGGAAAGATGGAAAAATTCAAAAACTCAGTATACTCAAAAAAAACGTATTCTTTATAGGTTATTAATTTTGGCATTCTCTACAATTATTATTCACATAAATTTGCTGTAACTATTATCGTTTCATAATTATAAAAAATTGAAGTCTCGAAAAAGACTTCTAAAAATAGTCCTAATTAAAAAGTCCCAAAAAAATCTAATAAAAGTCCTGAACAAGAAAGTCTTGAAAAAGATTTCTAAAAATAATCCTAATTAAAAAGTCCTAAAAACCCTAATAAAAGTACTGAACACGAAAGTCCCGATAAAAAAGTCGTGACAAATAAATGTCTTCTAAAACATTTCCTTCAAAATGACCAGAAATAATGTCCTGAAAAAAGAGTTCTGTCAAAAAAAGGTTCTGAAAACAAGTCCTGGAGAGAAACAGTTTTGAGAGTAAAGTCTTGAAAAAAGAGTCCTCTTAAAAATTTGTGAAAAAAGTCCAGAAAAAAAGTACTGCAAGAAGAGTCCTAAGAAATTAAGTCTTCATATAAAGCACCAGAAATAAATGTCCTCAAAAAAATCCCGGAAGAAGTCCGAAAAAGTGTCTCGAAAAAAAGTCCGGAACAAGAAGTCCTGAAAATTAATCCTATAAAAAATGTCCTGAAATATAGAACTGAAAAAAGTCCTGTAAAAAAAAATTCCCGAAAAAAGTAATTAAGAAAATTCAGAAAAGAATCCCGAAAAGAAGTCCTGAGGTTCTTAAGAAATTCTCGAACAAGTCCCAGTCCTGAAGATAAAGTCTTGAAAAAAGAATCCTGATAAAAGCCGCGAAGAAAAGTCCTGAAAAAGTTTCCATACAAAATACCACAAATAAATTTCCGGAAAAAAGCCCCAAAAATTCTGAAAGAAAGCTAAAATAAGTTCAGAAAAAGAGTCCTGACGAAATATCATAAGAAAATTGCCCTAAAAATAACATGTTTAGAAAATAAACAAACAAATTTCTGGAAAAAAATAATTGTAAAAAGTCCTTAAAAAGATCTGAAGAAATTATCCTGAAAAAGAAATCCCAAAGTGTGTTGAAAAAAAAATCCTGCAAAATGGCTTAAAATAAGTTCTTAACAAAATTCCATAAATATAAAGTTTTGAAAATAAAAGGAGAATGTTTTCTGAAAAAATCGCGAAATATCATAAAAAATGGTGATGTGGCCATCATGTTACTTTCTCCGACTTGATGGTATCGTAGCCATTTATATTTACGTTTTCATGGTTTATTTTCAACTGAAATCATATTTTAAATGTAAACGAGCGTTGTGTAAACTCGGATGAAACTGACGTTTAAAACGTCAAAATTATGAAAGATGGAAACATTATACTTCAAATTAGAAAACTCAGTTTACTCAAAAACTAAAGGGATTTCGAAAAAAACTTATTCTTTGTAAGTTGTTCATTTTAGTATTCTTTACAATTATCATTCAAACAAATTTGCTGTAACTCTTATCGTTTTATAATTATAAACCAAAAATTAAAAAAATAATAATAAATTTTTGTCTAGAATAAAAATGATTTTATGAAAAATGTGTTCAAGCAAAAGATGTTCATTTCGTTGTCTTAAATGTTTGTTTAAATGTTTTTGTGATATTTTTTATATTTAAGAAAATATTGGCAAAAAACAAAATTTTACCAAAAGCTTTTCAGTTCTTCGGATTATCAAATAAGACGTATGTTCAAAGTTTCATATCAATTGCTCTATTAGTTTTTGAGATACAGCGCACACAGACAGACACACACACACACACACACAATTTTTTTTTCCAAAAATTGTTGAAATGGCATCTAGGGACCCCAAAACGGATATTTCCGTAAAAAAAATTTTGAAAAAAAAATCACGATCACAATACTTTCTCGTACTTCGTAACGGAGAAAGTCAAAAATTGTTTTGTAAAAACAATCTTAAAAAATTGACCTGAAAATAACATCTTTAAAAAATAAACAAAAATTTATTTGGAAAAAAAGCATTGTAAAAAATCTTTTAAATGGTCCTTAAAAAGATCCAAAGAAATTGCCCTGAAAAAGAAATCCCAGTCTTGAAAAAAGTCCCGCAAAAAGGCCTAAAATAAGTCCAAAATTCCTGAAATAAAAAGGTTTAAAATTGTCTTGAAAAAAAATGCTAAAAATATCTGTCCGTAAAAAGGTCCAAAAAAGGTCATGAAAAGTAAAAATTCTAAAAAATGTCATGAAGAAAATTCCGAAAAAACCCGAATTTTCATAAAAAAATTGTCCTTGAAAAATTGCCCTGAAAATAACATTTCTAAAAAAACCATTGTGAAAAGCCCTTAAAATGGTCCTTGAAAAGAAATTGTCCTAAAAAAGAGACTCCAAAGAGTCTTGAAAAAATGTCCTGCAAAAAGGCCTAAAATAAGTCCTCAATAAAAAGTTTTGGAAATAAAGCTAAAAATATCTGAAAAAGTCCTTAAAAAGGTCCAAAAAAGGTCATGAAAAGAGAAATTCTAAAAAATGCCAAGAAGAAAATTCTGAAAATTTTTTCTAAAAAAAATCCCGAAAAGAAGTCCTCAACGAAAAGTCCCAAGAACGTTCCGAAAAACCCAGTTTTTGAAAAGAAATGCTGAAAATAAAAGTCCTGAAAGAAAAAAGTTTTGAAGTCCTGAAAAAGAATCCTCGAAGGAAGGTCTTTTAAAAATGTCCTTAAATGAGTTCTGAAAACATTGTCCTGAAGTACCAAAAAGGCTAAAAGAACAAAAAAATTGTTAAGGTAAATATTCGGAAATACGAAATTTTACCAAAAGCTTTTTAGTTCTTCAAATTCTCAAATACCACTTATGTTCAAAGTTTCATATTAATTCGTTTTTGACAGCGTGCACAGACAGACTGTTATGTAGAGAAAAAATGGTGATGTGGCCATCATGTTACTTTCTCCGATTTGATGGTATCATAGCCATTTATATTTAAACACCCACTTCCGGTGTAGAAAATTTTGCCAAATGCTTTTCAGTTCTTCAGATTATCAAATAAGACGTATGTTCAAAGTTTCATATCAATTGCTCTATTGGTTTTTGAGATACAGCGCGCACAAACAGACAGACACACAGACAATTTTTTTTTTCCAGAAATTGTTGAAATGGCATCTAGGGACCCCAAAACGGATATTTCCATAAAAAAAATTTTTGAAAAAAAAATCACGATCACAATACTTTCTCGTACTTCGTAACGGAGAAAGTAAAAATTGATTATCATTACTGTTATTATTAACTACTATTAATTATTATGTATGAAGAAAAATTAAGAAGCTCTATTACAAACCTACTTGGCTGAAGCATTGTCAAAGAGAGATTAATCAATAAGACTACAACTATTACAATGAAAACAGCCATTTTTCATCATAATGTTTAAGAATTTTAACAAAATCAATCACAATTTTTGTATTGATTGATTTCCTGAATTTAACTCTCTGTAAAATTTTACTTTAGCGCAGCTACGCAATAGACCGGGGGTGGATTAATAAAACACTCAATTATGAAAGGCGTCTGTGTGAATTAAAGATAAGAGGGAAGGGACATAAATAATGAAGATAAAGGAAATTGCCGTCCACCCGTTATCGGTGCATTCATGTAACTTTCTAATAAAAAAATAAATTTATGGCCGCAGCAATGATGCATTTGTACAGAATGTAAAAATCAATTAACATAACGAGCGACATGTAAGAAAATAAGATGATAAATAACTGATAACCCCAACTGAATACAGTGGTTAACATGTTCGAACTAATAGCACGATTACACGCATGTTAAACTACAAATAGTCTCTTCTTCCAGTTGTACGTACGTTAGTGTTTTTATTCTAAAAGTTTCTTGTCGTATCGGTTAAATTTTTGTGGATGAATTTGCAGATGTTATCTGCTCTCCTGTGATTGTATTTTTAATTATCCTTGAAAAATCATCAATTTATGTTTAAATCAAGTTCATTTGTATCTACACTGTGTACATAAAGTAAGGAATCAATTCGATTAAAATTCAGGGTATTTTTTTTCAGAAAAATGCTCGGACACGTTATTTTCTTTTAACGCGCATTTTTTGAGATAAAATTCAAATGTACAGGGTGTTCCAAAATTGAGGTCGTCCTGAGTTAAAATTTTCAAACGTGAACCCCCATTTTTTGTTGCATTTATGGATTCTACGTAAAATTCTGAGTATTTTTCATGTACCTTACCCCATGTTGATATTCAGCTGTTTTCGAAGAAATGGTGTTTAAAAAAGTGCTGCTACTATTTTATTTCTGATAAAAGATAACATGGTTTCATCGAAACATTGGAATTAATAAAGAAAAATCATTATTTACTTAATAGAATGATTTTTCGTTATTAATTCCAATGTTAAAATTAAAGCGATGAGTTAATTTCTTTCGCCAGTATATATGTAAATAAAATGTTTAACAAAATTCCCACAAATCTCAAAACACTCACTATTAAAAAAATTACAAAGAAGATGTTTTGTATTTTACGTAGCCATGAGTTTTGAAATTATTTTGAAATTGTCTCGAAATTATTTTAAGATTTATCAGTAATTATTTTGGAATTGCATTGAATTGTATTGAAATTATTTTGATGCTATACTAATGTTAATTATTATAGCACTAATTTACTTTATTTCATTTACTAATTTTTTAACAGGTTAAGTGGAAGAGCAGATATGATTGTTAGCCTACTGAACTTGTTTGCGTGTTTCTACTAATGTATTTATTTCATCTGTATTTTTTTCATTAAATAAAAACAATTGATTATTATTATTTTTATTATTAATGGTCGCAACCATGCTCTTAATTAATATTCAGTGTATTGAAAAATTCACTACAATTTTAAGCACAGCTAATTATTGTAAAAAAATATTATATAACTTCAAAATTCAAATTCAAAATATCTTTAATTTTCGAAAAATGTGTAAACCAAACTAGAAATGTAAGTAATACATATTAGTGAAAACATGTCAAGAATACAATTAAAATTAACTAAGTCTATCAATATTACAATACTATAGATAATTTTATGCATGAATTAGGTAACAATTATTTTTACAATTCTACTAGTGTGTATAATTCTTTTTCACAAAGTTATTCAAAAAGTAACTTTTTAAATGATTACTTCAGAAGACCAACTAAATATTCACGACGAATGTAATCATCTATTCCCGGAAACAGATAATCTCAAAATTTTGCATAATTGCAACCAAGGCACTAAGCTTAATCTCCTGGAGTCGTTAGAAATTTTCAAACAGGGCCATAATCCTTCAGTAAATCTCCTTTACGAGCAAACCGACCTATTTTTTCGTCTTTATGCAGGCTCAACGCCTCAGTGAAAACTCACAAACAATTATCGACAGGTAAAATAAGTATTCATCAGTTTGATCACTTGATAATGACGGTAACACGTCGAAACACAAATATTAGAATATTTATTTCAATTTATTATAACTGTCTTCTCACGTTGTACAATATTTGTACAATAATTAGTTGTGGTAGAAATATTGTATATTTTTCAAATCAGTTTAGTTGTAGATTTCCAACTAGTAACTAACTAGTTCTTTCCCTCAAGTGTATATTTCGAGCCCGCTAAGATTAATCAAATGTTTTTATGAGAAATAAAAATTACCCTATTTTTGGATGGACTTGTTATTTTGGAAGCTAATGCCATGAGTGGTTAAGAGAGAGACAATACATTCATTGAGACACTTTTCCATTAAAAAAAAATCGGTTATACCGCTTTGAAATTTGCAAAGTTTGGCATTTTTTCTGAACACCCTGTATTACTAAATTCAATTTTTTTATTACCAAAACGTTTCTTATTAATCACACTGGGATTGTTGCTAAAACGTATTCTTACCTTCAAAGAATGAGGTCGCTATGATTTTTTAAAGTTGAGCATGCTTATGCATGATATTTGGAGAAAAAACTTGTAAATTGGCAACACTGTAACTTAATCCAAAACTAAATGGACAACAATGTAGAGGTTGAAAAATGTCAACAGAAAAATTAAATAAATATAGGGTGTTCTATTTCAAAAAAAAAAGTTGGTTTTTGTTATTCCGCAAAATTGGGACACCCTGTATGTTTGAAAATAATTTTACGGCATGAAGATTTTTAAACCAATAACTTTTTGTACAAAACATTTTTGTTTTTTTTTTACAGGAAAGACGTTAGGAAAGCCCGACGCACTTTTCGATTTGAAATTAAAAATGTTTCACCACGTGATAAACGAGAATCAAATTCAACAAAGAAGAAAATAACATTTGAGCTTATTGATTTTTTAAATAAATATGTAATATTAAATTCTTCCAAACATCATTCTTTATGAATTTATTATGAATTTTCCTGTATAAGTTTTTCTGTTGGGAAATAAATTTACTTATTATTATTATTATTATTATTTACTATTACATTGATCAACTTTTCCCCTTTCTAAAAATTTTATATCTTACCACTTTCGGATTGACACCCTTCAATTATTTTGTTTTTTTTTTTAGTTGCAAAGTTTGTTTATTTTTAAGATGATTTTTTTATTAATACGTCTATTGTCTAATTTGTATCAGTTTGTTTAATATTTCTTTTATATAGGTATAATACACTTGTATAAAACATTTCAAATTTGCCGCTATATTTTCTTAGGGTGGTGATTTCTTTTACGTTGATGTGGTGAAAAAATATGATTACGCATGGTATCACTGGGGTTGTTAGACCGTAGAAAACATTTTCCGGAGCAATGCCAATGAAGTGAATTTATTTCTTTTAAGAGTTTGGTACTATACTTTTGTAATGCGTTATCTTTAAACACTTTTAACTAAATCAAATATCCATGTTATTGCTGGAATTATTATTTGATTCAAAAATTCTATGAATTTTTTTCGTAATCTATCATTGTTACTTCAGTTATCTACAAAAAATAAGGAATTTTTACTTTAGTTTTTTTTACTTCCTCAAAAATGAAAAAAATAATAGTGTTTTTTATCGTCAATTCTGATTCGACACTCAATTTTGCCTGGAAAATGTATTTTAGAATTTTCTAATTAGTAGAAGTGATCGAAAATTGTGAGCAAAATGGGGGAGGCGAGCTCTTGTTCGGACTATTTTGACTCTCCTGAAAAATTTACTTTTTAATCTTAGGTACACTTTTTTTCGAAACTATAAAAGATAACACGATTTTTGTTTTGTTTTAAAGGCGGTATCGATACCTATAGCTGAGATTATTCTCATATGTTGAGTGGCGGGTTTCAAAAAAAATAAATAACTCGAAAAAAATTTATATTTTTTTCATGTCAAAATTCTGAATCCAATTAATATTTTTTTAGGTAGCTAGAAATTCACGTGACCGATTTCTCTGAAATTTTGCACACAAGTTCTTAACTCCGAAGTAAGCATTTACAGCTGAGGAATTAAAAAAATTCAATTGGATTCAGAATTATGACAAAAAAAAACCAAGAACAATATTTGAGTTCGTTTTATTAAAAAAAAAATAAGGAAAGTCAAAAAACTTAAAAATAGTCCGTCCAAGAGCACGCCTCCCCCACTTTGCTTAAAAATTTCGATCACTACTACCAATCGGAAAAATGAAAAATATTTTTTTATACGCAGAATTGAGTATCGAATCAGAATCGATGATAAAAAAATTATAATGTATTTTTTTTCTTTTCGTCTAAATTTTACATCTGCGTACTCGTTGTTATTAGATTAAACTAAGGGCGGCTCGTTATGTAGAGCTAAGGAGCCATGGCCCTACCTCTAATTTCAAGCCCAACAAGATTTTCTTAGTCATTCTAAAAACACTTATTCATCATTTTAAATATTTAAGCCAGATATACACTTACAAAACAATTGGCTTTGAACAATGTGAAGAAGAATACACATTTTTAGTTTTCCATGAGTTTTGTTCGGAGGCAAGAACGTGAAGTCAATTTTGTTTTTGAAATAAATTTAGAATAGATTGAAATAGATTAAAAATTCATATAAGTATGTCATGCACTCATTAAAAACCGGAAATTCGGCGTTCAATTGTTTTATTTTTTGAGGATAATTCTTGAACCAAAATTCGGCAAATTCTCGCAACAATCATCGAATAGATGCAGATACAGGAAAAATTTAATTTGTAGTTCAATTTGGTTTGGATAATTCTTGAACGAAAGGACAGATTTAGAAAATTCTTTCAGCAATGTCTTATATTCGTCCGAAAGATGTAGATATAACCATCGAATTAAATTCGTTGTTTAGTTGTTTTCTGCGTTTTAGAGGATTAGTAAGTTTTCGACAGTTATAAAAACACATTACGCTAGATTAATCTGTCAAAATTTTAGACACTTGTTAAATTAAATGTGGCATTTGCGAACAACCTGACAAAATTTTAGGCAACCATCGCAAGAAAAACAGAATTTACAGAGCCATTTCTGAAAAATATGCGTTTTTCAGTGATAAAAATGTGTCTTCTGGCGCAGTTGTTTGTCTTACCGGAAAGTTTCGATGATTTTCTTTTGGCAATTATTAATACACGTTATGCAACATTAATCTGTCAAAATTTCAAACACCTGTCAAATTAAATGAGGAGTTTATGGAGAAATTTATGGAAAAAGTGCATTTTTTGTGATCAAAAATTTGCTTTCCAGCACAACTATTTTGGTTACTGCAAAATTTTATTAAATTTCTTTAAGCTTTCTAAAGGCACGTTCCTTGTGAATAATCAGACAACATTTAAAACATCCATTGTAAGAAATATAGAATTGACAGAGCAATTTATGAAAAAATGTACATTTTTTTGGTGATAAAAATTTCTCTCCCACCGCAGTTGTTTTTCTTACCGCAAAGTTTCAATAATTTTCTTCTGGCAATTATAAAGACATGTTATATAAGATTAAACTGTCAACATTTCAGACACCTGTTGAATTAAATGTGGAATTTATAGTGAAATTTATGGAAAAAGAGCATTTTTAGTGTTCAAAATTTGCTTTCTAGGACAGCCATTATGGTTACTCCATTTTTTTTGAGTAATTTTAAAGGCACGCTATTTGTGAACAACCTGAAAACATTTTAGGCACTCATCGTAAGAAATACAGAATTTACAATTTACAATTTCTGAAAAATGTGCATTTTTTAGTGAGACAAATTTGTCTTCTAGAGCAGCTGTTTGTCTTACCGCAAAATTTCGATAAATTTCTTTTGACAATTATAAAGACACGTTATGGAAGATTAATCTGTCAAAATTTCAGACACCTGTCAAATTAAATGTGTAATTTATGGAAAACGTGCATTTTTAGTGTTCAAAATTTGCTTTTTAGCACAGCCATTTTGGTTACTCTAAATTTTTGATAAATTTCTTTCAGCAATTTTAAAGGCACGTTATCTGTCAATATTCTGACAAAATTTTAGGCAACCATTGTAAGAAATACAGAATTTACAGAGCAATTTTTCAGTGATAAAAATGTTTCTTCTAGTGCAGTTGTTTGTCTCGTTGGTTTTCTTTTGGCAATTATAAATACACGTTATGCAACATAAATCTGTCAAAATTTCACAAACACCTGCCAAATTAAATGTGGAATTTATGGAGAAATTTATGGAAAAAGTGCATTTTTTGTGATCAAAAATTTGCTTTCTAGCACAGCTATTTTGGTAACTGCAAAATTTTGTTAAATTTGTTTTGGCAATTATAGGGACAAGTTATGGAAGATTCATTTGTCGAAATTTCAGACACCTATCAAATGAAATGTGGAATTTACAAAGAAATTTATGGAAAAACTGCATTTTTGGTGATCGAAATTTCTAGCACAGCTATTTTGATTACTCCAAAGTTCGGATAAATTTCTTTGAACAATTATAATGGCACGTTATTCGTGATTAATCTGTCCAAATTTTAGAGATCTATTATAACAAATATTGTTGCTATGAACGGATGACCAAGTTTGGAAACTTCTTTCAGGAAAGTGATGCACTCGTCGAATACATGCAGATAAGACCAAAACAATTAAATTTTTTGTTTAATTGTTTTCCAGTAATCCTCGTAACTCTTGAACGGATAAACAGATATTGAAATTTCCTCCAGAAAACGATTGCAATCACAGAATAGACGTATCAAATATAAGAAAATAAATTCGTTGTTCAATTGTTTTGTGATTTTGACAAGAACAAAATAGCAGATTTTAAAAATCCGGATAGATGCAGATAAGACCAAAAAATTAAATGTTTCTTCAATTGCTCAGAATTAGAATTAAGTTTATTCATGGACAGTACGATACGAAGTTATCTAAACAGAACATCCGAGGCGGTGGGATATATTGTATACTAAGTGGCTCTACCATTAAAATGTTCCACGAGCCGCCACTGCATTAAACTAATCCGATTCATAATATATATATGGATGAGATTAGATTTTAACAGATGTTTATAATAATATAATTAAAAATGAAAAACATATTCGTGAACCAGTGATTTTTAATAAAAGTTTTGTTTAGAGTAAATTATCTATTGTAACTATTACTTTTCTGGGTAATACCATGACGAACATTCAATTAGACAATAGATAACTTATGTCTACAAATATCGTATTTAGATTAGATCTTTTAATTTTATATTTGAAACACCTGTGTTACTTTGATAACAAAAACAAATAATTGTTGAAGATAACCAAAAAAAGGATACTTTTTATTGACTAATTATGGAACTATTTACCTCAATAATAATTATAGAAAAAAAAACAACTAAGAAGGAATATGTGTTTTCGAGAGCTCGCCAGTTTTTGAAAATATTTGGAAAAATATCATAAAAACCACCCGCAAATTGTAGTCAGTTACATGATGGTCATATCAATATTTTTATGTAATATATATTTTTATTTATAATAATAATAAATAAAAGGTACAAAACTAATTAAAAAAAAAACATAAAATAATCGAACAGACTACTCGCAACGGCAAGGCATAAATTCTCCATTCCTCAACACATTTTAATTAACTCCGCTTTAATTAGTCGAATGAAAATAATCACAAGTACGGCCTTGTGGCATAAATTATCGGTCGGACGTTTATTAAAACAAATCGGATTTCTTGATTGTACGAAGTCAACGACATTTTTATTGCTTAATTATTAATAATCGATCATATTAAATCTGGAATGGGGAACCGTTCACAAAACAATGTTACACGTAGAGAGGTGGATTAGGACGGGTTTAAATATTCATGGTTTTTAACGAGGCTTTTCATCACCGAGTTCTAACAAGAACTAAAAACACCCATAGAGGGTATGTAGATTTAACAAACGTTATTTTATCCACGTTTCAGTTTCGTAAGTAAATATATTACGTTCTTGTAAAAGTAAAATTATGTAAGGATACTTGAAGTATTTTAGCTATTAATGTAACGAGAATATTATTCGATTTATAATAATCGACGACGTTCGAGATTATTATAAATCGCAAATATTCGAGTTATATTCAAAACTTTGAATGTGGTGTGTCGATGCAATGTAAATAAAATAAATAAATTATGTCTGACATATAAAAATAATAACACCAAAATTTGGATATTCTTATTAACGTTTGTTGATATGTAACTAACGCATTATGAAATAATAGTACTATTATGTAGTACTTATAATGATTAATAAATGTTTAACATGAAATGAAAATATATGATGATACGATAGTTATTTATATATTATATTGTAGTTATGATGAGATTTAATATTTTTTTCGCGTTACATCTCGACGATACCATCTTCGACTGATTCAGTAGTAGTGGTTGTTTTGAACCAGAAATATAGAAACAATTCTGAAAATGATTGCTATTCAAATATAAGCTCTTTTTAAATATTTATGTCTTAAGGACATCCGAAGTTATACGATTGATTGCTGTGGCCCATAGAAGCCATAGACAGAACTTTAATCGAAATACTATGACAATTAAACTAAATTTAAAAAAATCACTACACTATATACACTATATTGTATATTTCGAAGTACTCTAGTTTTGTTAATTTATGTTTTTATTGTCTGAATAAAGATTGTCTCTCTCTCTCACTACACTATATTATTTTACTAATTATTTGTCGTGAATTCAGTTTAATTATTAATTACCACGTAATAACAGTCGCAGCCAACCTCTTCACTTTGACAATTGTTTCAATACCTGGAGGTAATCTTCTGCCATACAGGTGCGGGTCGTCATATAGAGCCAAGGAGCCATGGCACTATCTTTAGTTTTGAGATCAGCAAGAATTTTTAATTAATTCTTAAAATTCTTTTTGAATGTTGATGAGGTTACGTGTTACAGATTTAGTGCATGTCTGGGATAAAATATAAACGCACGATAAATCGAAAGTACACATAAATTATATTATCAGCTTGTTAAATTATGAACCTTTACTTTACAACTTAAACTTAACTTGGACTATAAAGATGAATCGTTCTTTCTTTCTTCAAAGAATTATATTATATATTGTAAAAGTACCATCAACACGAGCCGCTACTGAGAGTCACATTAACCAAGTGAATTATTTTATTTGAATTATTTAAAATGTATCTACTAAATCTAAAGTTGTCGAACTGCCGGCATAAAAGCTGAAACAATAAGGTGATCCCAACAGTTTTATTTTTTTTGGACGATTAAAGCGAAAATAAAAAACAATATTTTCCTATTAAAAAAAAATTGGAAAATTATTTTGAACAATAAAGTGATTTTTGAGACTAATTTAAACAATTTCTTACTAGAATATTCTGCATTTTTTATTATTAAGACGGTATTTTCGATTTTTTTTGTCTTAATTTTCTTTATTTTGACTTAAATTTTCGATTTCATTGTTTAAATTTTCGACTATTTTGTCCGCATTTTTTATTTTTCCCGACGAATTTTTAGTTTTTAAATTATTTTTGACCTGCATTTGCGATATTTTTGGTCAAAATATTTTAACTTTAGGCCTAAATATCCTTTATTTTGACCTAAATTTGCGATTTCATTGTTTAAATTTTCGACTTTTTGGCCCACATTTTGAATTCTCTCGCCGAATTTTTATTTTTTTAGATTTTCAATTCTGTTGGGTCTAAATTTTTGATCTGTTGACTTAAATATTCTTCATTATTACATAAATTTTCTATTTACTTGGTAAAATTTTCTTTTTTCTTTGGTCCGTATTTTTTATTTTTCGAGCCGAATTTTTATTTTAGATTTTTTTGTCTAAATTTTTGATCTTTTGCACTAAATATTCCTTAGTTTTACATAAATTACTGATTTAATTGTTAAAAATTATGATTTTTTGGTCGGCATTTTTTTTCAGGCCGAATTTTTAAATCTAGTTCCAAATTTTTGATATGATTTTGGTTAAAATATCTATAACCTGAATAATTGATTTGTATGCGAGATTTTTTTTTATTTTTTCCGGTATTTTCGAGTTTTGTTTGTTGAAATTTCTGATTTTTTAAAATGCATTTATTATCTTTAGGCCCGAGTTTTCGATGTACTGTCTAAATTTTCGACTTTCTGGCCAACATTACAGATTTTTATTACTTTTTTAAATCTTTTGGCCTATTTCTTTTTTTATTTTGACCTAACTTTTCAATTTTATTGTTAAAATTTTTTAGCCCCCATTTTTGATTTTTCGTTTAGTCTGCATTTATCATCTTTAGGGCCGAGTTTTCGATTTTTTGCCTAAATTTTCGACTTTTTAACCAACATTGTAGATTTTTAAAAAATCTTTTCTTTATTTCTTTTATTTGTCTGTTAAAATTTTTCTTTCCTTTGTCCACTATTTTTATTTTAAGGTCAGAATTTTAGATTTTTGGTCTCAATTTTTTATCGTATATTTTAGGTTTTTCAACTAGAATTATTGATTTTATTTCGTGATTTTTTTCTGTTTTTTTTCCTTATTTTTGGCGGCTGAAAATGTCAAATTATTTTGCTTCTACCTAAGTTTTCGATTTTTTGTCTGCGTTTTTCATTTTCAGATCAGGATTCTTGATTCTTTTGCCCATATTTTAGATTTCTGATTTGTGTTGTATTTTTTTACTTTCTCCGTTACGAAGTACGAGAAAGTATTGTGATCGTGATTTTTTTTTCAAAATTTTTTTTACGGAAATATCCGTTTTGGGGTCCCTAGATGCCATTTCAACAATTTCCGGAAAAAATTTTTTTGTGTCTGTGTGTGTGTGTGTGTGTCTGTCTGTCTCTGTGTGTGTGTGTGTGTCTGTCTGTGTGCGCTGTATCTCAAAAACTAATAGAGCAATTAATATGAAACTTTATATACATCCGTCTTACTTGATAATCTGAAGAACTGAAAAGCTTTTGGTAAAATTTCGTACACCGGAAGTGGGCGTTTATCTTGACTGTTTTTTGTTTTTTGCCAATATTTTCTTAAATATGAAAAATATCACAAAAACATTTAAACAAACATTGAAGACAATAAAGAAATACACATCTTTTGCTTGAAAACATTTTTCATAAAATCATTTTTATTCGAGAAAAAAATTTATTATTATTTTTTTAATTTTTGGTTTATAATTATAAAACGATAATAGTTACAGCAAATTTATGTGAATAATAATTGTAGAGAATGCCAAAATGAACAACTTCTAAAGAATACGATTTCTTCGAAATCTCGATAGTTTTTGAGTAAACCGAGTTTTTGAATTTGAAGTATAATTTGCAGGGTATTTTTTACATCTTTCATAATTTTGACGTTTTAAACGTCAGTTTCATCCGAGTTTACGCAATGCTCAATGTACATTTAAAATGTGATTTCAATTGAAAATAAACAATGAAAACGTAAATATAAATGGCTATGATAGCATCAAGTCGGAGAAAGTAACATGATGGCCACATCACCATTTTTTTTTTATTTTGGCCAAAATATTCGATTGGTTCGAAGAAATTTTCGATTTTTATTGTCTGCAATTTTTAACTTTACGCTCGTTTTCGATATTTTGTCTAAATTTTCACCATTTCAGGCCTATATTTTGTATTCTCGATTATTTTGGTTTCAATTTTTGGTCTTTTGGCCGAAATTTTATTTATTTCGACTTAAATTTTCGATTCGTTTGTTAAAAATTTAGAGTTTTGGTCTATCACTTTGATTATTGGGTACGAATTTTAGATTTTTGGTTTTAATTTTTTTATTTTTGTCCCATATTTTAGATTTGCTATTATTTTCGAATTTCTCGTTGAACTTATTTTAAGCTTAAAAGAGTTATTTTTTGGGGCTGAAAATGGCAAATTATTTTTGTTTTTCCTGGAATTTTCAAATTTTTGGTCTGCATTTTTATTTTTAAACCAGGATTTTTGATTTGGCCAATATTTTAGATCTTCGGCTGTTTTGTTCCAAATTTTTGATTTTTTGACCAAAATATTCGAATGGTCTAGGAAGATAATAGTTCTTTGTTTCTTCAAGGGGTGGAGGGGGGGGGGGGGATATTGTATAAGTGGCTCTACCATCAACATGTTTAGCCGCCACTGGTGCTGGAGAGATGCATTGTCCTGACCTGGGGCGGCTCGCTAAATAGACCTGTAGTTTCAAGCTAAGCATGATTTTTTAACCGTTCAGAACGGATAACGCGAAAACAGATTGCGGCACACGTTTGTTCTTCCCCGAAACGTGAATCATGAGAATCGAGCCTCACACTTAGATCATTTAACAAAAATACACGTTTATATTGTATAAGTGGCTCTACCATCAACATGTTAGACGAGCCGCCACTGGTGCCATATATTGTTGTCTATTGAATAGAGCCGTCTTAAAGTTTTATGCGGGTGCATTCCATATATTCCATAAATTCATCAATTTACAAGAGAGAAAGGTGTATTCGATAAACGTGAATGATGAGCGAGGAGTAGTCGATAAAAAATAGAATTTTGATGAGACTATTGAAAACTGGTTTAACGGTGTCGATCAGGATTTATGTTAAATATTTTGTTCTAATATAAAATTTTTATAGATAATTTTACCCGGTAGGAGAAAGCTAAAACGTTTAAAATTTCCCGGTTTATGTTTCAGCATGAGATATCAACGCGTAGTGGATGGAGGGGTTAAATTATACAACAAACAACTATTTATAATAATAATAATAATAATAATAATAATACTTTATTCATGCGAGTACAAAATAGTTTAGCGTATAGAATATCCTTCATCGCAAAAATAAAATTGGTTGCTGCTGTGAGGCATCATTTTGGAAAAGAAAGCGACAAACCGCAAAAATTAAGAATCCGAAAAATTTCCGCCACTTAAATCTTTTCATCAAAGATAATTAATATAATCATGGTGATGGTTGCGACCGTTACCACGTGGTAATTCATTATAGAAACACTGAATAAAACACTAACTATGTTTTTTACTACAATTTATATTTATAAATGTATTATAATATTTATAATTTATAAATGTTTTTTACCACAATTTATATTTATAAATTGTGTTAAAAAACATAGTAAGTGTTTTATTAAGTGTTTCTATAATTAATATAAATTGCACCGTGTGGCTTCGGCAATAATTTCATGTGCAATATTCAAGTGGCGTTTCTAATTCGAATGTGTGGGATGTTCCACATGGCAATTTCAGCGACCAGCATGAGCCGTAATGGTATATGTGAACCACACCAATAGTTCGATTTACAGACCCTAATCAAGGCCCCCTTGTTCTTCCTGTCATCCCATCCTTGACCATATGAAAGAGCTTTCGGGGACAAGTAGTTGTTCCGCTTGGACAGGCACTGAAATATTTGTAGGGTCGTGCCCTTCATCAACACCGAGGCCCATTTGAATCACAAAGCCATATATCGTAAGTGATAAATATCGGTATCATGTGTGCGTGTTTTCGATTGAATAGAACGCAATCTGGGGGATGTATGTAATATTATTCATAACTCTGTCATTTATATTAACGGTTGTTAGAAGCGCACGTATTCAAAATATATTGATGCTTTAATGTGTTTATTAAAAATATCGATTTTATTATTTAATAACCAATCGATAAATAATTGGGTCAATTCATACCATTTATGGTAAATGATGAAATCAGGTTATTTATGAGAAAACATTGATTTTTCTACTTTGATTAATAATTGACTAATTGTTGCATAAAAAAAACAGTTTAACATTGAGCTTTAGTGTTAAACTGTTTTTGGTGAAATTTTACTTGTCACGATTAGCAGCAGTGGCGCCTCGTGGAACATTTTGATGGTAGAGCCACTTAGCATATAATATACTTTTTGAGAAAAAAAAAACGATTATTGTTGCAAAATTATTCAGTAAATTAAATAAAGAGAAAAGTAGCATTCATATATAAATATTCAAGCAGTTCATAATTCTACAAAAATTAAGTCTTACAAAGGCTAACAAACAAATAACTTATTGAAACAAGTCACTAGAAAAAAATGTTTAGTGTTATCTGTTTTTTATATCTGAATTTGACTTTGGTCGCCCGTTATCTTCTGTAAACCAAAAACAATTGAACAACGAATTCAATTCTTTGGTCTTCTACATATATTTCGGATGAATAAAAGAGTTTTAGAAATCCGATCATAAGTTCAAAAGTTAAAGAAAATAATTTAACAATTTTATTTTTTTAACCTACGTCTACACCTGTTCATTGTAATTAATTTTAGTTTTAAAATTTTTGAATTATTATTTATTTTTATTATATTGTAAAAAGGTGATTTGCCGTTAATAAATGTATTATTATTATTATTATTATATAAGAACAATACTTTGCTAACACTTTTCGCTTAAGAGTTATCCTTAATAATAATAAAATATTTTCTGATCTTATTTGTCCAATGAGCACAACACTTTACTGAAAGAATTTTCGAAATCTCTCCTCGCGTTCATGAATTGAACCATAAATTACATCGGTTGGGTCTTATCTGCGTCTATTCAACGGAAGAATTTGCTAAATTAGGTCATCCGTTCAAGAGTTATCCTTAAACAACAAAAAAAATTAAATACGAATTAATTTTTTGGTCCTATTTACATTTATCCGATGAGTACTTTATTTACTCGAAAAAATATAAAAAACAATTGCTATCCACTTGAAACTTCTCATAATCACTCAATAATTGCCATCCACTTGAAACTTTCCAAAACAACTGTCAACACATGTGATTCTACATTTCTGTAAAAATTAGAAATGCATTGTTTCTAAATTTTAGAATATTTCAATGTGAACGCAGATGAAATTTAGAAAAAAAAAATGCAATAAATTTGTGGACGCGAAGAAAATATAAAAACACAAACACAACTGACAACTAAATTTTAGAAGATTTTAATGTGAACGGAGATGAAATTAAAAAAAAAATGCAGTAAATTCGTCGACGCGAAAAAAATATAAAAACAATTGCCATCGACTTGAAACTTTCCAAAACAACTGACAACACATGTGATTCAACATTTCCGTAAAAATTAGAAATGCATTGTTTCTAAATTTTAGAATATTTCAAACTGAACGCAGATGAAATTAAAAAAAAATTGCAGTAAATTCGTCGACCCTTAAAAAATATAAAAAAAATTGCCATCGACTTGAAACTTTCCAAAACAACTGACAAGACATTTCCATAAAAATTAGAAATGCATTGTTTCTAAATTTTAGAATATTTCAATGTGAACGGATGAAATAAAAAAAAATGTAACAAATTCGTTGACGCGAAAAAAATATAAAAACAATTACCATCGACTTGAAACTTTCCAAAACAACTGACAAGACATGTGATTCTACATTTCCGTAAAAATTAGAAATGCATTGTTTCTAAATTTTAGAATATTTCAATGTGAACGGAGATGAAATTTAAAAAAATGCAACAAATTCGTTGACGCGAAAAAAATATAAAAACAATTACCATCGACTTGAAACTTTCCAAAACAACTGACAACACATGTGATTCTACATTTCCGTAAAAATTAGAAATGCATTGTTTCTAAATTTTAGAATATTTTAATGTAAACGGAGATGAAATTTAAAGAAAAATTGCAACAAATTTGTCAACGCGAAAAAAATATAAAAACAATTGCCATCGACTTGAAACTTTCCAAAACAACTGACAATACATGTAATTCTATATTTCCGTAAAAATTAAATTCGTCGACGCGAAAAAAATATAAAAACAATTGCCATCGACTTGAAACTTTTCAAAACAACTGACAACACATGTGATTCTACATTTCCGTAAAAATTAGAAATGAATTGTTTCTAAATTTTAGAATATTTCAATGTGAACAGATAAAATTAAAAAAAAATGCAACAAATTCGTTGACGCGAAAAAAATATAAAAACAATTGCCATCGACTTGAAACTTTCCAAAACAATTGACAACACATGTGATTCTTCATTTTCGTAAAAATTAGAAATGCATTGTTTCTAAATTTTAGAATATTTCAATGTGAACAGATTAAATTTAAAAAAAAATGCAACAAATTCGTTGACGCGAAAAAAATATAAAAACAATTGCCATCCACTTGAAACTTTCCAAAACAACTGTCAACACATGTAATTCTACATTTCTGTAAAAAATAGAATATTTCAATGTGAACAGAGATAAAATTTAAAAAAAAATGCAACAAATTCGTTGACGCGAAAAAAATATAAAAACAATTGCCATCAACTTGAAACTTTCTAAAACAACTGACAACACATGTGATTCTACATTTACGTAAAAATTAGAAATGCATTGTTTTTAAAATTTAGAATATTTCAATGTGAACGTATATAAAATTTAGAAAAAAAAATGCAATAAATTCGTCGAAGCGAAAAAAACATAAAAACAATTGCCATCCACTTGAAACTTTACAAAATCACTCAATATTAATACAAGAGTGATTTCGTAGAAAAATACATTCCGTCGATTGCTTTTGCGATTTTTCGTGAAAATTTATGTAAAATTATGAATCATTTTTTGTTGACGCGAAAAAAAAAGCTGTAAAATACTTGAAACTTTCTAAATTTACCTAAAATACAATAATCTTCCAAAAACTCAAAAAACTCCATCACAGGTTTTCAAGATAACCGGCCGAGAACAGCGCTTCAGATTTTTTTAATTTGCACGAGTCAAAAATTTTTTATAAAAACAACTGCAACACACTTGAAATTTTCCAAATTTACTCAAAATACAATAATCTTAAGAATCCTCCAAAAAACTCAAAAATCCCCATCACTGGTTTTCAAGATTTTAAGTTTCACTTCTTCGGAATGAAAAAAAATATATATAAAACCAATCATACATTAATCATAATAAGCCTCTAAAAAAACCCATAATACTCCATCACAAGTTTTCAAGATAACCGACCGAGAACAGCCCTTAAGATTTTTTAAGTTTCACTTCTTCGGAGTGAAAAAAAAATAAATACAAAAACAACTGTAACAAACTTGAAACTTTAAACATTTACTCAAAATACATTGATCTTAATAAACCTCCAAAAAACTCAAAATCACTGACTCATCACTGGCTTTCAAGATAACAACACAAAACAAAGAATTTTTCAAATCTGCTAATTTGTTCAAGAGATATATTCTCAAATAAATGCATTGCCATTTTTCTCATCTCATGAAACTTTTACAAACAATACAAATATATTCTGTAAATTCTATATGAGGTAAATTCGTTTCTTAAGTTTCTCAAGCGGTTTCATTAGGGTTGGTTTGTATTCTTCGGGGGCGGCAAATAAAACGTGCGCGCCGGTGCAGCGGTGGTGGCTTTCAATAAATTTTCCACAATTTCAGCGTTTAAATGAAATTATGAGAAAAATGTTCTCCCTAATTATTTTTCTCCCGCAGCCGAGTTTATATGAGAGCGGAGACATATTTATTAGAGCATTTCAGACAAGAAGATAATTTATTATTTGGCGAGTGCTTAATGAGACGTTTATTGCCGGGAAATTAATAGTTTTAAATACCCTGAAATTAAGCATCCTTCGTTGAAAGATATACAGGGCAGTGCACAACTTGCTCTAGAATATAACATATTTTACTTGTATAATTTAATTAAAAAATAAATTTTCTATAGCCCTTTTGGCATTGGTATTAAAACAAAATGTATTATACTGGGTTCCCCATAATAGGCTACCCATTTTAATATTTGAATTAATTTTTTTTTCAGTTAACAAAACAAACTTTTTATTATACTAAATTACAGCTAACTCTTTGGGATTTATGATAACATAAATATTTGGCTAATTTAATTCTAACTTTTAAAAATCACGTCTTCTAAATGACTTCCACCAATTTCAACACATTTTTCAATATTAGATAAAAAGTGGTTCATTACACGGCGTAGCAAACCTTTGTCTATTCCTTCAACTTCTTCACGAATTTTGACTTTGAGTTCCTCGATTGTACCTGGACGACTCGCAAACACTTTGGCTTTTAAATATCCCTACAGGAAAAAATCGGGGGACCTCGAAGGCCAAGGCAAATTTCCGAATCGAGAAATGAGTCGGCCATTACACGTTTCTCGCAGAACCCGCATTGAGTTTCTGGCGGTATGAGCTGTTGCCCCATCTTGTTGGAATAGTAAGGCATTGTTTAGTAATCCTCGTCTATTTAATTCTGGAATGAGGAATGTCTCTAGCATGTTTACGTAGCGCTCGGATGTTACTGTTACAGCGCGGTTATTTTCATCCTCAAAAAATATGGACCAATAATACCAAAAGATCCTACTCCACACCACACAACAACTTTTGGATTATGTAGGTTCTGTGTAAAGATTTCAAGAGGATTTTCATTTGACCAGTATCTAAAATTCGGTTTATTAACCATGCCGTTCAAATAAAAATTTGCTTCGTCGCTCATTAAGAGACTGTGAATTGCCCCTTGATGTAAATTCAAAAAATCTTGACAAAATGCTAAGCTTGCTTCTTTATCTTGATTTATAAGTTGATGTGCCATTTGGTATTTATAGGGATGAAATTTTAAATCTCTTTGAAGAATTCGATCTAAGCTTCCCTTTGATATTCCTAGGATAAGGGTTTGTCGATTAGCAGACCTTTTAGGACTTCTCGTAAACGCAATTCTAACTCGTTCAATATTTTCTGGTGTACGAACTGTTCTTCGACGTCCAGGCTTCTTCAAATTTTGTGCAGAACCATTTTCACGCCAATGATAAACCCATAAGTTAACAGTTTTACGATTTGGCGCGTGACCTCTATTGTTGTTATTAAACTGACGCCGGAATGCACGCCTAACTTCTTCTATCAATTGCTTCTTATGTAAGTTTCTACACAAAACACACGTTGTTGGACTGAGTAATCCATGAAAGTTAAATAATTATGATGAAAACTAACAAACTTTTCGTAGAAAAATAACGTTCCACAAAATTATTAATATAAAACTTATTTGTGACAGGTGCCTACTTGACCAATAATTAACTTAAATCCCAAAGACTACAGAACATAATCCCACAGAGATAAACTTATTTAGTTATCTCGTAGGGAATTAATTAATAAAATAAAATGGATAGTCTATTATGGGGAACCCTGTATAATTCACACGACAATAAGACAAATGTAAATAAACCTTATTGTTAAAAGATATTAGCTTCGTGCTAAAGTGGAGTTTTTTTCTTGGAACAATCTTCAAAATCTAAATTACAATTTCTCATTAAGAGAGGATATATGAAGAAAAAGCCAGAAGATGAATATAGGATTTGATTTCTACTTTTATGCTCATAAAAGAATATAAAAATTACAACTTCCTAATCAATTTAACACCGCGTTAACCCCGAGATGGCCATCACTGCAGTTACGTATTAAAATCCTTCTTCATTTTTATTAAACAACACACGCGGACATGCGATAAACAAGGTGCGTTTTTTTTTGTCTGTATGATGTTAGGTGGCAGCTTTTTATGGCGCCCGGGGTTAACTCGTTTTGTTGTAAATTTTGCAATGAAATTACATTTATGTACCTCCCTCCGTATTTGTGAAGCTTTTATCGCGGGTTTTATTATTTTATAATTTACTCGCAACTCTTCTATGCACACCTCTCCGGGCATGTGTAATTATACTTTATTCAGCCTGTTTACAGGAAACATTCATAATATGAATTTTATGTTTGTAAGGGATACCTGAACAATTAATAAAAAAGTCTTCGTACGTAAATAAACCACGTATTGTATGAAAACAAAATTTATTTTTTTGTTAGAGGAGGTTTGTGTACATTACGAACAAATTAATTAACCACTTGAAATTGAAAACAACAAAACAAGTGAGAGTAAGTGAAACCTTTTGATAAACTAACTAATATAAATTAAGAAAAGTAAAAAATATTCAGAATTCAAAATCTACCAAATTCCATTTACATTCACAACTAGAGAGAAGAAATAAAAAATAAATGGTGTTCAATCGCAGCAGTGTTGCCATACGTACGGTAATTACCGTACTTGTACGGTATTCTGAGCGAAAGTACGGTATACGGTCCAAATGTTAAAACCGTACACAAATGTACGGTAATTTTCACCCAGTATAAAAGTATTTTTACCGCGTTTTAAATTCGACAAATTTATCGCGCGGTGGCAATGGCCGCTCTATTAAGAGCGTTGGGAGTAGTGGAGAGAATAGAATTGTGAGAGGTACAACATCCATCATTTGCAAATTCGCCAATTTTTCCCCGAGTTATGATTTTTTTAATTTTTTTTTTGTAAGTTGAACAAATTTAGAGAATATAAATACTCAAATGCTCTAAATTTTTAATATATCCACAAGATTTAACATAAATTTTGATTTTTGAGTTATAATTTTTTTTAAATGAATTTTTAAGTGGTCAAATATTTTTACAAGGAAAAACTAGAAAAAAAAAATCATATCGATATGATTGAATTCCTTAAAAACTCTGATGAAATCATAATACATTTACCTTTAAAATTAACCTTGATTTTTGAAATTGAGTCGATTTTTGCGCGAGTTATTAATTTTTGAAAATTAATATTTTGGTTAAAACATAAATACTGATATAATACTAATTCCTCAAAAATGTTGATAACTTTAACAAAACATTTACCTTTAAAACTAACTCTGCCAATTTCTGCGTGAGTTATGAATGTTTGAAAATTGGTCGAAATATTTAAACAAAGAAAAAATAGAAAAATAAAATAATATCGATATGATTTAATTCTTTAAAAAGTCCGATGCGATCATAACATTTATGTACCTTAAAAAAAAACTTAATTTTTTGAAAATGTGTTCTTTTTTGGGTTTTAAATTGTCGTTTTTGGCAGTTGAAATGGTCATTTTTGGCAGTTAAAAATTGTCATTTCTATCAGTTAAAAATGATCGTTGCCGACACTTGAAAATTTGCCTTTTTTGCAGTTGACAATGATCATGTTTGGCAGCTTAAAATGGTCGTTTCCGACACTTGAATATTGGCCTTTTTGGCAGTTGAAAATTGGCGTTTTTGCCAGTTAAAAATTGTCATTTTTAGCAGTTGAAAATTGTCATTTTTTGGCAGCTAAAAATTGTCACTTTTGGCAGTTAAAAATTGTCACTTTTGGCAGTTAAAAATGGTCGTTTCCGACACTTGAAAATTGGCCTTTTGGCAGTTGAAAATTGGCCCTTTTGGCAGTTGCAAATTTTCATTTTTGGCAGCTTAAAATGGTCGTTTCCGACACTTGAAAATGGGTCCTTTTTTGTAGTTGAAAATTGGCCTTTTTGGCAGTTGACATTGTCTTTCTTGGCAGTTAAAATTGTCATTTTTGGCAGTTAAGAATGGTCGTCTTCGACACTTGAAAATTGGCCTTTTTGGCAGTTGAAAATTGGCCTTTTTCCAGTTGAAAATTGTCATTTTTAGCAGTTGAAAATTGTCATTTTTTTGGCAGTTAAAAATTGTCACTTTTGGCAGTTTAAAATTGTCACTTTTGGCAGTTAAAAATGGTCGTTACCGACACTTGAAAATTCGCCTTTTTGGCAGTTAAAAATTGTCATTTTTGGTAGTTAAAAATCGTCGTTTCCAACACTTGAAAATTGGCCTTTTGGCAGTTGAAAATTGGCCCTTTTGGCAGTTGCAAATTTTCATTTTTGGCAGCTTAAAATGGTCATTTCCGGCACTTGAAAATGGGTCCTTTTTTATAGTTGAAAATTGGCCTTTTTGGCAGTTGACATTGTCATTTTTGGCAGTTAAAATTGTTATTTTTGGCAGTTGAAAATTGTCATTTTTGGCAGTTAAAAATGGTCGTCTTCGACACTTGAAAATTGGCCTGTTTGGCAATTAAAAACTGGCATTTTTGGCAGTCAAAAATGGTCATTTCCGGCAGTCAAAAATGGTCATTTCCGACACTTGATTTATTACATGATATGCTAGAATTTATGAAAAATAAAAAAAAATTGTATATTCACAAAACATCTGAATTATCTTTAATTTTTGAAAATGCGTGAGTGATAAATGTTTAAAAATGATGTTTTTTAATTTGTCGAATATTTGAACAAAGAAAAAATAGAAAAAAAATACTGATATGATTGAATTCCTTAAAACGTTTAATGCAGTCATGATATATTTACCTTTAAAATTAACTTTGAGTTTTGAAAATGCGTGTTATGAATTTTTGAAAATGAATATTTAAAGTTGTCGAAGACTTGAATAAAAAATCAATTTTTTAATACACTCACAAAACATCTCCCTTTAAAACTTACTGTAATTTTTGAAAATGCGTCACTTTTTCCGTAAGTTATGAATTTTTGAAAATTAACGTTTTAAGTTGTCGACCAAAAAAAAAAAACTGATATAGAATTTCTCAAAAATTTTAGTATAATCACAAAACATCTGCCTTTAGAATCAACTTAGACTTTTAAAAATGTGTCAATTTTTGAGTGAGATTAATTTTTGAAAATTAATATTTAAAGTTGTTGAAGACAAAAAATCGATTTTTGTTTCATATATTCACAAAACATCTATTGAATTTTATTTATTTAATGTGCCAATAACAATAGGTTTATTCAGGTCAATAACATAATATAAATAAGTGGTTTCAATAAATAAAAGAAAATATAAGTCATAACAGATATAAAAAAAAAGTTAAACTTACAGGGTGTAGAAATATGAAAAAGATGCGTTCAGAAAGAAAACTGTAACATGGATAAATAACAAATGTATCTTCCTTTAAAACTAACATTAATTTTTGAAAATAGTCACTTTTTTCAATTTTTAAAAACCGAATTTTTAAACAAGGAAAAACTAGAAAAAAAACATAGCGCTATGATTGAATTCAATAAAAAAACTCTGATGCAATCATAATACATTTACCTTTAAAATTAATCTTGATTTTTGAAACTTAGTCAATATTTGTGTTAGTTATGAATTTTGAAAATTAATGTTTTAAGTTGTTGAACACTTAAACAAAACCAAAATCGTAAAGAAAATAAGGTCTGATATGATAAGAGATCCTCAAATATTTTAGAATATTCACAGAACATCTACCTTTATTTTTCGAAAATGTATTAATTTTTCCGTGAGTTATTTTTTTTTTAAATTAATTTTGTGTTTTTTCTCTAGTAAAATATACATTTCGAAAATAAAGTTCAAATTTAAATTTAATTACGGTAGTAGCAACACTGCCTATGGGAAGTATTAAAATCTATCTCGCCCCGATAGTTAACATTATATTAGCAGATAGGACCATCTAGCGTCGATTTATGTAACAAATTCGTAGAAAAATGTGTAAATCCCCGAAATAATCCAATAGAATGAGATTTTGAGGGGAAAAAACGTTTTTTATGTGATATTTTCGGTAACAAAAAAAAATTAGAAAACTTTCGCTTCACTTCTGAAATCGTAAGTTTATATCATTATAAGTGTGTATTTCTCGTAGTCCACACCCAAATAAATTATCGCATTTAACATGTTTGTACGGTAATTTATTAATAAGTACGGTAATTCAGAGTACGCGGGTACGGTAATTCGTTTTCGAACGTGAACACTAGATCGCAGTATCCATACCATAGTGAACGACTGAAATTTGTAATTTCACTATCAATTTTCAAGTTTTCATTAAAACTCTGTACGAACCAATTTTTTCTCAATTATTAATACGCCATTTTCCCCATACAAAACTTACTACCGATTCATTTTAAAACAAAGATTACTTGTGGGGCCGCGGTGGCCTAGTGGTCGTGGGTTCGAATCCCATCCGGGCGGTCACTTTTTCGGAATGAAAATGTGGCCGTTCGAGTCCATTGATGTCCAGTATATGTCCCCCCCCATTCATTATACAAGAAATAATGATTATATATAGATAAATATATAGAAATCAATACACATAGTTAAATGGTACCTGTGGCGGAATGGACCAGCTTCCTATGTCAAAAAAATATTACTTGTCGTAATTGTAGCGATTGTATTAAGTTATTTCCGCTAAACGTTTCGGAACGTTTGAAATGTTGACAAGATAATGAATGCCGCGGTGTGTGTAACGTTCGGAAATATCTTCATTGTATTTCTTTTTTTCTTCCATGTGGCCATTAGAGGATTTACATCTACTAATGGCCGATTACGTATCAAAGTGATTTGCATGAAAATGCCTCGATGAGAGGAGGAAGTGTTTGAAGTTTTTTTTTTTCTTTTGATTAGACCGTTTTTAATCAAGGCCCATTGGAAGACAATGGACGTATTAATTCGGTACACTCGTGTGATGACGTTTATGAATGACACGTGGCTGTAATAACCGTGGTAATAATCCTTATTAGTTGGTATTAAGTAATAGGTATCGATTGTTTGAGTCATTTGTTTTCAAGTGATTTATAATTACGGTGTTATGGGTGAATGGTTTGTAATTTAAAGTTTGGTGTTAGTATAAATTATAATATTTTAGATGTAATTTCCAGGAAATATAAACCGTATGTTCCGTTTGAAGACGCATCATGAATTTCCATGTAATTTTTTAAAATTTAATTTTTGTTTCTACCTCACTTTTTTGTTTATTAGATTTAAGAGATATTTCACATAAAATTGAACAAAAAACGAACAAGCATATCGAGCATATCGTCGACGACAATACCGCCTAACCGCCATTTGGACCAAAATTGAGATCTGAACATCAATCCATTCCCAGAAAGCTGTAAATTCGTTTTTCTGCATTTCCTATCAAATTAGGGAAATGTGAGATAGGTGGCATTGCCGCTTCACCGACGATATGCTCATCCTCATCTTTCACGCTAGGGCTAGAATTTTTCTTCGAAAATTTCCAATTTCGAAAGTTCGAAGCTTCGAGGATTCAAAGATTAACACCTTAACGTACACGCTCGAATTAATTCGAGCGCGCTAAACGGTAACGCTAAAAAAGTGTGCGTTAAAGTTTCGTAGTTTCCAAGTTTCAAAGATTCGAAGCTTTTTTAGTTTCAAATTTGTGGCCCACTCACCATCCGTCGTTTCAATATTTACTTAATCTATCAACACTGCTTATGCATTCGTTGGAGTTACTTTAACTCTTGTTGCAATTTCTTAACAGAATAGGTTTGTATGTTAAGTAAACTTGGAACTCGAAGGGAGGTGGGTGGTCCTTATTCCACCTTCGAAACAGTAGAACCTGCTCAAGGGTCTTAGATGTAAATTAAGCGACGATCGGGAGAAATAAATGTGTTTGTGTGTTTTTTGTAAATTTGTTCATATGAATAAACCTTGAGATGTGTTTAACTAATTGGATGTGTGGATGAGGAAACCCCCCCCAGTTTCAATATTTAGTTAACCTACCAACACTATTTATGCGTTCGTTGGAGTTGCCTTAACTCGTGTTGCTATTATCTTAACATGTGTTAACCATTGTTTAAAATCACTTTAGAAAACGAATCTTAGATACAACAAAAATAATATTGTTTTCAGGTTCCTTAATTTCTAGGTTTTTACATTTTTAGTTTTGTTTTTAAGAAAGAAAAAACAAAAAGTAATGGTGTTTGTTAGGTATTTTTACTTAACTGGCTACCGACCACGAATTATTTCAGCCTTAGATATTTGCAAATGAGCTTATTACTTCAGACTGAAGCGCCATGAATTGTTTCCAATGGTAACTTTGAGAACTGGGCTAATATTTCGCTCCATGATTGTGAATTTATGCAACCTTATGTACGTTCCTGCCTGGGCTGCATTGTGTGGCTGTTTTCGACTAATCTACTCTTTATTATGATTTAAAAAAATTATACAAAGTTAGCACAATTAGAAAATTTCGAAGTTTTACGAGAACAGGCAATTTTTAAAAGAAATACAACAAAATTTAAGAAAACATATTAATTTCCGAAAATTTATTTCATTGGATTAAATGAGTGTGTACATGACTGCGTGAGCAAAAATTTCACGAATATTAGTGAAAAAATTAATTTACCACAAATGATTTCAAAACTAATAGAATCGATTCATTTTTCAAGATTTGTCATTATTTTCTAACTTGCCAATACATTAGTTTAATATTAATTTATTATTACAGCAACTTATGTTTCCACTTGGGTTTTCGAGGTGAAAATTTTGAAATTACATAAAAGTTTAAGTCCCCAACTGTTTAGGGTTTTGGGATTGAAAAAAATCTAAAACTTCGAAACTTCATAGCTTCGATTCTTCGAAAAATTAAAAACTTCGAAGCTTCGAAACTTCGAAAAAATCTAAACCTACGAAGCTTCGAAACTTTGTAGCTTCGAAACTTCGAAAATATCTAAACCTTCGAAGCTTCGAAACTTTTCAGCTTCGATTCTTCGAATCTTCGAGAAATTATAAAACTTCGAAGCTTCGAAAGTTTGCAATTTCGATTCTTCGAAATAATCGGAAATCTTCGGTATTCGGAGTTCACTTCGCTTCTTCGGATACTTTGAAGTTTCAAAGTTGTTGTATTAGTGTGATTGCTTTAATTATAAGTTAAAAAACTCTCAATTACATTATATTTTCTTTTTTCTTTTAAGCTACTTAGTTTTCATATATTTTCTTCCTTGTAATAAGATGTAAGATTTGTTGGAAAATAAACATATTATTATTATTATTATTATTGGGAAGATTCGAATTATTAGGACCCCCAGTTTAGGCAGCTATTCTTTTAAAATGTTTGAATTATTAAAATATTTGTTGGTTAATTCGGTACTGATCGGTTTTCAAAATGTGTAGCCAATAAATCAGAAAAAGCACATGAAGAATAACCGCCATAACTTCATTTTATGATTTGTATTTTTTCTTTGATGGTTTAATACTCATGTTGACTTTAATTAACCTTCGACGTGTCTAATAGTTTGAACTGACATGCACTGACAATTTATAGCAACTTCTATTTTGAGGATTTGAAATGTTTATTTTTGTTAATTTTTTTAAGAGGTATTTCGCATAAAACTGAACAGAGAATAATCAAAAAGCCTCCAAAATGCAAAAAAATATTTTAATTTGATTCCGATTATTTGAGTCAATTAGTAAAAATAAAAATTAAGGTTAAAAGAATTATCTATGATGCGTTTTCAAACGGGACATGCGTTATAGGAAATGTATGTCTAGATTTATTTAACTGAAGTAGGAGTCCCAATAATTCAAAGCTACACAACTTCGAAGAATCTGAAGAAACGAAGAGGACTTCGAAAATCAAAGTTTTCGAATTGTTCGAAGAATCGAAGTTGCGAAATTGTGGAGTTTTCGATTTTTTTCGAAGAATCTAAGTTTTCAAATTTTTATATCCCAAAACCTGTAAATAATAGTTAGGGATTTAAACATTTCAAAATTTTTACATCGAAAATCGTAGACGAAACTTAAAAACCGGGTAAATTTTCTTTCCTTCTTTTAAGGTCGTATTTTTTTCTTTTCAAGTCGAAAAGCTGAAACTTTCAGGGATGACAGAAGCGATGACCGGCTTTCATCGGGATTTTTTTCAAAATTTTTGGAACCACCCCCACGCGCCATTTGCGCCCTCTGGGTTCGTTTTTCTTCTTTTAAGGGCGTATTTTTTTCATTCAAAGTCGAAATGCTTAAATTTTCAGGGATGGCAGAAAATATTTTTCTCCACGACCATTATAGAATTTAAGCATTCTGAAATCAATTTTGATCATAGAATGTACACATTCTCACTCTTGTTATGGAACAAAACACTATGCGTTTATGCGTTTTGCATGTAATTCATTCCATAACAAGTAATAGAATGAATATTCTCACACCGTTCCGAATAAAACAATTAGCCTTGGATATCACAATTGTCAAAATACTATAAACATAACCACAAACGTAATAATAAAACGTAAGTTCTTTGTGTTCATTACTTTATTAGTCTATTTTATCTGGTCGAGGAGAAAGTATAGTCTGTTACTCGGTAAGAATGGAAATTCTGATGCTCGAGGTTGCTCGCGCTCGCCTCGCGGCTCGCGCTCAGAATATTCCACTCGCATCGAATTTCCATTCCAACCTTGTTACAGAATATACTATTTCAAAATTTTTGGAACTACCCCTACGCGCCATTTGCATCCCCTGGGTTCGTTTTCCTTCTTTTAAGGACATTTTTTTTTCTTTTCAAGTCAGAAAGCCGAAATTTTCAGGGATGTAACTCAAAAAATGGAACAACTATTTTTAGAACATGCACACAGACCCGATCTACAAGTATGATGATCTAGCAACATATTTTTCTCAAAGCTTTTAATGTGGGCCCAATTTTTGATGAACAGACGGTTGGGACACCTTGTACTATATCATACTACAAACGATACAAACCTTTTATTTTGTTTGTTTAAATGTGGTAGTTAAATACACCTCCAGAAAAAAAGTTACGCTCTTTTTGAAACGGATATTCCTTTCAGATGTTGAGTTGCGGAATAAATTTATAAAAAAAATGCAATCCCTCATTATTTTTTGAATTACACATTTTTTACAAAACCAATGTGTGGACAAAATAACGTGCGTTGTTTCGAAGCTCTATAATTTACATAATTAACTGAAAGTTAAAAAAGAGACATATGAATCAAATCACACACTGCTTGGAAATCACCATCTATTAAAATTGGAATGAGTTTCTGCATGCAGATCGATATCAGATAAAGTGAACCACCAACGGCACACAGTATCAACACCAACAAAGAAATCCAATCCGATGGCAATTACAATTTACATGCACACATATCTTCAAACGTGATCAATTACACGGTGATAAATTAGCATTTCCTGCAATAGCACAATTTACCACTTGCACAATAATTGCCTCCTCGTTTAGTTTACGTAAAATTTCTTGATTTCACAAAATGCACACACCCTCGATAACGTTCGAACGGGACATAATTTACCGATTTGGTTTTCTGGAACAATGAATACTTGCGAGAGCGTGGATATTTCATGTATAAATCGCTTCTATAGACTTTCCTTCCTCATATAGATTTTAGAATAATATAAATGTAATACCTAACAATCCTCGTGTATATGTTCTACAATACAATACAAATTATCATTATTCCCATATAATCATACAAAATAAATACACTTATTACAGGAACAATTGTATCGATGTCGAACCAAGGCTCTGTCCCAATTACGTATACTTAACAAGGTCCATGGTTTTGTAAACGTAATGGGATAGAACCAAGCCATCATGTGGTCACTAAGTATTGTGTTATAATGCATGATTGTATCGGAATTTTCACGGGACTTTCTCACAGCTGGCAGACAATGGGTGTGCAATAAAATGTAGCAGTTTAGTGGTATGTTATTACGTTTAGAAACTTATCTGCGGATCTAATTGCAAAAAGGAAATGCAATTAACCTAAATAGTTTTAATTTCATTCGAAGTGGATTGGAATTTTATGCAACGAGAATAATTGATTAAATCCATTTCCTCCTGTTGAAGTGCTACTAGAAATCTGCATTAAAATCTTTTTGTAAAGAAATGTGTGATTTGCTCCCTTGGATAAAATTGCAGTAATGAGGAAAATATAAAAGGAAAATTGCATTCAATGCTAATAAAAATTTTAGAAAAACATTTCAATATCCAATATCAAACGTATCATCCCACAGTAGCAAACAAAATAGATTTCTTTAAATAAAACAGTTTCTTTGTTAATATCACACTTTATTTTTAGTGACTCATTTAGGAACTCAAGTCACTAAAAAATAAAGTGTGATATTAACAAAGAAAATGTAAAAAAATGCATCACGACGTTAAAGCCTCTACCACCAATCAAAAT
Source organism: Ocypus olens (assembly GCA_910593695.2). NCBI lineage: Eukaryota > Metazoa > Arthropoda > Insecta > Coleoptera > Staphylinidae > Ocypus > Ocypus olens. The sequence goes on from OU343047.1 coordinate 15,313,056, forward strand.
AGAATCCCTCAAAACTTACCGAAATAAAATTTCGTTTTACAAAAATTGTGAAAAATTAGCGTAACAAGTTTATATCATTAATTTTAACATTTCACTATAAAAATTGGTAAAACACTACTGGAGACCAAATAATTTAAATTGTAAAAAAAAATGTTAATTGACTTACAAAAATGATAAAAAATGCATCTCTCCTAGTATTAATTTCAAAATCCCAATTATGTTAAAGTCAGTTTCTGGGACAATCAATCAATTTCATTGTAGGCACATTATTGATTTAATGTTAGGCTACAAGATAATATCTTATAAATAATTCCCGACGGATGGTTTTTAGCTCGTATTATGCTCATAAACCAAATGGAAATTTTTGAAAACCAATGGTGTTTCAAACCGAACGAAGTGACAAGATAACTTACACTCATTACACTGAAGTTCCCCGAAGTCCTTGGGTACAATAACAGCACATCTTGTTTAATTATCCACCGTAATGAACGCGTGTTCGATAAAGAGTAATTAGAGTATTTCACGTGATAAATTCCGGTGGAAGATGGCTTTGAAAAGGATTCCATTGTATGCATGTGAGTACATTCGGTGGGCACGAGGCAGAAACAACCCTTTTAAGCGTAACAAAGGGCCGCGGTTCCTGCGAACGCGCCCCCAGGCGCAATCTGGCAATCTGTTCCAGAAACGGTGCAGCCAATTATACAAGTTTTAACTCCCCGATGGACCCCTAACTGCACTATAAATTAGCGCTTTGATGCTGCACAAAGAGATCAGCGCGGGCCGCATAATAACTCACAAAATTACACCAAAAAATAAATCTTTCGATGTGCAAGCGCCGACGGTCAGCCAACAAAGCTTGGTGATGGACGGAACAATGGGAATTAGCAACTTCGTAAATAGTAATGGAGTGGAATTTTATAGAAATAGTAAAGTTTATTACTTTATTAGATCAAGCAGATGTCATCCTAATTGCCCTGTGGCCAAAGATTTTTTTAATAAAATTCGTGGCCAAATGTGTATCATGTTTTGACGGTGACCGAACAGAGGGGCAGATTTATGTTATTTTTTATTTACCTAACAAGAGTCCATTTTTTTTTAATTTTGTTATATAGAGTTTGAATACTATCAGTCCTCAAAATATACATCTTCAGCCTCTTTATTTCCGTGAGGCAAATTGTTCCTCGTTAAGCAATATTTCCACACTATATATAAATAACACACTTAGTTTCGACAGTTATGTCATTATCAAAGAATGAATACAGTAGTGAAGAGAAATATTATATGTATAAAAATATATAATAAGGGCAATAAGGGAGGTCATGATCGGGCAATTCCAAATTGACCGCCTTTATTACCTTTATTACCTGACTGAAACTATATATAATCTACTCCTTCACTTCCGTAATAATTATTTGGTTATGAAGCAACTGCCGAAACTAGTCAGTTAAATAAACAATTTGTAACACAAACTTATAAAGTGTGTTATTTCGGTTTCACCACACAATATTCCCAGACTAGTTGCGATCAACAATAATTTTTAATTAGTACCGTTCGAATTTTTCCAAAGCTGAGAAATAACTGATTGCTTTTTTTGTACATATATCTTTATCTTTTATTTGTATACGAGGAGGGCGTGTTTGTTTTGGAGGAATTTATTTCTAAATTACAATGGATTATTATTCCCTTCGTGCATTGTCTAACCCACATGCGCCGGAAAAAGGGTATTGTTCCAACAGTATAATTATAGGTTCACACATATACTCATTTACCAGGACCTATTGACCCAAAACTCGGCCCAGGGTGGGTGTAGGAGTGAGAAACGTTACATTAAGATGTTAGCCTCATGCAAGAACCGCTTCAGCAACACGGACACAACACACAAAACTCGAGGTATAAAGTAATACAAGAAAAAGACCGAGTTAAAAAATGTAAGTTTAATTATGGTGGTAATTATTACGGTCGCGACCATCCTCCCAAATATATTTAAAAATAACAAAACTTATTTATTGTAGATTTATTTATTTTTTTTAATTACGATTCTGATCAGAGGAATAATTTCGTGGGAATATAAAAAGATCTAAATGTATTTTATATTGTAAATTTTTCTTTAAATATATTAGTTTAATTAGCGACGAATCTGCTAATTTCTATTACCAGACAATATCGTGAAAGATGAGAAGTAGCGCCTTCAGGAAAATATATATTAGCGATCGCACAAAAAAATATCTTTTGAGCAAGCAAAAATTAAACAATTTTGATAATTTTGAAATGCAACTTCAGTAGCAATATAAGAATTAATTATAAAAATTGGTTGTCACGGATTCTCCTGGTTGGCTACGCCAATTCCCACTACCACCCGCACTTCATTAACCCAAATTCCCATCAACTATCCTCCCCTAAAAAAAATACATTAAATTCACAATGTCTTTTTAAATTCGGCATGCGCTTTGCCTCAATAGCTTTGATCATCAGCCATCAAACAAGGTAAAAAAATAAAATTTTAAAGTATAAACAAAGCCTATCTGGTTTCGACCCCAAGAACCTGTCCATTAGGACATTCATTATTGCGATGGGTTATCATTTTGTTCCAGGCAGTGATATGCCAGTTTTTATACCGAAATGTTAAAATTAAGTACATTCTAGGAGGTTGTAAACTTTTTAAGTTAATCCAAGCAGATGAATTTTTCGCAGTTTTTTTTTTAAATGTAACTTTATTTCTACAGTTTTAAGTTTCATTTTACAATTTTTCTAATCATCGAATGCAATTTTATTTTTCATAGTTCAACTTGCTAATTTATTTCCAACCAATTCTTAATATGAAATGTCTCAATCATAATTAACACTGAGTGGATTTTAAAATTTCGAAGCTAAGCTCCAATTTTTGTAATCAACGATTGCAATTTTCTTTTTTACAGCTCAAGTTTATTTGTTTGCAGCTTTGATATGCCAATTTATGCAGTGAAACGTTAAAATTAAAACATTTAAATATTGTTTCCCCGTGCGACAACTGAGGACCGGTTTCGATTGTACTTGATCTCATCAGCTCAGTATACACGCAGCCAGGGAACCGGTTGTTTACTATGGAGTTATAGTTGGACAGGACAAACTTGAATAATCCCTTGGCAGTAGAGATCTTACATGTAAGTGCCATTTTATGACGGCTTTTAACATACCAGTACTATGCCGTCGTAAAACGACCCTTAGCGATTATTCAATTTTGTCCTGTCCAACTATACAACTCTCCAGTATCCATTAAGTTAGATACAACATAAACACGACATCTATTGTCTAAACGTTGCATATTTTCCTTAATTGATTGGAACAATACGTCAATAATTGTCATTGATATTATTACAATTGTTCCTTATTGTCGGTGGATTGTTCCACCCAATTCTGAAGTTGCGTTTGGACAATAGATGCCTCCTTTGTGGTTCACCTACCTTGTCAATATTAAGTTCATAACGGGTAAATATTAAAATTTTAAAGATATTTTTTATACAATGTTTGTAATAGCCGAGTGCAATATTCTTTTTTATAGTTCAAGTTTCGAGGATTGCCATTTTATTTTAAGCAATGATATGCCAATATTTGTACCAATACAATTATTATTATTTATATTAAAATATACAATACAGGATTTTGAAATTTCTGAACTATTTCCAGCCATGATGATTATTTCACATTTTTTTTTTAGGGAATCGTCGAATGCAATTTTCTTTTCCATAATTTAAGTTTTGAGGGTTGGTAATTTGTTTCCAGCTACGATGTGTCCAATTTTTATATTGAAAAGTCATTAAGGTTATTTTGGGTGGATTTTGAAACTCTAAAGCCATTTTCTCGCAATTTCTGTAACTGTCGAAGGCAATTTACTGTTCTATGATTCAAATTTTGAAGGTTGCGATTTTGTTTCCTGATGTCATATGGCAATTTATACAGTGAAATGCAAAAATTACGTTTAAATTTCGAGCTAATTTCTGCGGAGATGATTATTTTACAGTTTTTACAATTACTGAATGCAAATATCTTTTCTACAGTTCAAGTTTTAAGGGATGCCATTTTGTTTTCAGTTGGGATTTGCCAAGTCTTATAGTGAAATGTCAAAATTAGGGTTTTTTTAAAGATACAAATAATAAAGACGAAATATTATTTGTATTTAATAAATCTGCAATGTGAGGTCGTCTCAAGTTATTTTGAGAAGATTTTAAAACATTTAAGCCAATTCTATTATTTTTTCACAATTTTTGTAACAGTCGAATCCAATTTTCTTTCAATAAATCAAGTTTTGAGGGTGCGATTTTGTTTCTAGCTGTCGTTGGCTAAAGTAAAATGTCAAAATTAGGTTTATTCTGGTAGGATTTTAAAAGTTTTGAGCTAGTTCCTGGAGGGATGATTATTTTATAGTTTTTGTTTTATAGCTGAATGCAAGTACCTTTTCCTTAATTTAACTTTTAAGAGTTGCCATTTTATTTCCAGCTGCCATTTGCAATTTTTATAGAAAAATGTCAAGTTTAGATTTAGGCTGCGTGAATTTTAAAATTTTCTAGCTAATTCCTAGATTATTTGTTTACAAAGTTTGTAATCGCCAAGTTTTGAGGATATTCATTTTGTGTTCAGATGTTGTCAATACTTATATTCAAATATTTAGGATCACTTTGGGGGGGTTTTAAAGTTTTTGAACTATTTCCAGTAGATTGTACAGCTTTTGTAATCGTTGAATGCAATTTTCTTCTCCATAGTTTAAGTTTTGAGTGTTGTTATTTTGTTTCCAGCTGCGATATGCCAATTTTTATAGTGAAATATTAAAATTAGAGTTATTTTTGAAGAATTCTAAAACTTTATAGCCAATTCTAGCAGAGATTATTTTCTCACAATTTTTGTAATCCTCGAACACAATTCTCTCTTCTATAATTCAAATTTTGAAAGTTGCGATTTTATTTCCAGCACAGTAACACAGTAAAATGCTAAAATTAGGTTCATGGTAAGAGTTTTAAATTTTCGAGCTAATTCCTGCAGAGGTGATTATTTTACAGTTTTTATAATCGTTCAATGCAATTGGCTTTTCTACAGTTCAAATTTTAAGGGTTGCTATTTTATTTCCAGCTGTGATAGTGAAATCTCAAAAGGAAATTTCATTCTAGGTGAATTTTAAAATTTTGAAGCTAATTCCTAAAGAGATCATTTTTTTTGCAATGTTTGTAATCGCCGAGTGCAATATTCTTTTATCAGCAAACCCTATTTAGTAATCAATATTTTGGATTTTCCAAGAAAACTATTTCCCTTGATTTTAAAAGGAGTGGACGGGTAGTCGTATCCACCCTGCATAGTTCAAGTTTTGAAGATTGCCATTTTATTTTCGAATGTGATATGTCAATATTAATATTAAAATATTCCTTTTTGGTGGGTTTTGATAATTATTTTATAGTTTTTACTACTACTAATTATCTTTATTATTTAGTTTTACATTATATGTTTACATTTTTATTTACAGCAATATAAATTCTAAAAGGCTATCGACCAGTGGTCTTTCTGCCAACTGCGTTGGTTATGTATTTTATTTATATATTAATGCATGGTTTTGTGTTAGGATTTAGGATTATGGGGTGGTTGGAAGTTTTATTGAGGACAAATATTGATATAGGGTAAGGTTTGGTGACTTATATTTGGGTGGGATAAGCAAATTTCGGGAGTTACACAGTTGAACAATAATTTTCATATTGTGCTCTTTATTGGCAAATCTTTCTGAGAGAGATTGGATACGCTGTTGAATTGGGTTTACGTTGGTTGTTTCGTACAGAAGATTATTGGATGGATTATGGAGAGGATTCAAGGGATGTCGTAATTTTGTGAGGATTCTGAGTGCGGCACGTTCACCAATTTCTAGGTGATGAAGGGAATTGGAAGGGTTGGGATTAGCAAATAGTACAGCACCGTATTCCAATAGAGGGCGACAAATCATTTTATATATTTTAGTAGCCGTATTGATATTAATGCCTTTGTTTCCGTATGTCAGACTCCTAAAATACGCTGCTCGCGCTTTGATCTTAGATTTTATGGCTAGTGCGTGTTTTTTTAAAGTAAATTTGGCATCGATGGTAATTCCAAGGTAGTTGCAGGATGGTTTGGATGGAACTGCTATGCCGATGATGGATATGCTGTATGGAATTTGTGGGATTTTATGATATGGGATTAGGAGTTGTGACTTGGTAGGATTGATTTTAATACGCCATCTAGAGAACCATTTTTCTATGGATTGAAGAAGTATTTGGAGTTGGTCAAGGGTTTTTGCAAATTGCAACATATAGGACTTGGGGTTAAAGTATTTAGGATTGGGATGGTACATATCATGGCAAAATATATTGTAGAGGATTGGTGATAAAGGAGAGCCTTGGGGTACACCCTGTTCAGGGATGAAGGCCTGTGAAAATATTTCACGTATTTTGACTTTAAGACTTCTGCCAAAGAGGAATTTATGGATAAGGATTATTAGATGTTTTGGGAAATTAAGGAGATTGCATTTGTACAGCAGACCCCGATGCCAAACAGAATCAAATGCTTTTTTGATGTCCAGAAACATAACTGCGGATTTTTGGCCTTCGAGGTGTGCTGTCTGACAATTGGATGTAAGGATGGTGATGGGTAAAGTTGTGGATTTTTTAGGAAGGAATATAGTTTTTATAATTGTCGAATGCAATTTTTTTCTCCACCGTTTAAGTTTTAAAGGTTGCTATTTTGTTCCTTGCTGCTATAAGCTTACTTTTATAGTGAACGTCAATATTTGGATTATTTTAGGGAGATGTTAAAACTTTTTAGATAATTATAGCAGAGATTACTTCGTCAGAATTTTTGTAATCGCCGAATGTAATTTTTCTTGGAATTGTTTTAGTTTCGAAGGAAGAGCCTATTAACCTATTTTGGGGCCCTGAGCATCCCTTTCTTGCCGGCCCCCCGCGACAGTAGATTGTTCAAGTAGAATGAGTAGGGAAAGCATGAAACATGTAACTTTATAAAAATGATACTATACGTAATATTAAATAAATACATTTTTTTCAATTTTTTTTTATTGAAGTCGACGGTTTTTCAAAACATCGGGCCTTAAAGGCGTTTTAAACTACACAATTTATTGTTCAAGAAATTAACTCAATTTTTGGGACAATATACTTTATGAAACTTGTGAAACTCATGTTTTGTTCAATAAATTGTGCAGTGTTAAACGACTTTTAGACATATCTTATTTATCTATGGTAGGATCCCGCCCTATTTGAGGATTGTCATTGTTGTTTCCAACTGAGGCATGCCAATTTTCATAGTGAAATGTAACAATTAGGTTCATTCTGGGAAGATTTTGAAATGTCAAAATTATGATTATTCTGGGTGAATTTTAAAACTTTAAAGACAATTTTTTTTTTTATAATTTTTGTAATCGAATGCAATTTTTTTTTCTACAATTCAAGTCTTAACCACTTCGCGCCCATGCTGCTTTGATTGAATCCCAGGTTTGATGAAAAATTACTTCTTTGTTGTTGTTAACTTGTTCTACGAAATATGATTTCATTGTCACAAACTTTCCCATTTATGCAAAGAAATATGAAAAAATATTCCATAGATAGCGCTAAAGAAGTATTTTTTTTGTACAATGTTTTTGTTTTTATTTTTCGCTTGTTGCCACATGTGGCGAACCTGGGCGTGAAGAGGTTAATGGTTGTCATTAATTTTTTCCAGTTGTGATTTTTCATTTTTATTAGTAAAATGTCCAAATTCTATAATTCTGGTGAATAGATTTGGATCAATTTTTATAGTATTTATTGTGGTCAATAAATTTGGATCATTTAAGTTCTAAACTGTTTAAAAATGCATTGGTTTTGCTTAAAAGTATTTTTTAATATAATTTTCAGAAGCTTAATAAAGGTAATTAATTTTGAAACTCGTTCGCCAAGTTTTTTAACAAACGCCAGAATCTGGTGAAATTTATGGTTTTTCCTTTTTGTGAAAAAAAAAACCTGAGCGACAGTATCGGATCACAGGGAAAAATCAGTATTTCAAAATACGATTTACTTTTGAAAAACCATATACATAAAATAAAGGGGTATTTATTAGCATATTACAAATTATTGGTTTTATCAAAGTCCAAAAAATTACGGTTTACTTTGCGGTTTCTTGGTTTTATCGTGTGAAAAATCTTGAGTTTAAACAAGCAATTTTGTATAATTTTTGTTTTAGTATAAAAATCTCCCCTCCCCGCAAGACAAACAAATCTAACAAAATATTTACAAAATATGGCATTCCTGCTCGCAGCAGGTCTCCTTATAAAAACAATTCAAACGTTGTAAAAGCCAAGGAATATAAATATTTAAATTTAATTGAAAAAGCTCAAGTTAATACTAAATCTATAAATTATTTATAATGGACAGAATTTAATTATTATCAATCATGGGCAAGCCCAAGTAAAAAAAAATTACCGAATATAATTTCTACATATTTCCAAAGAAGTATTTGATGGCAATGTATTCGCTATAGAGGAGCGAACATCTGTTTTAGATTAGATATTGGAAAACCTAACAAGTTTATTAAAATAAATTAAGTGAAGATAAGTGTTACGGTAAAGTTATTACCAGCAATAATCTCGATGTGTTTATTTCAATAACAATTGAAACGTGCCTTACCGCACAGGAACCGCCCAGTTCGCCCACATCGAGATCGTTTAAAGCTGCGTCCCAGCAGGAGAGGTGATGGGCAGATGGTACGAGACATTGTTCTTGCCCATTCCATCTGGGATTGCTCTAAACGATATTAACTGTACAAAATTATGAATTATCGGAAATTTACGTTCCCTCTCGGATGGCATTGTTTTATACTCGTGACTAATTGCCCGGGCTCTGCAAATGCCGTGATTTACATCATCTGAAGAGAGTTGTTCCGGCGCAAGCGGACCGTCGCGCCTTGGGGGATTTCTGCGTCCGTAATCTGGCACCGCTGGAGTTTTCCGAGCGTAATTATTTCGCGCGGGAAATTACCCGAAACGCGCATAATGTACAGCGAAATGATTTTTAATGTTTACAAAAGGAAGGATACTGGCATCAACAGAGTGCTCGTTTCCGAAAACGTATTTTCGAAAGTGTCCAAATTTTATCTTAAACAAAATGATTTACTTTGTTTACCAAAAAAAAAATGTAAAAGTAAAATATCTATTGTATTCGAAAATGTTAAAATTCGATATGGCGTATATTAGAGAAACAAAAGTTTTTTTTTTTGGCTTAGGAAACCAGTCCATTCCGCCAGAGGGACCATTGAACTGTATATACTGATTTCTAAATATATATAAACAATCACCATTTACATTACTACTCACTAGACCACCGAGCCAAGCAAAGCAACGTATGGATACTAAGAGAAAATGGTTCAAAATTTACAAACAATAGAAGATACAAGAACGAACCCTGACACCCAACACAGGTACAAGAGGACCAATATTAAGATTAAGAAAGATAATATACGCGAAGTGAACTAGATCATGTACAGAAAATATAGACTACGAAATTCTAAAATTTATGAACAGTGATTTAGAAGAATTTGGCAATAATATACAAAACTAGAGAGTCTACTTTTAAATGACTTTTATTTATCATAGGTGCAAGCTTAAGCGATAAGCTGTTTAGAAGCGACTATGTTGCGGATGCGGATCACTGTATGTGTATGCAGTTGAGCACTACATTATTGTATCATCGGTCGTGGAATAAATGCCGGCGCCGATTAAATTTAAAAAGTAGACACTCTGGTAATAATTGTGTTAATAGTAGTAACATGCAAATTTCTTTTCATATGTTTCCTGTCATATTTTATTTGTTTAACTTTATTTATTGCATCTACGAGTTACGGATTATCATTTCCCATTGAATTAAAGTTTAGAGCGAAGAAAAAACGAAGATACCTATAGTATCACTATACTAAATAAACCTGTATAAATATAAGAACTTTAATGTAAGTATAGTTATTGAATAAATATGTTCTCTCTCTCAAAGTTTAGATATTTCCTATATTAAAAAGAAAATAAAAAATGTAAACCTCCGTTGCAATATTACTACCACTTTTTCATAGCCGCCTTTTTCAGTTGCGCTCAGATATTTTAATTGGGAGTTATTTATTAACCGCTCCACAAAATTTGAATGGATTACTCCATTACACAAGAAGCACCCGGGGCCCATTTTCCAGTTTCGTATTCATTATCCACCGGGTTTTTCGGGCCCCGCTCCGAAAATATCAAACTATACAGACTGAAAATTCTCTTCGAAGTGCAAGCACACGCGATCCAGAAAAAAATCTCGCATGTTGTAACAATGATGAAAATAAAGATTGGGGAAATCTCGTGCCGTAATTATCACGGAGGGATATTTCGTAAGACTGGGCAGTTGTTCAATTAGTTCGCTCAAAACTTTACAAATGCAGTTAAAATTCTATTGCGTTTTATTAGTGTTAATTTAATGTAACCGGAGAGGTTACGCTCTTTACTTTGATTGAATTTCATCTTTTACGAACGTAAATGAAAACATTTATCTGTTGGGCGTTGATAATGGTGATGTTTATGATGCTGCTTTTGCAATATTTTATTAATAATATTTTTACCTGCATTGCGTTGCGTTGCGGCATAAAATTTTATAGCTCTTTCCATTTGGTATTATTTCAAATGGTACGATTATACTTAACTGCAGGTGTTCCTCCTTATTAGATTAATATCTACACTTCCAATATTTCTCTCGAAAGCTACAAATGGGATGTTGGTAGATTTTTGGAGGGTCGTTATAATGAAAGCATTTTGGCAGTCTATTTTTCAAACCTTTAAAAGGTTTTCAAAATTTTACAACCTGAGCGTACTCTTTTCACAGCTTAGCCCAAAATGGAATTCGTTGCTCATACTTCTAAAATTTTGTATTTATTTTCCTGCTAATTATCTCGAGTTATGCAAAAACTTTTGGTGGTACATTCACATTCACTAAAGCCTGGGCATTTTTATTTTTTCACATAGACAACTCGTGGGCCAGGGTAATTTCAATGTTCTTGGAAACTATTACTGTTAAATAGAAACTCGTACTATGAGTTAAGAAATCAAATTCAATCAACTGTAAATAAAAATGTTTAATTCAAATCTTATTTTTTGATAAATTATTTGATTTATACAAATACTTTTGATGGTAGTACCTAGTGCCATATAAATTCTAGATACAGTCTTTTATTTTTTTTAATAACGTAATTAAAAAATAGACTGGGGTGGGGTAATGTTCTGGGAAACTGCGGTGGTACTTTAAATACTTTATGATATTATTATCTATAATGTTGATTCTATGCTGAATAATTATTGATAATTATTAGGATCACAACAGTGCTTAAATTCCATAATGCATTAGTTACTCATAATACATCAGTTACGAACCAACAAACGTTAATAAGAACGAAAGAATTTTGAGGTTATTATGTCAGGCATAATTTACCTCGTCATCTAGGAACGTCCTCACTTATTATAAATCGCATAAAATTCTTGTTATATTAATAGGTACTTCGTGGTATTTTCTAGTAATGTACGAGTCCTATAAGTTTTACTTTAAATTTTTGTAATGGAGCTATGGAGAAAACTGTCGACATGGAGTTTACCAATGAGGAAATCTGCTCCATGTAATAATTAAGGGGTAACACCACCCCTGAGATTTAAAAAAATCGATTTTTTTCTTTCTTTCCGAAATCATTAGTTTATAGCTATAAGAATAGAATACAAAAGCTTTTACAACGAAATTGAAACGGCATTATATTGCTAAAGCTGATTCAATGAAACGTCTTATTACGCGAGTATTATGAAATAAAAAGCAAAGACTATAAATGATGTTGCCAATTATAAGCATTAGCCAGCAATGCATACTGAAGTCTTGGAAGCAATAAAGTCCATTAGCATATTTCAATGTCATACGCATGGCAAAGCTTTAAACGCGTTTTTCTTAAAACACACTTTTTCAAATTTGCGTATAACGCCATTCTTACAAGTTTTAACCGATTGACTTGAAATTTCTACATGATATTCTCTTATATACACAGTGGATCAAAAAAACCGGTACAAATTGTAAATATTCATATTTTCAATAAGAATTAAAGCATTAGATATTGTTTTGAAAACAAAATGTCTACACTTAGATAAAAAAATTGGGCTTTTCACTGTTATGTTAATTATTACAAAATCATCTTATTCTTATAAAATTAATGATAAAGGCACTGTGTAGCGAAACATATGTTGCAGTGTTTCGACATTAATTATTGTGAAAATTCTCAACATACGTGTTTCATTTACCACATCTTTTAAAATCGTTTTGGTTTTCAGAAACACTTCTTACCTACTACCCATTTCAAAGTGAGTTATGAAATGTTGTAATTTAAATTAAATAAAATTTTTGTGTGAGATGAAATTATACAAAAATTCTTAAATACGCTAATTTTCAAAACAAACGAGGTATCATTAAAACTTTAGGGAACCTATTTTCGGACTTTTCGACTTAAGAAATCGGAACTTTCAACTAAGCGAAAATACATTAAACGTCAAGCAATCTTCCGGACAGTCGATTGATTCTATTGGTCGAACGGCATCTCATCTGATTGGCGAAACAACATTTCGTATTATCTGATTGCCTCATTACTTTATCTGCCTGAGCATTATTATACATTTCAAAAGCCTAATCCGTAAAAGTGACACTTCAGGGCCTACCAGCAGTCACTAAAATCCTACATTTTATCAATCAGCGAAAAAAAAAATTGTGTATACCTTGTACCCGAAATCATTAATCGTCGTCAAGATTGTCATGCCTCGGCTGCAGCTCGACTATACAAATATCTAGTTAATACTGTTTATGATTTTTCCAAATCTCCGTTATGTCATATGTTAAATATTTATCACAGTTTGCAATGTTTTGTTGACATATTTTGTACGAATTTTCCCGCGTTTTCTATAGATTTAAAAAACGCTATAAATTTATATTGTTGAATCGCAGTTTATATGTATATATATATATATATATATATATATATATATATGCATATATTTAAATTCTGTTTATTTAAATGTAATAATGTTTATTTTACTGTACCGTATATTTTGTTCTACTGTGTAAGAAATGCTAATAACTATTTTTTTTTTGAAGAATAGTATACTATAATATTGCTTATTATTATCATAGATTGTATTATGTATTTAATTTTAATGTTTCCCTGTAATTGGATGTTTTCCGTTGGGATATAAATAAATAAATAAATAAATAAATAATTTAATACAGTGTTTCTCAACGTGGGCAATATCGCCGCCTGATTAGGCGATTATCAATATATAGTTTTTCTCATTTTACTTTTAATGGGACACCCTGTTTTTTTTATGATTTCAAATTAATTTATTTATAGAGTATATTATTATTATCCGACAATCCGGATTTGGGGTGAGATGGACTTTTTGCGGGGCGAATGTATACCAGTCTGCGGAGATATCCCAAATCGCCTAAAAATTTGACTTCAATTAAAACCAAATATTATTAAACTCTGCAAAGATCGCCAACCTCAAGATTATTATTAAAACTTTATTTTATTTATCTTATCATTTGTGTGGCATGTTAAAATTATAGTAAATATTTTACTGTCCTGTATCTTTTGCAAGTTAATTCGTGAAAGACAAACTTAACAATCCACTTTTTTTGAAAAGTTCGAAAATTTTAAAATCGTGATTTCAAACGTCAAAAAGTGGATCATTTTGTGCGATTTAAAAACAGGTCAATAAATATTTTCGTGAAATCAACGCAAAACGCCAACATTGCACGTTTTCAAAATTCGAAGATTTAAAATTGCGTTTTTTTTTAATTGTAACGTCAAAAAGTGGAAAATTTTATGCGATTTAAATACCGGTCAATAAATATTTTCGCAAAATCTATGCAAACGTCAAAATCGCACGTTCGAAGATTTAAAATTGCGTTTTTTAAATTGCGCAACTGTCAAAAATTTTGATGATTCAAATGTCTAAATGTGGAAAAATTAGAGTGATTTAAAACTGATGACAATTTTTTTCACGAAATTAAAACAAACTAAAAAAATCGCACGTTTTTAAAGTCCGAAGATTTTAAGATCATGATTTTGGTTTTTGAAACTTCATAACCGCCAAACACATTGTTCGATTTTAATTCTTGTAACGTCCAAAAGTGGAAAATTTTATGCGATTTAAAAACCGGTTAATAAATATTTTCACAAAATCTATGCAAAACGTCAAAATTGCACGTTTCCAAAATTGCGTTTTTTTTAAATTGCGCAACTGTCAAAAATTTTGATGATTCAAATGTCAAAATGTGGAAAAATTAGAGTGATTTTAAAACTGATAACAAATGAAATTAAAACAAACTGAAGAATCGCACTTTTTTAAAGTTTAAGGATTTTAAGATCGTGATTTTGGTTTTTGAAACTACATAATTGCTAAACGCATTGTCCGATTTTGATGGTTGAAACGTCAAAAGTGCAATTTAACAACTGGTCAATAAATATTTTTGTGAAATCAACTCAAAACGTCCAAATTGCACGTCCCACGATTTAAAATTGCGATTAAATTTTTTTTTAATTGTTGAAAATTGAAGTGAATTAAGAAGCGTCTCGTCCAAGCAGGTTGGGAAACACTGATTTAATAGATGTAGTGATTTTTAATTTCAAAATTACCAACTTTAAAAATTTTGAACAACGCAAACACAAAATAGTCGGAATCGTTTCTGTAGCATTATTATTATAAATGTGAACATTTCAACGAAAAATGAAATATTTGGCCATATTTAATTAAGAAATAGTTATGACTACCTGTTATAAATATTTATTTTGTGTTTTTTTTCCTTTTCTTATTATATCAATGTTGGAACTTTAACTGGTTTTATTTATATTCGTCTTTTAGATTTATATTATTATTTTAAATTCAATTAATAACTGTTCCTTTAGATATATACACTGGTGGAAAAAAATGAAATGGCATTTTTCCCGAAAGAATCATCAAATTTGGTTGAAAAGTCACTGAGTTATGTGCGAAAAACCTCAAAATGCACTTTTTACTTTCTCCGTTACGAAGTACGAGAAAGTATTGTGATCGTGATTTTTTTTTCAAAATTTTTTTTTACGGAAATATGTGTGTGTGTGTGTGTGTGTGTGTGTGTCTGTCTGTCTGTGCGCGCTGTATCTCAAAAACTAATAGAGCAATTAATATGAAACTTTGAACATCCGTCTTATTTGATAATCTGAAGAACTGAAAAGCTTTTGGTAAAATTTCGTATTCCGGAAGTGGGTGTTTACCTTAACTGTTTTTTGTTTTTTGCCAATATTTTCTTAAATATGAAAAATATCACAAAAACATTTAAACAAACATTGAAGACAATAAATAAATGAACATCTTTTGCTTGAAAACATTTTTCATCAAATCATTTTTATTCGAGAAAAAAAATTATTATTATTTTTTTAATTTTTGTTTATAATTATAAAACAATAATAGTTACAACAAATTTATGTTAATAATAATTGTAGAGAATGCCAAAATGAACAACTTATAAAGAATAAGTTTTTTTCTAAATCCCTTTAGTTTTTGAGTAAACTGAGTTTTTGAATTTGAAGGATAATTTTTCCATATTTCATAATTTGGACGTTTTAAACGTCAGTTTCATCCGCTCGATGTACATTCAAAATATGATTTCAATTGAAAATAAACCATGAAAGCGTCAATATAAATGATACCATCAAGTCGGAGAAAGTAACATGATGGCCACATCACCATTTTTTCAAACACCCATAAATTGGTGCCAAATCATCGTAGGAACTTCGTTCTTTTAGTTCTGTATACGGAATTGATCAAATTTTAATGCCTTTATGGTGAATCGAGTCGTCAAAATGTTTCCAATTCCGTAGACATCGTCAAAGTTGGACATGGTTTCCAGAAAAAAAACTTTTTTTTCACAGGTGCGCTAGAGGGGGCGGAAGGGGTTTCGCTTAAGTTCGCATGCATGACTTTAAAGAAGACACTTCAAACTTTTTCGCCCTCAAAAATTCATCAAAATCGATTGAAAATACGTCGAGTTATGGCGGTTAGAAAATGGTCAAAATTTCACGAATTTCAAGTGTTTCATTTTTTTCCTTGAGTATATTTTAAGGTTTTTATCTTAACGATTTTAACGTGTTTGGATATGTTTATTATTATATTAAGATACATTTTTTTACAGTGCTTTCGTGATGAAAGGAACAAATTCAGGTGATTTATTTCTGAAAAATCGCTCGGACACAATTAGTATTTTCAACTGCGCATTTTTTTGCACTCAAAATTGTGTCTACAGTGTGTCCCATAAACAAATGCCGAAACAAGGTTACCTTTTTTAAATGAAACACCCCGTATATTATCGCATATTGGGATTCGTCGGAAAATTGCAAATATGGAAAAAATGAAAAATTACATTATAATCCTCATACGACTAATATAATGAACAATCTATTTGGTCTTTTATAGAAATAAAAAATAAATGCTTTCCTCCTACATTACGGACTGAAACTGATCATCCGGTATATAAACCTGCGCAATAATCAAAACCGAATCAAAATTATTCACCGTAACCAGCACCATTAGAATTTCAATAGATTATTTCATGGCCATCCATCAATATTATGAACTTCGGGGCGTGTAATCATTTTGTTTCAATTTCAATTGAGCACCAGCAAAGAGTTGTTTTACAGTTGAGAAAGTATTTTATTCTATAGTGTCGGCCCCCTTTTATACCATTATTGTTATAAATCTGCTGAGTGTAATAATTCCCGTGGCCGTTTTGAAAAATTCGAATCGATACACCCGACTGTATAAAATATCAGATTATACGCTATTGTCCGTTTATAGCAGTGAAATGCGTTGCCATTGTTTGTTAATTATTGTCCGGCCGCTAAACCGTTTCGTTTATATCGTGAACGGCAAACGGCAAAAATTAAAAACAACGACAAACAACAAGCAACGATGCGCCGAAATGTTAAATGACTAAAAGTCGGCGGATTTTTAGTATTCAAATCAATTTGTTGCTAAACTATGGAAATAAAGATGTTAATTTAAAAATTTGTATGTTTTTTATTAGTATTTACAAGTATTTGGATCCTGAAAACACACATTCGCAAATACATTTTTTTTTTCAGAAATTGAAATCTTTTCATAACGGCTGCCTCCGTTTAATATTGTCCATCCATAACCAACAGGAAAATTCTGGAACAGATCGTTTCGTTTCTAACTGTGATATTAAGCTGTAAATGTGCATTCCCTCCTCTGTTGTTAACCACTAATTGTTTTCTTTCTTTTTTTTTAAGGAAGGATGGTTGACGGGAATTCGGGTTGAGGAAGTGCGGATGATTTGGAATTGGCGTAAGCATGTACTATTCGGCCACTAACGATAATTACTGGGATTTCATTTTTGATAATGAATTGGACATATACTAGACATCCACGGACCCGCACGGCCACTTCTTCGTTCCGAAAAAGTGACCGCACGAATGGGATTCGAACCCACGACCACGAGGCCCAGAAGCAGGAACCCTACCCACTAGGCCACCGCGGCCCCCACTAATTGTTCTCCCAATTTTCCCGTGGTCGTAACTGTGCAGTGAAAAAATTAACAAGACGAAAAATGAGCCAGTCTTATCCTAACCGCCCTGAGCTGGTCACATGGACTTGCATCCGAGGCCAAAAAAAGAGAAATCTTCCCAAGCGGGCAGAAATTTTTGAAAAAAAAAATACTATTACAATACATATCGGAGAAAGTAAAAGTTTTTATATAGAATGAAGAAAACTAATGAATATTTGTTGTTTGGATAAATTATGGTAACAAGTAGGAAACTTGCTGGAATAATATGTATATCGAATCTACAGAAATTCATACATTTTCATTCCATCTGAAAAGTGTATACAGGAAAAAAAACACATCTCGCAATATTAGTTATTCACCCCACCTAATACAAATACTCAGAGCCACCCCCGTATTCGTTAACGTGACAAATATAAAATCCGATATATACGATTTTATGTTCCTCGTTCCGTATTCCGAAAGTGTCCGTGTTGTCACGTTCACTAACTAAACATTTTATAATCTTTAAACACACCACGGCATGTAAATTATTTTACTCGCCAGAAACGCTGAAAATAAAAAGAAAAAGGAAAAAGTCGTAGAAACGTACACGGCTATATTCAGTATTATTATTACCTGCAGCAGCGTAATTGATGATCGTCATGCAGGACGACACCGTGCAGCCAATGTGAAATGAGGAGGTTTTTTTTTTTGTTTGAAAATTATAATCGGAAATTAATAAAGCATAACTGTGTGTAAGAGTATCATAAAATATAAAGGATGGTATTAAAAATGCATATCGTAATGCATTGTTTTCAATGGGTAAGGAATACATAATTATATAGAATTGAATATAAATAGTTTGAGTCTAATGGTATTTTTTTTTTATTTTTTCAAAATTTTGAAACCTTGATTCCAGTAGTAATTCGAAGAAAAACTTAAGTCACTCATCAATAAACAAAGAATATATCTTGTATCTTAGATTTATAACCCGATTTGATAGACACGATTTAATTAAACGAGTCTTAATAAACGAAAACAGAGATAATTTAGGTAATTTATTCAAAATTAATTATTACACACATCCACGAAAATAAATAAGGGACGTCCGTTTAAACAGCGTTATTTGTAAGTTGACCTAAGACAAGAACGTTTAATTTCCAAATTATACGAGACGTTGATGTTGGTCCATAAAAATATATATTTATTCATGAGTGGCTTAATTCGACTCATTGCAACGACCGAATAAATTATTTAGGCGTTAATTAGCTGCCCGTAGAAAAGTGACATTGCGTTACAATACAAATAATTAATAGTCTTTTGATGTAGTGGGATGATTTGCATTTTTTCCATTAGATTAATTGTGATTTATCCCGCCTCTAGGGGTATAAATGAAATTGTGTTACATTTTGCGTAATTTTGTGGGTACGCGTTGAATGGATTTAAATGGATTTAAGTCCTTTTTAAGTGCCGTCATAACGCCTCGGTGAAAGTTACCATACAAAATTGATACTTCTTAAAAGTCTTTGTGGTAAAGTGGGCTAATGAAAATTTTAATAATCACAATTTATCTTATTACAGGGGTCCCAGATAGAATCTGAAGTTAATCCCAACATTAAAAAGTTGAGTCTTAGAGAACGAGAGCTGGGATACGCCCGTGGTTTATTACCTGGGGATTATTATTAATGAAAATCTTTGACGACGGTTACAAACACAGATAATTTTTGGTATAAGATGAGTAAAGTACTTTAGCGCTCTCTCTAGGTCCTGGGTTCGAATCCTGTGTACTGGTTGTTCATTTCAATTCAAATACTTATAAATTATATATGCAAAAAAATAAAATCGATTGTGACTGCATGACCCACATTGCCAATATCCATATCTTCTGTACCAACATGAATTCCCGCTCCTTTAAAATCCAATAAAAATTTTACTATTCTTGTCAAAATATGGCATTTTTATTAACAGCAAATTTGATTTGTGTTCAAGTTATAACGCAAGAGCTTCCAGCATAAAGAATATCGTTGTATTTTTTTAATTTATAGAACGTTTTTATTCATGACAACAAATCTCAATATGGAATGTAATAAGTAATATTTTTTTTGAAATTAATATCAGAAAAATACGTGTCTTTTATCGCGATCCTTTATCTCGTTTAATAAATAGCCGTTCGTCTCGCGTATTAATAACGTTAATTAAATCTCTTCACAATGAAAACTGATATTTCTATTTGTCCATAAACACAAACAACACCACTAAAAATAATTTAGTGCCCGTTGGTCCTTTCCAGGCGTCCATTACGAAAATTAATATGAGCTGGTGTAACTGAATATCTTCTAATGAAACAGCCATCGGGGCTGGTATTCACCGCCATTTCCACTCATTTCTAATAAATAACACTGTGATGATTATGCGCTGAATTTGTAACAGAATACGTTTTGGTATTTTTCTGTTTTTTTAATTAACAGTAATTGGTGGAGGTATCGAATGCGCAGCGTATACAGAAAGCAAGTTTTTGTGGGATTTACATTCATGCTTTAAAACCGTAATTATTTTTTTGACCATCGTCAATCTATAATTCCCATTTTTTTTTTATTATCAAACATGATTTTTGTTCAATTGATCAAATTTTCATCGAATTTAAACAAATTATTTTTGCATCATCGAACCTTTATTTCAACAATAAAAATCGCCTAGCGATATTGTTATTTTAGTGCGGTTCAACATCCACCGTGTTTTAGTATTCAGGATAATCCTCGCGGTCGAACTTATTATTCATCGCCGGCTGGGCCATTTCATTACGAATTTCATCAATGTTTTCACATTATTATGTAGAACAACATTTACATATTCAACATTCGGCGTCATGGAAATTCATAATAAACGTCACCATGTTTATGAATGCTACGCACCAACTGTAAAACAGAATAAACATACCTGTTAACAAAGCGAACAAAAAAAAAATCGATTTCCATTAAGTCAACAGGTCTGAACTAGTATCGCAGAACGATGGCTTAAAACATACCAATCCAACAACCAAAATACTTAAATTGGTTTCAGGTGGATACATATTTATTAGGATATTATGCAATAATATAACCAAAACTCCTTTCTTTAGAATACGAAGTTAATGACTTGTGAAATTGTTTAGAACGAAATTTGAAAATTTCGATTTTTTGCAATGATAAAATGTATTTAATGCTTCTGCAACATGTGAGGTTGTCTCAAATTTATTTAGGGTAGAAGCAGTGGCGGCTCGTGGAGCATGTTGATGGTAGAGCCACTTATACGATACACCCCTTTCCCGCTTTTTTTGAAGAAAGAAAGAACGGCTTATCTTCCTAGACCTAAGTAACTGGCGAAAATGTGTTTCAAGAAATAATTAAAAAATATTGTTGAAGCTTAAAACTACTTGGCTCTATATAACGAGCCGCCCCTGGTTATAACCCATTAAAAAAATATTGGAATTTAAGAAGTTGCTTATATTCTTAAAATTATTTTTGAGTTGTATAGAATTATTTCAGAATTTTTAAACAATCGCTACCATTTTTTATATATTTTAGAAAATGTTCAATTTTAAACGCAATTGCAAGACACTTGAAATTGTTAAAGCCACTGAAAAGTCACTTTCGGTGAAAGCAAGAAATACAAGATAATAAAAACTTAGGCTGAAAGACCGCGGGTCGATAACCGTTTAGCAGAAATAATTTTGTAAATTTTAAATGTATTATATTTGTTTAATATTGTACTGTCTGCAAATAAAGATATTGTATATATAAAAACTTACGACAAAGGAAAAACCTTTCGAGGCGTTTTGGCGGTCATGATGATTCTTTGCTTCCTTTACGGATTGTTGGGGCGGAATGGAGCAAAAAACACAAACACCAACACACACAAATCCTGAAGATGTATCACAACATAACGGCTACTTTCGAAAAATCAAAATTCCGAACCAGAAGAAACACCTTCCGCAGCCGCGATCTACAAACTGAATTGTTATGGACAGGTGAGCCGTCGATTGGTGATAAGAATTTAATGTCGTTCCGAGCGGAGAAAAAAATACGAATATTTTGATAATCTTCAATCGCCCGGGGCAGATTAAAAACTGGTCGAATTTTAACACGGAGGTCGAGATAAGAGGAACAACACTAGAAACACTGATAATTATATACTTCACGAGAATCTTAAGAAATTGAATATGTTCTTAAAATATAATGATTTTGGAATTTTTAAACAAGTTCTACTATTTTTTATTTGTTTTAAAAATACTCGATTTTGAACGCAATTAAAAAAAATGCATGTTTAACAACGAACAGTTATTACCTATTAAAAAATTGTTGGAATTTAAGAAGTTGATTATTTTCTCAAAATATGATAATTAAGGAGTTGTATAGAATTATTTCCAAATTTTTAAACAATTTTTAATATTTATTATTTATTTTAGAAAAAGCTCAATTTTGAACGCAATTAAAAAATGCTTGTTTAACTACGAACAGTTATAACCCAGTAAAAAATTATTGGAATTAAAGAAGTTGATTATATTCTCAAAATATGATAATTAAGGAGTTGTATAGAATTATTTCCGAATTTTTAAACAATTTTTAATATTTATTATTTATTTTAGAAAATGCTCAATTTTGAACGCAATTAAAAAAATGCTTGTTTAACTACGAACAGTTATAACCCAGTAAAAAATTATTGGAATTAAAGAAGTTGATTATATTCTCAAAACATGATAATTAAGGAGTTGTATAGAATTATTTCCGAATTTTTAAACAATTTTTAATATTTATTATTTATTTTAGAAAATGCTCATTTTTGAACGCAATTAAGAAAATTCTTGTTTAACTACGAACAGTTATAACCCAGTAAAAAATTATTGGAATTTAAGAAGTTGATTATATTCTCAAAATATGATAACCAAGGAGTTGTTTAGAATTATTTCAGAATTTTTAAACAATTTTTAATATTCATTATTTATTTTAGAAAATGCTCAATTTTGAACGCAATTAAAAAATGCTTGTTTAACTACGAACAGTTATAACCCAGTAAAAAATGATTGGAATTAAAGAAGTTGATTATATTCTCAAAATATGATAATTAAGGGATTGTATAGAATTATTTACGAATTTTTAAACAATTTTTAATACGTTTTATTTATTTTAGAAAATGCTCAATTTTATCAGTGGCGTCTTTTTTGAAGAAAGAAAGAACGATTTATCTTCCTAGGCCAAAGTAACTGGCGAAAATGTGTTTTAAGAATTAATTAAACGTTCTTGCTGTGCTTGAAACTATAGGTAGTGTCATGGTTCCTTGGCTCTATATAATGAGCCGCCCCTGGATAGAAATTTTAGTGTAATTATAAAACACAGACTTAGACTAAGTTTCGATCTTGTTCAAATTATTTTTCCGTTTTTTTTTGACGACTTGGAAAAGTGTTTAAGTGTGACCAATTCGAAATTTGGAGCCGATTTTTATAGAATAAGAAAATATAATCTGTTTTGAGTGAATTCGAAAGTCTAAAGTTTGTTCTAATAGTTTTTATATTTTTTTGTTGAAAATGTCCGAAATTATTTCAAAATCGATTGGTAGGTTTTTATAGAGTTATGAATCTCCATTCTGGGTAAATATAAAAAAGTTTTGAGTTTCTACGATTGTTTTTTTATTTTTATAAAGGCTAGGAAAATATCCGAAAGTAGAATTGAAATGTCGGATTTTTAAGCGTGATTATTATGCATTTTTTTGTTAAATTATTACCTATTAAAAAATTGTTGGAATTTAAGAAGTTGATTATTTTCTCAAAATATGATATTTAAGGAGTAGTATAGAATTATTTCCGAATTTTTAAACAATTTTTAATATTTATTATTTATTTTAGAAAATGCTCAATTTTGAACGCAATAAAAAAAGTGATTGTTTAACTACGAACAGTTATAACCCAGTAAAAAATTATTGGAATTAAAGAAGTTGATTATATTCTCAAAATATGATAATTAAGGAGTTGTATAGAATTATTTCCGAATTTTTAAACAATTTTTAATATTTATTATTAATTTTAGAAAATGCTCAATTTTGAACGCTGTTAAAAAATGCTTGTTTAACTACGAAAGTTATAACCCAGTAAAAAAATACTGGAATTAAAGAAGTTGATTATATTCTCAAAATATGATAATTAACGAGTTGTATAGAATTATTTCAGAATTTTGAAACAATTTTTAATATGTTTTATTTATTTTAGAAAATGCTCAATTTTGAACGCAATTCAAAAATGCTTGTATAACTACGAACAGTTATAACCCAGTAAAAAAATATTGGAATTGAAGAAGTTGATTATATTCTTAAAATATGATAATTAAGAAGTTGTATAGAATTATTTCCGAATTTTTAAACAATTTTTAATATTTATTATTTATTTCCGAAAATGCTCAATTTTGAACGCAATTAAAAAATGCTTGTTTAACTACGAACAGTTATAACTCAGTAAAAAAATATTAGAATTAAGGAAGTTGATTATATTCTCAAAATATGATAATTGAAGTTGTATAGAATTATTTCGGAATTTTTAAACAATTTTTAATATACATTATTTATTTCAGAAAATGTTCAATTTTGAACGCAATTAAAAAAATGCTTGTTTAACTACGTTAACAGTTATAACCAATGGCGTTTCGTGGAACATGTTGATGGTAGAGCCACTTATATAATATACCCCACCCCCCTCCTTTTTTGAAGGAAGAAAGAACGATTTATCTTCCTAAGTCAAAGTAACTGGCGAAAAAGTGTTTTAAGAATTAATTAAAAATTCTTGATGAGCTAGAAACTATAGGTTTCCTTGGCTCTATATAATGAGCCGCCCCTGGGTAGAAGTGTTGACAAATTTTAGTGTAATTATAAAGCACAGACTTAGACTAAGTTTCGATCTTGTTCAAATTATTTTTCCATTTTTTTTTTGACGACTTGGAAAAGTGTTTAAGTGTGACGAATTCGAAATTTGGAGCCGATTTTTATAAAACAAGAAAATATAATTTGTTTTGAGTGAATTTGAAAGTCTAAAGATTGTTGTAATTGTTTTTATATTTTTTTTGTTGAAAATGTCGTTGAATATTTGGTGTGGTGTTCTTAATGACCTTCTTATTCGGCTATTCGTATTTCAAGAACGTTTAACATCCGAGCATTATCTATTTTCTTACACAACGAATTGCCAGGATTAATGAAGAATGTCCCACTTCAGAACATGTGGTTGCAGCATGATGGCGCACTTCTTCAAGTTTGCTAACCGTTGGATTGGAAAAGAAGGTCCAGTTCTCTGGCATCTGAGAGGTCACCAGACCTAAATCCTCTTTGGGAATACATAAAAAGTTTAATATTGTCAAATAAACCACAAATCAGAGATGAGTTAATTTACATTATTATGACTGCTGCTGCATCCATACGAGACGAACCAGATACTCTTCAGAGAGCTAGGTCATCAATTATTAGAAGAGGAACAATGTGTTGTGAGGCAGCGCAGGTTTACTTTGAACAAAAACTTTGATTAATGTTTTGGTAATAAAAGAAAATTAATTATTAAAATATTACTCAATTCTGCTTGTTCTTTACTTTCTTAAATTTAATTTTGCCCATAACTCTTTCACTATTAAGTTTTGAGAATTTTTGACTATAAATTGCCCAAGAAATACGCAGTTAACTATGCGCATCCTGTGACCGGACATCCAATATATCTATAATTATTACATGCTGATTTTACGAATGTGTCATATTAGTACAAAACAGGATTTTGATAAAATGTACTTTGATAAATTGTTATAAACGGTTTAGTTATGATATAATGCGAAATCAACGGAAACACAATTGCCGCAATATCGCAGCCTTCACAAGCATTTTTTTTTAAATTTAATAATATCGGTCTGTCAATAGATTAAACAAGCTTCATCAATATAGGAGATCGTTCACAAAATTAAAAGACAGTCAATAAAAAAACAAATGTGTACTGCCAAAATGTACGACCAGGGCCGGCGCATCAAAAATTGTCGGCGAGTCTAGTCTTGCCGCCGTTTTGGCCATTGCAAGCGAGAGGAAAATAGTATATTGTACAACGAGCATATCGCCTACGGCTCGTTCCGCAAACATCGTTCTCGTGATTAATAGGCATTATATGCGAGTTGTACAATATACTTTGTTCACAAAAATTAAAATCAAAATCAAAATAAAATAAAAAACAAAATCAAAATCAAAATTAAAACCGAAATTCAAGTTGTAATTACAATTACAATTGAAAAAAAAATTAGTATTAAACAGGGTAAACAAAATATTATCAAAAATCGCATTCTGTGAATTAATTAAAAGTTCTTGCAGAGCTTGAAACTACAGGTAGTGCCATGGCTCTTTGTCTCTACATAACGAGCCGCCCCTGCTTAATTTGATAAAACGATGATTTGTAAATTTAATTTAATTTTTGTAGAATTTCGTCAACACGTTTTACATATATATATTTTTTAAATTTTTCACTCGAGTATTTCACAATTTGAAAACTAAAATTTTCAAAAATTCACAACTCGCGAAATAATCGGTGGGATTTCAAAAACTCCATTTCATCTGATAAAACCATCATTTGTAAATCTAATTTAATTTTTGTAGAATTTAGTCAACACGCTTTATATATTTTTTTAAAAATTTTTTTGCTGGAGTATTACACAATTCGAGAACTAAAATTTTCAAAAATTCACAACTCGCGAAATAATCGGTAGATTTTCAAAAACTCCATTTCATCTGATAAAACTATCATTTGTAAATCTAATTTAATTTTTGTAGAATTTAGTCGACACGCTTTATATATATATATTTTTTTTTGCTGGAGTATTACACAATTCGAGAAGTAAAATTTTCAAAAATCCACAACTTGCGAAATAATTGGTGGATTTTCAAAAACTCCATTTCATCTGATAAAACCATGATTTGTAAATTTAATTTAATTTTTGTAGAATTTAGTCGACACGCTTTTTTATTTTTTTGCTGGAGTATTACACAACTCGAAAATTAAATTTTTAAAAAATTCACAACTTGCGAAATAATCGGTGGATTTTCAAAAACTCCATTTCATCTGATAAAACCATTATTTGTAGATCTAATTTAATTTTTGTAGAATTTAGGCGACACGCTTTATATATATTTTTTTAAATTTTTTTGCTGGAGTATTACACATTTCGAGAACTAAAATTTTCAAAAATTCACAACTCGCGAAATAATCGGTGGATTTTCAAAAACTTCACTTAATATCATAAAACGATGATTTACAAATCTAATTTAATTTTTGTAGAATTTAGTCGACACGTTTTATACATTTTTTTTAATTTTTCACTCGAGCATTACACAATTGTAAAACTAAAATTTTTAAAAATTCACAACTCGCGAAATAATTGGTGGATTTTCAAAAACTGCACCTAATTTGATAAAACGATGATTTGCAAATCTAATTTGTAAGAATTTTGTAAACATGTTTTATATATATATATATATTTTTAATTTTTCACTCGAGTATTACACAATTCGCAAACTAAAATTTTCAAAAATTCACAACTTTCGAAATAATCGGTGGATTTTCAAAAACTCTATTTATTTTGATAAAGCGATGATTTACAAATATGATTTAATTTTTGTAGACACGTTTTATATATTTTTTTAATTTTTAACTCGAGTATTACACAATTCGAGATCTAAAATTTTAAAAAATTCACAATTCCCGAAATAATTGGTTTGGTTTTTGAATTTTCAAAATCTCCATTTAGTTTGATAAAACGATGATTTGCA
Source organism: Ocypus olens (assembly GCA_910593695.2). NCBI lineage: Eukaryota > Metazoa > Arthropoda > Insecta > Coleoptera > Staphylinidae > Ocypus > Ocypus olens. The sequence goes on from OU343047.1 coordinate 15,340,481, forward strand.
AATCTAATTTAATTTTTGTAAAAATTCGTCGACACGTTTTATATATTTTTTTGCTCGAGTATTACCCAATTCGAAAACTAAAATTTTTAAAAATTCAAAACTCACGAAATAATCGGTGGATTTTCATAAACTCTATTTAGTTTGATAAAACGATGATTTGCAGATATGATTTAATTTTTGTAGAATTTAGTAGAAACATTTTATATATATTTTTTTTAAATTTTTAACTCGAGTATTACACAATTCGGGATCTAAAATTTTCAAAAATTCACAATTCGCGAAATAATTGGTGAATTTTCAAAATCTCCATTTAGTTTGACAAAACAATGATTTGCAAATCTAATTTAATTTTTTTAGAATTTCGTCGACACGTTTTATAGTTTCTTTTATTTTTTTGCTCGAGTATTACACTATTCGAAAATTCGCAACTCGTGGATTTTCAAAAATTTACTTAATTTCAGTGGTGGCTTGTGGAACATGTTGGTGGTAGAGACACCTATACAATATACCCCCAACCCTCTTTTGAAGAAAGAAAGGACGATTAATCTTCCTAGACCAAAGTAAGAGAAGAAAGTGTTTAAGAATTAATTAAAAATTCTTGCTGAGCTTGAAAGTAGTTCCATGGCTCCTTGGCTCTATATCACGAGCCGCCCCTGATTAAAACAATGGTAACGGATTTTGACATGTCGTTAAATTTACCGCTTTGCTTACGAAATAGGGGTGAATATCGAAACGGAAGTGTTGCCTGAGACGACCGCTTTGGTCCAGACTTATTTTCTCCACATTGTACAGGGTGTCTCAGACATGACTCCCCAGGCCTATAACTTTCTTATTTTTAAAGATAAATATACAAAACCATATATATTTTTAAATGGGAGCAAATTTTCTTTAAAATTATAAGAATAAAATTTTCAAAAATTTCTGCTCATATTTCAACAGTGATGTTCAACTTTCTTTTTTCAAATGGCACTGGAATTGTTTTTTTCCATATTATAATAGTATTTTTTATTCTCTTTACAATCATGTAAACCAATATGGTTATTACATTAGAAAAAAATTGAGAAATGTCTGAGACATCCTATATATAAGAGTTATGCATCACAATGATTGAATTTTTTTGGAATTTAATTTTTTCAAAAATAAACTATTTCAGTTTAGGCCTGACGGTTTTCGTCGACCTCGTAGGTCAAAATGTTCCATTATACACGAGTTCTCGCACCTTGCAAGTGTATTAAATACAATGCGAGGATAGGAGGTGATAGATCAACAGAATTATAAATTATAATTCCCAATAAACGACAACATAATGGTTATGCCGCAGTTGTCGGTTTCAAACACTAAATTGTATCTCAATTTATTAGATTAAGTGCCATTCCGCTACAGTTATAATTGGATTTATGCGCGTTATCTTTTTTTATAACAGCTCTGTTTTGTTGTTAGTTGGCAGCAATTATTGGTATCGCGCTTATGAATGGGGCTTTATTTGTTATGGTTTTATCTAAAGTAATTTTATTAATTGGATTATTTGTAAACATGTTAATTATTATCGAGGAAAAAGTGACAAGTTTATCTTCCTATTCATGTAAACACATTGTTAATTGTAGAATGCGTAAATGATAGTTCAGTTTTAATAAAAAAACTAACAACCAAAAGGTCACTTATGATACATCTATAAACTCGAATTTAGAGACGAATTAAATTATGTAAAAATATACAGGGTGTTCTATCTGAAGTAGAAAAGTTAAACCGGAAATAAATTTTTTTTATGAAAAGTCCACGTGTTGACATGCTTTATTCTCTATAACCAGGAAGTCCGTTTTAAAAATAAATAAAAATATTATATATCGCTGGGCTACACACATTTTCCAGACATCTACTGTCACAAATTTTCTTAAATGAATAACATATTTTGTGTGCATAATTGTATTGCACAGAAGTGTACATATTTCATAAATCAACATCTCAATTTATTTGATAATAGTTTTCCCGTGTAAAAGTGAGCTTTCCACAACTGCAGTTTTATCTTTAAAACTTATTATTTGTTCGGCGCTACCTCTTATATTATTCTTTAAGGACACTTCCAAAAATTTCCGGCAAGATTAAGTGCGCGGGAAATTGTTAAAAATAAAAATAAGGAAGAGCTCACAAGAGCGCACTCATCGGGACTTCCCTTATTTCTTTATTGGCACTTGGCCTTTTGTGCGAACGATTATGTTCCTCCGGGAATTGTTATGTTTATCTCTAATCTCTTCCAGATTACTTCTCCCTCTCGACAGATAAATTCGTATTGTGTCTGTAATAATGGTCTTTGATGCGATTATTTAAAGAATTTTACCTTATTTGATTATTGATTTCATAAGTATGTAAAATTAAATTCGCTTCAGCAATTCGTTTTATGGAAACCTATAAATTTAAATGTGAAACGCTTTTTCTTTATTTTTTGCACGTAAATGTTTTTACGGTATTCTCGCCATATAGAAAATTTACGAAACTGTTATTATAAATTTTTCAAATGTTTATTATACAGTTATGAGAAAATTTACTCGGTGTGTAACATTAACACGTAAATGCTGTATTAATTAATTCGCCCATAACATAATTCCGTCGGTGCTTTCCACACGCGTAATTGGATATTTCATTAAATTTAATTAAAGAAAATATATGACACCCTTCACTTATTAAATGATTACTTAATGCCCATAAAAAATATATATGGGTATATTTATACGTGCGTGTAAAATATGGAACGTGATTCATATTAATTAGGAAATTAATTAACAAAATTTTCATATTACGTATAATATATTATAAAAACGTAATTTTTTAACATACTGTGTTAGAAGAAGAATCCTGATAAATTATATAGTTTTGTGAAAAAATGCATATTTGTTTTTGTTCGTCAGGATTTTTATTTCAGAATTTTGTTTATATTATATTTGTGTTATTTTTATTTTTTCTTACATCTTTTCTATTTTTTTCTTATATTCACAATTTCAAACCCGTTGATAAGTTAAATTAAATGACTGCAAAAATCAGTAGGTATATCTAAAAAACAATAGTTCAGTAACAACAATGGGGGCGTGCGCATTATACAGGGTGTATTTGAAATAACGAATAGGCATTTAAGGGCCCATACACAAAATATTTGTGAACCCATTTCCGTCAAAATTTATTCGAAAAAAAATGTTTGAATTTTCCTAATTTTTCGAGGTTTTTTAAACATTTTAAGAACCGATGCTTTTCTCATTTAATTAGGTCTGCATGGAATGTGTTTGCTTATTCAAAACGCGAGATACGATTTCTTGCCTCCGAATTTTGAAGTGTTATCGCAATGTTTTTTTTTGTAAAATACAAACAGTCCTCAAGTTCATTGACGCTTAAAGAGCACTCAGATATTTCCTACGCGCTTGTTGTAATTCGATATCTAAAGCCGATGCCGTTTAAAAATTAGGTCACATTACCACTGCCCTCAAACATGTTGCGTATTTTCACTCATTAACTTTAATAATTAATTGCGGGCTTTTTGTTACAGTTATAAACAAAATAATTGCGAATATTGTTTAAAAATAATATAATCTCTTTGTGGTTACGAGCCTGTTCGTTATTTGAAATACACCCTGTATGTAGCTGATGTTTTAAAGTCACATTTTCATGCGCAACAAAAACACCTATTTCGCGCACTTACTATAAAAGCAACTATTTAAAGTTTATCCAAATATCTGAATGATACAATCGCCGCTTAAGGAAAATCCATTTGATTTTGATAATATTTTAATATTTTTCAATGAACTAACCAATTATGTGTAATAATATTAAAAGTACGTAAATGGAAACTCTTCTCCTATTTTCAAATTTCCTCCTGAAGCAATAATACGTTTAGTGCTTTATTTGTTGAATGCTTTGTTATGGCTAATAAAATTCCTTCCAGGAAATTCATAACCCAATTTGCATAATGTAAGCAATCCTAATTTCGGCTCGATTTATACTTCGCAAATAATAATCGCGAAACATTAAAACTATAAAACGGCAATAAACGTAACTGCGCAGAAAATTTACTGTCACACCGGGTAATAATATAACACGCAAATATTTAAAACTGAGTAAAATCTTAATCGCGAGTCTTGCATATATTACAGCTGTAATTTATATTTTTGTTTGACTTATGTAAGATTTATCAATAGGATCAATCAATGAAATTAAACATAAAATTGAAATAATTATTTGTGACTGAAGCAATGGCGAATATTTTTTAATAATGAAAATTTTGATTTGCGCGATAGAAGTGATTAATTCTTAAATTAGATAAAAAAGATATAACATAAATTATACAGCATAACCAAATTAATGAATTAAAGATTTATCTGATAGTTGTTGAGACTTTATGACCACTTTTATTAAATGTAAAAAAAAAAATTAACCAAAAAAACTTAGATATTTAAGAGTGCAATCACCTTACTATGGCTTCATAATTATAATTTCTTCGTCTGAAGAAGCCACCACCACTTCGCGAAATAATTGTAACTATTGTTATTTATTTTAAAGATTTAAGGCTAACTTGATTTAGCCCAAATTAAATTAAGGGTCAAAGGGTATAGCCGAATAAGATGGTCAAAAGTGCCCCAAAGCAAATCAACAATCGCGATGACTGGATGAAAGATAATTAAAAATGCCGTTGATTGCTCGAAATTTCAGCCTCCTGAAGCAATTCGTTGTCGAGATATGACCGAAAACGTGAATTTTACGTTTTATTTTTTTTTCGTTTTCTATGGCACGAATCAAGCTGAAACCACGCCTACCCAAAACAAAAAAAATACTTCTCGCAGTATTTTTTTGGCGCCAAATTCAAATAGAAAAATGAAGTAAAAGTTTTCAAGATTCATTTTTGCAGTGAAGGTATTCGAGGACTGTCTTAAAGTTTTTTTTTGTAAATGTATTTTACCAAATTCTATAACATACATTTTTTTCAGAATTTTAAACAGTGTGGAAGATAGTTAAGATAATTAAAAACCACTTTTACCATCTTAAAAATTTGAATTTCGCGCCAAAATTGTGACAAAAAAGTTATTTTTGTTAAATGATTATTTTTTTTTTAAATTAGAGAGATACACTTCACAAAAATCACTTTTTTTGTCACAATTTTGGCGCGAAATTCAAAGTTTTAAGGTGGTAAAAGTGGTTTTTAATTATTTTAACTATCTTTCACACTGTTTAAAATTCTGAAAAAATGTATGTTAAAGAATTTGGTAAAACACATTTACAGAAAAAAAAACTGAGGCAGTCCTCGAATACCTTCACTGCAAAAATGAATTTTGAAAACTTTAACTTCATTTTTCTATTTGAATTTGGCGCCAAAAACGAAAAAAATACTGCGAGATGTAATTTTTTTGTTTTAGCTAGACGTGGTTTCAGCTTGATTCGTGCCATAGAAAAGGAGAAAAAAAAAACGTAAAATTCACGTTTTTGGTCATATCTCGACAACAAATTGCTTCAGGAGGCTGAAATTTCGAGCAATCAACGGCATTTTTAATTATCTTTCATCCAGTCATCGCGATTATTGATTTGCTTTGGGGGAACTTTTGACCATCTTATTCGGCTATACCCTTTGACATACATACATAGATGACATACATGATATAATTCATAATTGTGAAACTTTATTAATGCAGATGATTTAAAGTTATTTAAGATTGTTCATGATGCAATCGTAGCAGACCTGGTAAATTTGAACGAGTGGTGCAAGATAAACCATCTATTGCTTAATGTTGAAAAATGTTATATCTTCCACTGGAAATAAGTGCACCGCTAACTACTCATATAACATTAAGGCCTCTTGCCTCAGTAAAGTAGAGGTTATAAAAAATCTGGGAGTTACTTTTGAGGCGAAACTCAACTTCAAGGCGCATATTTCAAATATAAGCAGATATGGGGGTATATGTGGTATATAAAATCTTGACATCGATTGTTTAAAAACATTATACTTAAATATGCATCTACAATTTGGTCACAGTTTACGGCTCTAAATATTAGCTGTCTCGAACATGTTCAGAAAAAAAATGCATGCAGTCAAAGACGGGTGAATGTTATGGAATATTGCACACATTTAATTTACAAACGTGACAGACTCGCAGAGTGAAAATGAATTTCTGTACATTACATCGACTCCTGAATGGTTCTCCTAACTAGCCGATTCTATCGCAGCATCAATAGTAATACAAGTTTGCAAGCGGATAAACTTTATTTACCTTCACCATGATAACGATCTGATTTGAAATTATATGCAGTTTTGCTTTATTCGTTAAATTAACTAAACAAATACCTCTCGCAGTTGCATTTCTGTAGGATACATTTTATTTTAAGCACTCGAAAACTTCACGAATCATTGTGATTAGGCAATTTTCCATTTCAATTACTTCTCAAAATTTGTGTCGATTCAATTACTCGTGCAAAATAAATTTATCCGGCTATATTCTAAACTCTTGTATTAATAATGCTTTCTAAAAAACTCATTGAAATAGAACCTTATAACAGAGGGGAATTTTACACCAACATTACAACATAAATGTGAGTTTTTTTCTGTTTTTGTTGTTTTCTATTGATATTGCAAATATGTCTTTTTTATTTTTTTGTAATATATTTTTTTAAATATTTATTATTTTTCTCTGTTGACCTGTTTTTGTGTAATTACTGCATGTATATATGTATCTTGTGAAAACACTGAAAATAAAGCTATTAATATTATTATTATTATTATTATTATCCCTACAATTTCCAACACAGAATATGCTCAGTTGAACCGTTTTAAAACTCATATATGAAACCATTTACCTATTATTTTCAAATTCGGCACATTTTGACGATTTTAATGTTTATGAACAAATGTTTGCAATATAATTTGATTGGGCAAAACACTTTTTTCACAAACGGGAGAGAAATTAGAGTTTTCAGCTGTCGAAATCGTGAGAGAAATAACACTTTTTCACAAACGGGAGAGAAAGTCGATTTCTCAGCCCTCAAAATCGTGAGAGAAGTAACATTCCTCTCCCTAGGGAGAAAAATGATCATGAGAGGCTTCATTATTCATATTTAACTGTCACCTCTGACAGAATTTTTTTCGAGGTTGGGTTTTAGTAACAAACGTTTTATTCTTAAAATATCCCGTTTGTGAAAAAAATAGTATATATTTCTCGGGAGAGAATGCCATTTCTCTCCCTCGATATACAGGATATTTCAAAATTCATGTACCAAAAGTTTTCTGCGTACTCCTCGTAGATAAAAAGAAAAAAACCCTTATGACAAATCTTGATTTTCCACAAAATAACATGGATTGAACCCCTTCGCGGAAATAATAAAGAGACGCCAGTGTTCCCTATCAATTAATACTTTCGTTCGCGTGTAGAAAGAGTCTCTCCAGCTTGTACTGTCAGCATCAGATAAACAAACGGTGTCGATTTCAATGACGCAGCACACAAATTAGGTCAATGTACCATCGAGTATGGAATTGTAATTTTTAAAACCGATCTGTATCTTCCTGGAAACACAGATGTTTTTACGGACTTTCTAAAAATGTACTATTCCAAATTAGGTCTTAGCCTTGGCTAACAAAGGGATATCATTTTACAGCATCTACCCCCCGTGATTGTAAGTAATAGGACAGCTGGGGATACAATTGTACAGCAATAAAATGCATTGATAGGGAACTGTGGCGTCTCTTTAATATTTCTGCGAAGGGGTTAAATCCATTTTATTTTGTAGAAAATCGAGTTTTTTTTTCTTTTTATCTACGAGGAGTACGCAGAAAATTTTTGGTGCATGAATTTTAAAACACCCTGTATAATCTACTATTTTCGCACAAGGAAGAGAAATGATTGCTTCTCTCCCTACGAGATTGCATTATTTATTTTAATTGTCACGGCTGACACATTTTTTTCAAAGTTAGGTTTAAAAAACGAACGTTTTACTCTTAAAATATCCCTTTCGAGAAAAACATTGTATATACAGGGTGCGGAATTTATCCTGGACACCCGATATATTATGGAAACGAAGATTCTAAGAAAAAAATGTTTCAGATAAAATGTATTTGTTATGAAGGGGCTAATGCAGCAGGCATATGTGCCATAAATTATAAGTAGGTTTTCAAGGTAATTTCAAGGTCAACTTGTGTTTTTAAATATAAACCTGTAATTTTTATTAGGGAATCGAAATCTACGAATTAAAGCAAATAGCTCTTATTAAACACATTTTTTTCTCCGGTACTTACTTTTTGCAGAAAATCTGTGGTTGATTTCAAAAATTATTTCCGTCATAATTTATGAAGACCACTGCAAATAAATTAATTTAATTTGTTTATTAGGCATTTCTTAACATATTTGTGTAATAAAGTCAATTACAACCAGCGCCAAACGCGATTTAGGATTTTTTTTTTCGTACAGCGCGGATTCGTGGCTGACCTCAAAAATTTAATTCGCCGCCAATGTTTATTAAAATTGCAAACAAATGATTATAAAATGTTTATTTGTCGACTCGATCCACCATAAAGCCATTAAAATCTGATCAATTCCCTATGCAGGACTCGAAGATTTGGTACCAAGTTATGGGTGTTTAAAAAAGTGCATTTTGAGGTTTTTTGCACATAACTCAGTGACTTTTCAACCAAATTTGATGATTCTTTCGGGAAAAAATCTCTTTTTGGCCCTATTTTAAGGAAGTAAACTCAGATTGGAATGATCAATTTTCGAACCCTCAAGTCCCCGAACAAAAAACACGTTTTTGGGCAAAAAAACGTGTACCGAGTTGGATAAAATGTGTTGACGCGGTCCACCAAAAGGGCATTGAAATGTGTTCAATTGCCTGTGCAGGACTCAAAAAGGAAGTTCCTACGGCAAAGTTATGGGTGTTAGAAAAAGTGCATTTTGTAGTCTTTTATTTTTTTCGTTTGGAGGCGCGTAGACCCTCTCTTTGTGTGGGGGATAAACCCTCTCAAAGATGACACATTTTGCTTTTATTTCTCAAAATATCGTCGAAATCGGTTAAATAGAAGCTGATTTATGGCTATTTAAAAATTACCTAAATTTTTACAAATCTCAAGTGTTTATTTTTTTTCCTTCAGTGCAATTTGTTTGTTTTTATTGGACGAATGATGGTGAGTAAGGCCCACATTTTTTTCAGACCCTACAGAGATCGTTAAAGTAAGCCTTTTTTGACCTAAAATAACATTTTTTGTTAGTGTAGTTCTAATACAAAATGCGATATTCATGATTTCGCGCAAACAATTAATTTTTGTGCATACCTCAAAGAACATGCAAAGAAAATTTCATTCGTGAAAACGATAACAAATTCGTCGAAAAACTTCGGACTTATGAGTCAAAAAACCACAAAATTCGCTTATTTTCAAACACCCATAATTTTGTGCCAAATCGTCGTAGGAACTTCGTTATTTGACATCTGAGCAGGTAATTGAATACATTTCAACGCCCTTTTGTTGGTTCGAGTCGACACATTTTTTCCAACTCGGTACAAGTTGCCAAAGTTTTGTTTTTTTTTGTTCGGGGGTTGAAGGGTTCGAAAAAGGATCATTTCAATCTGAGTCTACTGCCTTAAAGTAGAGCCAAAATGAGATTTTTTCCTGAAAGAATCATAACATTTGGTTGAAAAATCACTGAGTTATGTGCGAAAAACCTCAAAATGCACTTTTTTTCAAACACCCATAACTTGGTGCCAGCCAAATCGTTGTAGGAACTTCATTCTTTGAGTCCTGCATAGGGAATTGATCATATTTTAATGACTTTATGGTGGATCGAGTTGACAAAAATTTTCCAAATCCGTAGACATCGTCAAAGTTGGATATGGTTTCCAGAAGAAAAAAAAATCACAGGGGCGCTAGAGGGGGCGGAAGGGGTTACGTTTAGTTTCGCATGCATGACTTTAAAGAAGACACTTCAAAGTTTTTTGCCCTCAAAGATTCATCAAAATCGATTGAAAATACACCGAGTTATGGCGGTTTGAAAATGGTCGAAATTTCACGAATTTAAAGTGTTTCATTTTTTTTTTTCTTCAGTATATAGATGGTGTAGCGCACAAATGTTGTAAGTATTGTTAGTGAAATTTATTAAAATATTCACATTTTCTTTTAAGTTTGTAACAGAAATAAATGTAGAAATGGATTCATTATAGTACAACATACCAAAAATAAAAATTAAATTATTAAAATATGTTTTGTATTAATTTTCACACAAATGACAACTTACTTTTTTTATTTGTGCAAAATAGTACATTTTGCATTTACAACAATTGTGCACTACAGCATCGATGTATAAATTTCATGTTTTATTTACAGTTTGTTCTTGATATGTACACTGGTAGTAGTGACATCTGCACATGAAACAAAATATCGGTTAAATGGCCTCCGTTGCGCTGTTAGCAGGAGTGTACTCTTTTGACGAAATTTCGAAGTATATTTTGCAGTGTGGGCTGCTGGATTTCACGAATTTGGCATGTAATTTCTCCTTTGAGTTCCTCAGTTGTCTCAGGATGGTTCGCATAGACCCTACATTAAAAACCCTGATAAAATAATCCAAACAAGTTAAATCGCAACTTCTTGACAGCCACTTTGGTCTCCAAAACGAGAAACATGGCCTGCAAACTTCGTTTGCAACGTCATTATTTGGCGTGCGATGTGACAGGTGGCGCCATTGTGTTGAAATCACATTTAAGTCCATTGCGTCCCAATTCTTGCAAGAAAAAGTCTGTCAACATGGCCCAGTAACGATTGACGTCGACAGTCACTGTGGCTCCTTCATTATTTTAAAAAAAGTACGGTCCGATTATCCCTCCTCCACTTTTTAAGGATATAATAGAAATTCTTGAAAGACATGTGGATTTTCATCTCCCCAGATCCGACCATTCTGCTTGTTAACGAAGCCGTTGAGATGGAAATGAGCCTAGCCACTACAGATTATTTTGTTGTGAAATTCATCCCAATTTGAAGTTGTTCCAAGATCCAGTTGGTAAAGTTTCTGCGCTGTCTATGGTCGCTAGGCTGCATCTGTTGAGTCAGCTGGATCTTGTAAGCACGAAGGTCTAAACCTTTTCTCAAAATTCGATGAAGAGTTTTGCGATGGACGTTTAATTCCTGGCAACGAGGTCGGATGGAGGTGTTTGGTCGTTCTGCCACACTCACTCATAGTTGCGATGTTTTCTGCCGATCTTTGTGGCCGATTACGGATGATGTTTTTTTCATCTTTCAATAAAAACGTCCGGTCAAATGTCTTGATCAAATTGTCAACAGTCTCTTCGGTCGATTATGCATGCCGAAATGATCACGTAACTTGTGAATCGTTACAGTAAAATTTTTCTCCATGTTTGTAATGGGTTTTCACTATTAACAGACGTTTGTCCAAGCTAGAACCCACCATTTTTGTAAATTTCAATATTTTAATTAAACAAATACTAAATATGGATGACTCATCAATTGACACACGGAATTGGCGCGCAATTCGAAATTCAAGTTCTTGCTGAGACACCCTTAAGTATCTACAATTAATAACATGCACATTTTTTTGTGTCATTCAATGTTCTGCGTGGCATTATCCAGGAAGTAATGTTTTAATCACTTATATGTTCATGGTGACTTAGTTTTGCAGAAATATAAGAGTAACAGGTTGAATATTTATGTATTCAGGCTATCTTTTGTCTTTATTTAATTTATTTAATGTTTTTGCAACAATGAGAGTTATAAATTCAGATTAAGCATAGATAGTATAATGTAGTTTATTTGGTGCTAATATATAATAATATTTACACAGGTCTATTAAATCTAGGTAAGTCAAGTTATAAATAAAAGAAGCTACATTAATCATTGATCAGCCATATTAAAATTAATATTAAAATTAGGCAGAATTAGTCTATCTATGTGACTATTAGCTAAACCTAGCTTAAATTAGTCTATTGGTTTTGTCTTTTTAAAAATCATAAGTGACTGAATGCATATACAGTGCAGCTATTATCCCGCGGCTGATTTCGCAGAACCATCTTAAATTTCAAATGAGGTTTAATTATTCAACGAGCGTCAGGTGAACATAATTTAAATATCGACACACGATCGACAAGTGAAGATTCATATTCAATTCGGTGGTGCGGCCACGCGGAGATATTTTATCTCCGAATACTTTCTCACTCTGCGCTAAATTTTACCCCCACCTGCCACCAGATAATAGCTGCTCTGTACCTTAGTAGATCAAAATTGCAAATTTCTAATTTTTATCGGTTGGAGAATTTTTTTTGTGTACTGTCATTTTTGAGAATCATAAAATCAGCATTATATACATTAATAAGGATCACTATCAAACAATATATGATTGAACTTTTTTTAACTGATAAAAAAATTCTAAATCGAAAAAGTCCTAAATAAATTTCTGCGGTCGACATAAACCGTGCAAGATAAAGGGTGTATGAACTTTAAGGGCAACTTTATCGAATCGATTTAATGTTCACCTTGACTCGTGACTTCTCTATCCCGATAAACCTTTATTGGATTACCAACAAATACATCCACATCGCCGTTTATACTCCAACAGGTCAAGTAAAACCGAGAAAAAACGAAAATTATTTACAACCCCATAAAATTAACGAGAAACACATTATAATCACGGTAAAGTCACACCAATAAAAAAAAAAGGTAATCATACGTTCGCTGCTGTAAGTTACGCGGGATTTCAACTTAATTGGAAACGTAATTTTATTGCCAATAAAAGCTTTAAGACACCGGAAAATTATATTTCCATTATTTTCGCATAATAAGTCGGCAGCAGTAAATAAAGATTACACGGGAGGTTTTAATTTTATGCTAATCTATACCAGTTTTGCTTACAGTGGTTTAGGCCGCGCACAGAACAAATTGTACGATGAAAGGGTCGCCATTCTGCGTGTTCTTAATTAATATTTTGCGGTCACGACACCAAGTGATGAAGAAAATTGGCAATTTTAATGTTTTCGTTAACTTTAATTTTATTGCAGGAAGTTATGTTGTGTGTGCACGTATGTGTATGTGTGTGCGGGCCTTTCAGTATTCGATTGTTTACAAGTGCGGTTGTAAAACGCTAAGTTTGGAATGTGTAATTGTTTTCTGGAATAGGTGAAGAAAATGGTTAATTGAAAATATAAATATATCTACAAGGATACTCATTAGAGTTTAAGGTGCTCATAGCAAAAAAGATATACGAGGTCGTCAGGTAATGATTTTACGGCGTAAAAGGGATTCTCTTTTCATATTTATCGTTTGTTCAGATACTACTTAGATTTCGAAAAAATCTTAACCAATTTCATACTTATTATTCGTTTAAGACTATTAAAATAATCTACTATTACTAGATCATATTTATGATTTTAATTTTTTCGTTTTACTATCGACTACAATTGTGAAATATAGCTCTTATTAACTAAATATATATTCGTAAATCTGTGATTGATATTATAGCTGTTATCATTTTGTAATTATTGAAGAAAATTTCAAAAAATGGCTTTAGTTAATTTTTCTCATAAAACCCAGGAAGTTGAGTTTGATTACATTTATATTCTATTTTTTTAGACTTGTCTAATTAACAATTCTTAATAATAATAAACTGTTTATTGACTATACTTTGCATTAAAATATAACAAAAATTCGGTCAATTGGACTACATCAGTTTTAAGTGGTGTAATAAAATGACCCAGTGTTTAGTTAAAATTTTATTGTTCTGAACTAGTTTCTATATATTTTTCTAGAAAAATAAAATTTTAACTAAATACTGGGACGTACGTCATTTTATTACACCACTTACATATCCACCAACAATTTACATCAGTTTTGTTATTTGATTTTTTACTGCCAAACTAATTAACTCAAAAAATTGGCTCCTTTAATAAATTAGTTCATTGGATTAAACAAAAGGAACAAATTGTGACGAATTAATAAAAGCATATTTATTTAACAAGTCAATCGTTAATCAATTGATATCTTATTCGATTAACACTTCAGCGAAATTGGAATCCCAGTTTATTCGTCATTCAATCGAGAAGGGAAATAATTAAAAGGATAACTAATCCCAGCGTTCTTGAGTAACGAACACAAACCGTTTTATTTGTTCCACTTGACTTCCGGCGCTTAATTCCTTTTAATAAAGGGCAATTTTTCGTAGAAAGAGGAAAAGGTGAATTATTTTTTTGCGCGAGGACAATGGGGGGCGAGAACGTCGTTGCAAAAGTGGCAAGAAAAAGAGCCTCGTTATTAAAATATCGATTGTCTGGTGTGCTCAGAAAAAAAAATTAGTATCACCTCTGGATAAATAATTTTATTTTTCAGTATGAGATAGTAGTAGCTATTATAATGACTACTGTTAAAACCTTACATAAATTATATGACAAGTAACAAAGGAATAATTGACTTCTTAAGAAGAGCTAGAAATGCTCCAGGAATCACTGTTCCACAGCTTTAACATCATAATCAATGGAATTGTTGTCTCTGTTATTACCTTACTACTACTTTGCCTACAATTTTACTGATAATAAACCGTCATTCTCAGGGATACAATTTTACTGATAATAAACCGTCATTCTCAGGGATACAATTTTACTGATAATAAACCATCATTCTCAGGGATAAGTATTTCCGAAAATTAAGAAATAAGTAAATAGCGTGTAAAGCTTTTTTACTTGGGAGTAATAATAACTTTAAAATGATTATTTACAAACCTAGCAATCTAGGAATTTTTAGAAAGGCAAAGAAAAATTTAAATTTCTATTAAAATATACTTGGTGTTCCATTAAAAAAAGTTCCTTTACATTTAGCGAAGATCTTCTTACTGCATAAAAATAGCATTTAATTACTTAAACAAGCCCAATCATCTAAAAATGTAACATTTTTATTGTTAAAAACACATAATTTTAAAATATCAACTTTTTTTAAATTTTAAAATATACTTGGTGTTCCATTAAAAAAAGTTCCTTTACTTTTAGCGAAGATTTTCTTACTTCATAAAAATAGCATTAATTACTTAAACAAACCTTATCCTCTAAAAATGTAACATTTTTATTGTAAAAAACACATAATTTTAAAATATCAACTTTTTTTGTTCGAAGCAACAAGTGGTTGATAAAATTAATACACCTACACGCATACATTTTACAAGGCGGAAAGTTACCATAAAATCTTTGCATGATTTATTTGAAATTATTTCATACGCTAGAGAAAATAATGGTTTTTAATATTTTCTAATTGTAATAAATTGTTTTTAGAAATTAGGGCTTTCCTTTGTCACCGAAGTTAAACAAGCTAGGAAAGAACGCATACACTTCAAGCCGATTTAGGACCAATATAATTGTTTAATTAATATTTTTGTCGTTATCCATGAAAAAGTCTAACTGGATTTGGTAACTGTGAGACATCATTCAAAACGTGCCCAAATTTCCCAGGTTCTAAATTAACCGAGGAAAATGACCTTGAAATTCTAAATTGCGAAATCATTATTTTCGAGAAACTCAAATTTGGAGGTACTCCTTGGATTTTTCTATGCGAATAGCGAAAAAAAATTTTTTTTTTCGATGTTTTCAACAAAAATCAAATTTCCCAGCTTCTAAATTAACTGAGGAAAATTAGCTTGAAATTCTAAATTGCAAAAACATTATTTTCGAGAAACTCAAATTTGCAGGTACTCCTTGGTTTTTTTCTATGCGAATAGCGAAAAAAATTTTTTTTTCGATGTTCTCAACAAAAAACAAATTTCCCAGGTTCTAAATTAACTGAGGAAAATGAGCTTGAAATTCTTAATTGCAAAAACCATATTTTCGAGAAATTCAAACTTGGAGGTACTCCTTGGATTTTTCTATGCGAATAGCGAAAAAAACATTTTTTTCGATGTTCTCAACAAAAATCAAATTTCCCAGGTTCTAAATTAACTGAAGAAATGAGCTTGAAATTCTAAATTGCAAAAACATTATTTTCGAGAAACTCAAATTTGGAGGTACTCCTTGGATTTTTCAATGCGAATAGCGAAAAAAACATTTTTTTCGATGTTTCCAACAAAAATCAAATTTCCCAGGTTCTAAATTAACCGAGGAAAATGAGCTTGAAATTCTAACTGCAAAAAAAATATTTTCGAGAAACTCAAATTTGGAGATACACCTTGGATTTTTCTATGCGAATCGCGAAAAATATTTTTTTTCCATGTTTTCAACAAAAATCAAATTTCCCAGGTTCTAAATTAACCGAGGAAAATGAGCTTGAAATTTTAAATTGCAAAAACAATATTTTGGAGAAACTTAAATTTTGAGATATTCCTATTTTCCTATGCGAATCGCGAAAAATATTTTTTTTTTCGATATTTTTAACAAAAATCAAATTTCCCAGGTTCTAAATTAACCGAGGAAAATGAGCTTGAAATTCTAATTGCAAAAATTTTTTTTTCGCGAAACTCAAATTTGGAGATACTCGGATTTTTCTATGCGAATCGCGAAAAATATTTTTTTTTCGATATTTTTAACAAAAATCAAATTTCCCAGGTTCTAAATTAACCGAGGAAAATGAGCTTGAAATTCTATTTGCAAAAAAATATTTTTGAGAAACTTAAATTTGGATACTCCTTGGATTTTTCTATGCGAATCGTGAAAAAAAATTTTTTTTTCGATGTTCCCGACAAAAATCAAATTTTCCAGTTTCTAAATTAACTGAGGAAAATGAGCTTGAAATTTGTATTGCAAAAACAAATTTTGGAGAAACTTAAATTTTGAGATATTTCTAGGATTATTCTATGAGAATCGCGAAAAAATATTTTTTCGATGTTCTCAACAAAAATCAAATTTCCCGGTTTCTAAATTAACTGAAGAAAATGAGCTTGAAATTTTAAATTGCAAAAACAATATTTTGGCGAAACTTAAATTTTGAGATATTCCTTGAATTATTCGATGAGAATCGCAAAAAAATATTTTTTTCGATGTTTTCAACAAAATTTCACAAGTTCAAAATTAACTTGGAAAAATGATTTTGAAATTCTGAATTTCAAAAACATTATTTTCGAGAAGCTTAAATTTGGAGATACTCCTTGGATTTTTCAATGCGAATCGCGACAAAAAAATTTTTTCTATGTTCTCAACAAAAATCAAATTTACCAAGTTCTAAATTAAATGAGCTTGAAATTCTAAATAGCAAAAAAAATATTTTCGAGAAACTCAAATTTGGAGATACTCCTTAGATTTTTCTATGCGAATCGCGACAAAAAATTTTTTTCGCTGTTTTCAACCAAAATCAAATTTCCCAGGTTCTAAATTAACTGAGGAAAATGAGTTTAAAATTCTAAATTGCAAAAACATTATTTTCGAGAAACTCAAATTTGGAGATGCTTCTTGGATTCGTCTAAGCCAGCGCTGTCCAACTGGCGGCCTGCGGGCCGCATCCGGCCCGCGAAGCTTTTTTTTACGGCCCGCGAGTTATAGTAAACTGTACATCAAATTTTGACTGACCCATTCATTGCATCTAGTGGAGCAATTGGAATACAAGTGTTCAAACATTTGGATAAGGAAAAATATCCAAAAATGAGAGATTTTACACTACAAATCATTTATATGTTCGGAAGTACATATATCTGCGAGCGTGCATTCTCTGACATGAAATATATAAAATCAAAATTTAGAAACAGCTTGAAAGACTCCACTCTTGAAAATATAATTAGAGTTACCACAACAAATATTTATATGGACATTATTTACCTATCCTTTTGGGCCCGCGAAATATTTGCTACAGAAAAAATGGCCCGCTGGCTAAGAGAAGTTGGACAGCGCTGGTCTATGCGAATCGCGAAAAAAATTTTTTTTACATGTTTTCAACAAAAATCAAATTTCCCAGTTTCTAAATTAACCAAGGAAAACGAGCTTGAAATTCTAAATTGCAAAAAACAATATTTTGGAGAAACTTAAATTTTGAGATATTCCTTGGATTATTCTGTGAGAATCGCGAAAAAATATTTTTTTCGATGTTTTCAACAAAAATAACATTTCCCAAGTTCAAAATTAACTTAGAAAAATGATTTTGAAATTCTAAATTTCAAAAACATTATTTTCGAGAAACTTAAATTTGGAGATACTCCTTGGATTTTTCTATGCGAATCGCGAAAACAATTTTTTTTACTAGAGTCCCTGGAAATTCTCAAAATGCGCGCTAATCCGGAAATCCCTATACTGAACGACCAGCTTGACCTAATTTACACCCCTATTTTCAAAGCCCTTGTGTAATTAGTTTTTATCTGTATCTTACCTGTATACATACCTTTGTAAATCGGTTTTTAAAACACTTCTTGTTTGAAAATGGTAATTGTATTACCGAAACTTGAGTCACAAAAATAAATATATAAGTTAAAAAGTTAAAAGTGTTTTATAATAATTTTTTTTTCGATGTTCTCGACAAAAATAAAATTTCCCAGGTTCTACATTAACTGAGGAAAATGAGCTTGAAATTTTAAATTGCATAAACAATATTTTGGAGAACCTTAAATTTTGAAATATTCCTTGGATTATTCTATGAGATTCGCGAAAAAATATTTTTTTCGATGTTTTCAACAAAAATAAAATTTCCCAAGTTCCAAATTAATTTAGAAAAATGATTTTGAAATTGTAAATTTCAAAAACATTATTTTCGAGAAACTTAAATTTTGAGATATTCCTTGGTATATTCTATGCGAATTGTGAAAAAAAATCAATATTTTCGACCAAAATCGATAAAATATCAAATACCTCGGACACTTAAACGATCAAATGGGCCTTTACCATAGAGAACGACATCTTAAAGCGGCAATAAAAAATGTAACGTAAAGCTTTAAACAAATACTGCTAAAAAAAGGATTCGAAAATTAATTATTGCTTTTCAGGCATCGACAACTACGGACCCATTTAGACCTACTTTGGTCTCATCAGCACAGGACGGTCGAAACCGGTCACAGTTATCGAAGACAAGGAAATAATAATTCATGTTTACTATTATTAATTATTGTTGCTTGTTCACTGTACCCTAAAATTGTTGGTGTATTATTATTATAATCTTGGTAATTAATCACGATGATGGTTGCGACCGTTACTACGTGGTAAATCATAATATAATCATTTATTCAGTGATTATATTATTATTATTATTATAAATTGTGGTAAAAAACATGGTAAGTGTTTTATTCAGTAATTCAGTAATCTAAATATAATTTTGTAGTGAAATTTCCCATTTATGTTTTTTTTAATTTAACATGAAAACAATTTTTGCTCTCCTGAAAAATAATGAGTTTCGCATTCGTGATTAACAATATACAAAACTAATTTTAAGATCAATTGATATCCATTTGCCCGTGGGTAACTTTAATAACTTAATTTCTGCATAGCGCATCCAATCTAAATAATTGTTTATTTACCGCGAAATTGAAATTAATTTACGCAATTATATTGTTTATGGCCAGCGTTGATTAAAATATATTTGCAATTTGAATACTGATATTAAATGGAAACTAAATGCAATAATTAAACATTAGGGCATTTGGGTGGATTTTTGTTTTGCGCACTTATTAATTAACATGGAAGCCGATCGATATTGAATCGCGCCAATTTCGTAAAATTCCAATGGATATTAAATTATTCATTTAAACACAATATTGATGTGCGTTATTTTTCAGCCACGCGATTTCTATTTGTTTTCATATTTCGAATTGGAATAATAAATAAGTAATTTGACGCGTGAAACTGATGAAAATTGAAAAATTGTTCATGTATAGAAATTTTGTTATAAATAATTTAAAATTATAAATATATAATAACTGGAATCTACGTAACGTTAAAGAAGTTTTCTGCGCGGGATTAAACCAAGTTTTATTCAATTATTAAGGTGGGTGGTTGTGCTCGCAACTACGTGGGAATAAATAATAATGAATTAGGGGTGCTAATAATTCGAAGCTTCACAACTTCGAAGCTTCGAAGAATCCGAAGAAATGAAGAGAATTTAGAATGTTGATTTTTTTGAATTTTTCGATTTTTTGAATTTTTTGAATTTTACGAATTTTTCGAATTTTTCGAATTTCTCGAAGATTCGAAGTTGCGATGTTGCGAAGTTTCGAAGTTTAGAAGTTTTCGTTTATTTTCAATTCCAAAATCCTAAGCAATTAAAACAGATTTAAACTTTTATGTAACTTTTTTTTTTAAATTACCATGCAAACCCAACATAATGATACAACATTATATTATAAATATCTCTCTATCGATAGCTGCAAGAACCTCTCTCAAAACAATAGAAATATAAAAGAAAAGGTGCACTATAAGTAAAGTGCTTTTTGCACGACCTGAAGAGTTTAAAAAACTAGGGCAGTCCGGTTCTTTCATCCGCGCCATCAATTTTTGCCATTAAAAATTATGTTTAAATTACTGTAGCAAGTAAGTATTCTTAAACTATCAGATTTATTACATAATCTATTTTATAAACTTGAAATTATTTATAATTGTTATGACTCTTACGATCATATTAAATTTCCGTGAAGTGCATTCTAATAGAATCACGTAGAAACTTCAGTGTCAGGAACCGGCGCTATCAAAAGAAAACGCCGTGACTCAATTGTTGTAAATTTTCCAAGAAAAGTGAGTGATACCACTGAATATTTGAATTTACCCGTGCTTCGGAATACTGCATAGGCTGCGAGCGGTTTTCCCGGAAAATTGCTTGTCGTTAACATGACTGTATACGCAAGATGATATCATCGTGTTATGCAGAAGTCGGAAATATGAGTATTTCGCTGGTGCGGACGTAACCTCAACAATGAATTCACCGGCAGGTCACGGACTATCGACCCACGAAATTAACGTTTAATGTTATTCCGACTGATCATCGCAGCTAATACAAGTTTGGCTTTGTTTTTATTCTACCTACTAGTTTGGTAAATCAATAGTTAATAGTTGGTAAATAATGTATTAATTCTTTTCTAATTTTAAAATCATTAATGTTTAGACATGCGCTCAGCTCCGTGCTTAGTCTAGTCTGAATCTATAGTTTGGTATCAGCATAAATAAGAGTGGGATGGTGAGAGTATCTGAAGTAACGAGCTCCAATTAGTAGTTATTGTTTTTTGCTTGGCCAAAATTAAAGATCTCTGTGGATGTCTAAAATCATCTGTAGCTCGTGACAATGTTATTTTTGTAAAGGGTGGGCCATCTCTTGGAATCTTTTTGAAGTACCACTCTATTTTTACTTTCATGATATTAGACATCTGATGTATGATAGTTCTTCAGTGTAAAACACCCGGTTAACGAAATGACACGCTATACGCTTGATGGACGTTGGGAAATGTTTGAATAACTAATCTTTTTACGATATTTTGTATATATTTATCAACAATTGAGTAGCAAAATTTTATCAAATTAATAATAGAGTAACAATATGTTTATGTTGAGTTTAGATTTTTTTAAAATTTCAAATACCTTATATCTTTACCAGTGGCGGCTCGTGGAACATGTTAATGGTAGAGCCACTTATACAATACCCCCCCCCCCCTTTTTTTTGAAGAAACAAAGAACTATTTATCTTCCTAGACCAATCGAATATTTTTGCCAAAAAATTAAAACTTTGGAACAAAAAAGATCTAAAATATCGGCCGAAAAAATTAAAAAATCTCGGTTTAAAAATAAAAATGCAGACCAAAAAAATTGAAAATACAAGCAAAAGAAAAATCATTTGCATTTTCAGCCCCAAATATAACTCTTTTTAGCTTAAAATAAGTTCCAACGAGAAATTCGAAAATAATAGCAAAAATTAAAATTAAAAGAAAAAATCGCACAATAAAATCAATAATTCAAGTTAAGAAAATCTAAAATATGGGACAAAAAAATAGAAAATTAAGACCTAAGATCTAAAATTCGTACCCAAAAATCAAAGTGGTAGACCAAAAATTCAAGATTTTTAACAAACGAATCGAAAATTTAAGTCGACTAAAATTGAAACCAAAACAATCGAAAATAAAAAATATAGGCCAAAAAAGTAGGGCCTAAAAAGGTGAAAATTTTGCAGACAATAAATCGAAAATTTCTACAAACCAAACGAATATTTTGGTCAAAATAATGAAAAATAAAAAGAATTGGAACAAAAAAATCGAAAATACAGAAATGTAAAATATGGGCCAAAGAATCAAGAATCCTGATCTAAAAATTAAAAACGTAGACAAAAGGTAGAAGCAAAATAATTTGCCAAAAATAAGTTTCTGATCAGAAATTCGAAAATAATAGCCAAAAAAATTTTAAAAAATCACGAAATGAAATCAATAATCCAAGTTAAAAAATCTAAAATATTGGATAAGAAACAGACTTTAAATCTAAAATATTCGATACAAGATTTAGACCAAATATCTAAAATTCTGGCATAAAAATAAAAATGGTCGACCAATTAAAGATAAATTTTAACAGGCAAATAAAGAAAATTTTAGGGCAAAAGATAAAAGAAAAGAAAAATCTACAATGTTGGCCAAAAAGTCAAAAATTTAGACAAAACATCGAAAACTCGGACCTAAAGATAATAAACGCAGACTAAACGAAAAATCAAAAATTCGGACCAAAAAATCGAAAATTTCGACAATAAAATCGAGAAGTTAGTAAAGAAAAATGTAGGTCAAAAGATTCAAAAAATAATAAAAATTTGTAATGTAGGCCAGAAAGTCGAAAATTTAGACATTGCATAGAAAATTCGGCCCTAAAGATAACAAATGCAGGCTAAAAAATCAAAAATTTCAACAAACAAAACTCAAAAATTAAAAAAATCTCGCATATAAATCAATAATTCAGGTTATAGATATTTTAATCTAAATCAAATCAAAAATTTGGAACTAGAATTAAAATTTCGGCACGAAAAATAAAAAATGCGGACCAAAGAATTAAAAATTTGAACAATTAAATCGAAAATTTAGGTCAAAATAAAGAATATTTAGGATATTAAAAAGAAAAACAAAAATTCAAAGATAAAATATTTTGACCAAAAATATCGAAAATACAGGTCAAAAATTTAAAATTAAAAATTCGTCTGGAAAAATAAAAAATGCGGACCAGACAGTCGAAAATTTTACCAATTAAATTTATGCCAAAATAAATCATGTTTATAAAAATGTAGACAAAAAAAATCGAATATACAGGTCAAAAATCTGAAAAAAATAGATTTGCCGAGTACAATACTTTGTACTGATTCTGGATTCTAATCCAAGAATTTCATGAAAATTCTCCAATTTGAACCACGGTTTTGGATCTTAAACGCATAATTTGTGACCAAAAATTAAAAATTTGGATTTTAATTTGATAATTATATGTAAAATCCGAAATTTGGATTTTGGCCCCCATATGCAGAATTTGAGACTTCAAATTCAAAATTTGGATTCTAATACAAGAATTTCAATAAACAACTTGAATTTGGACCATTGGAATCTATGGTTTTTAAACGTAAACTTTGTGTTGAAAAATCCAAAGTTTGGATTTTAATTTGATAATTATATGTAAAATCTCTAATTTGAAACTTTAAATCCAAGTTTTTGGTCCTTAAACGCAGAACTTGAGACCCAAAATCCAATATTTGGATTCAATTGATCAATTGCATTTAAAATCTGGCATTTGGAACATAAAATCCAAGTTTTTGACCCTTAAACGCAGAATTTGAGTCCTAAAATCAAAAATTTGGATTATAATCTAGGAATGTCATGTAAAATCTCAAATTTGGACCATAGAATTCACGGTTTTGGACCTTAAACACAAAATTTTTGTAATAAAATCCAAGATTTTGATTTTAATCCGATAATTTTATTAAAGGTTTTATTAAAATACAGGGTGTTCCATTTAAAAAAAACACAACTTTGATATTTTAGGGCGTTTGGAACACCCTGTATAATATGAAATGAATTTTAAAGAGTAACCATAATAGACCCCTATATCTATATCCTAAAAGTCAAACTTTTTGAAAGGCACGTATTTTGGCTACAATATTCCGTGCCGTATAGTGTGAATGGCCCTATATATTTCAATCTATCCTAAATTTATTTCAATTGTTGATAAATTTATAAAAATATAAAATGACATTGAAAAATTCATCTAATTTGGTATTTTGATCAATAATATATGTGATTTTTTCAGATTTTTTTTAGTGGTTAAAAAAATATTTTTGAAAAAATCTTATTTTGGGGCTTCCCGGGTCATGTCGGGTTTTTTTTTATATACGGCTTACGGCTACTTTGGTTAAGGTCACAACTAATGATATTTTCATATTTATTTAAAAATCTGTGTCTGGTGGCATTTTGACCATCTTATATCGGGATATAAGTAGTGGCTCTACCATCAACATGTTCCATGAGCCGCCACTGTTATTTTCCGCATACCAATAGGCTGATATCCAATTTATTTAAGACTAAAATCCAGTGCTATCACGTGTCAAGGGTACCTCGTAAACATAAATAATTTTACTGATGTAATCGACACAAAGCGCGATAAACAATTCTGTTCACTACTACAACTCAAATCACTTGCTTGAATATTGATTAGGCGGGTTAATGAATGCGCGCCTCAACAAAAGAAAACAATAAAAGTGCTAATTGTTCGGCTCGGAGGAAGTTACCTAAAAAATGTAAGTATCCTGCAGCACGCTCTCAACTAATTCCGGTTCGTGCGTCATCCTGCTCGGATAGGTCCTGTGAAATACGTAGGCGCCTTTTGAGGATCGAACTCATCTCTTGGCTCTTGCACACGTCTGCAAAAATCGACAATTAACCAGATTGGTTTTAATAAAGTAATTGATTCGTGATCAAGGTATGCCCATCTATTAACTTAGTTTATTTATAAATTATGGCTGGTGTGCAAGTTTCCTTTACAGTGCAAGCAACGGCCAATGTTGCAGAAATTTATAATTGGATACGACATCGTTGATATGTATGACGGTTAAACTGTGCCATCAGCAGGGAGGAAAGTTAATGAAACTCTATTTGCTTGGTTGCATCGGGATTCCAAGCATTTTCCATATCTGCGTGGTTAATTACTGCTAAGTGCTTAGATAAATACAGCGGGAACTCTCTCTTTATTCGCTAGGTAATTCTCTTCACAGTTTTTTTCTTTACGAAAACACTTTAAATTAATGATTGAATTAATGCTTTTCAAATTACACAAAACGTCGTTGTATAGCGTTGTAGATGATAAATTCACAAGTTTTGGGTGAAACATAATAATTTAATTTCGTTTAGTTTATTCGGTAGTAATAAACTAAGTCACTCGGTTTGTTTAGTGCATGGTATACGCTTCATACCCGCATGGGGCGGCCCTGCGTTTAATGTTAGACAAAACGAGTCCAACAGTTATTTTAAATTTTCTTCTTGCAACATAAATATGATAATGGTTATACAAAAAAGTAATGTATATAAGAGCTACAATGCCCATCAACGGATGAATGCCGCCCATACCTGTTAATATTTGTTAAACTTTTACTTTCAATGGTGCCTAATTATTTAAGTATCTTGCCTACTTACTTTAAACAATTAAATAAAACTCTGGCAGAAAACCCTTCAATTATGTACACGCATTTATGAATAATTACAATATAATATTTCCAACAAAACACAAGAATAAATCGCATTTAAAGTTTACATTTTTATACGCATCAAGAAACCGATTTTAAAGTACACATTTCCAGACAGCGAAATCTTATTACGAACCCGTTCAATGCTCTCTTTGTAAGGTACAACTTTTGTTGGCATTATTATGTATTCAACTTAATATCGCAAAGATCTAGAGACCTCGTTCACTTCAATTGTTAACAAAAATTTAACGTCACCCTTTCAAAATATTTTTTTTCATCAAACAATTATTCCGCTCTAACAATGGCGATTGTCTGAAAAAAAAACTACACTTAAGATTCCAATTTAAAGCACGAGCTTAGAAACAACTTCCTGGCGTGCACGGATCAATTTTTTTTTTAATGGAGCGAATCAATTATGAGGTTTGTGTTTGACGAGTGCGGATGAATTAAAATAAAGTGTATCGATAACGGTCTCACGATATCGATATCATCTCGTATGGTCTTCCAAACTATAATTAGGTTTCTATTTATAAAGGATATATCCAGTGCCGCCTACGTAGTTGATTGATTCCGTAGATCGATCTACGGACACCTTTTGACCCCCCTTTTGTGCCCGGACTGGCCTTAAACCATTCAGATTACACTCCTGAATAATGATCCAAACATTACATTAAGCTTCCACTTCATTTATAATTCGGTGGGTAAAGAATTAAGACGTATTATGTGTAATGTTTATTAATGTCATTAACAAAACCTCTGGCTTAAAAGTCATGCAATTAGAACCTGCGCCTACGCGTTTGTGTTTCCCTGTAAAATTTTAATGATGACTAAAACGGTCGGTTTTTAACGATGGCTAAAACAGTCACATACGATGGTAGATATTCAAAGCGACGACGTAAAATATTAAGAATCCGACGCGAACAATGGGGCAGTTAGAATGATAAGCTGAGTGTTAACGCTTGGAAATGCCAAAAACCAGTTTGTGCAATTATCCGGACGATTCTGTTAATGTTCCCCGAAAGCCGATCGGGCCATAATCGGTAAAGCGCAATCAAACGATGCTCTGCAATCGTTAAATTTGGTTTTACCATTTTGGCCTTTGGATTATCGGATTCTTGATTTTAATCAGGCTGAGCCTCCTTTGTGCGTTAGTTTCGTATTTAGCTTCCGAAGAATCTGGTTAGATATTTTCGATAGCCTATCTCGTGTGATCTTGAATTCTCAATAGGATGGTAGTGCTCAGTATACATAATCACAGATTTTTTATACATTTTGAAGAATTGCTTAAACTTTACAAATAACCACCAGAGTTCCGAAGAGTCCAGGCCCGACAGCTTTAGGGCAGTGCTTCCCAAATTGGATGATGCGTAAACTTAAGGGGAACGTGACAGCACAGCAAAAAATTGTTATTCTTGGATAAAAGTTGAATTGCTTAAACCTTACAAATAACCACCAGAGTTCCAAGGAGTCCAGGCCCAACAGCTTTAAGGCAGTGCTTCCCAAATTGGGAGATGCGTGAATTTAATTTAAGGGGAACGTGACAGCACAGCAAAAAATTGTTATTCTTGAATAAAAGTTGAATTGCTTAAACCTTACAAATAACCACCAGAGTTCCGAGGAGTCCAGGCCCGACAGCTTTAGGGCAGTGTTTTTCAAATTGGGAGATGCGTGAACTTAAGAGGAACGTGACAGCACAGCAAAAAATTGTTATTCTTGGATAAAAGATGAATTTTTTAACAAAAATGTAGATTCAATATTTGAATTTAGGAATTGGAGCGGACAGATTGTTTTAACATTTTACGCCATAGGTCGCGCTCGCGCATGTCGTAAAGAGCCTACCTCGTTTCACCTGTTTTAATGAAGATGATTGCCCATCACTTACGATACCTTAATTTGGCACAAAGGAATTAAAATAACAAGATACATGTTCAATCGGAACTCTACACCGTCCATCAAAGGATCAACATTTTCAAGAACTTACAAGGATACCGCTGAATAACTAAAACAAATCTAATAGTAACAAAATTGATGAGATTCGACCCATTTCAATAACCCATTTCATAAGATAGTGAAATCCTAATCAAGAAATGAATAATTATCTTCTTGCATAAGTATAACGTCTTAGATGACAGCCAATTTGGCTTTACAACTAGTCTGTCTACGCATTCGGCATTCGGGGCTGTCTTCTCAGGAGTGGTGGAGTCCCTTGGTAAAGGTTTACTCATAGAAGTCACCCTGCTACATCTGAATAGGGCCTATGATTGCATATTCCATGATATCCTCCTCATCTTCTAGCTGAACTGGATTTCAACATACCCCACAACAGGACCACCAGGAATTCACCTCACTTTCGTCTGGGTTTTTACAATACAAACTTTGGCGCGAACAATTTACTTCATCAGAGTATGTCCATTGCGAATGGTGTAGTAAAGGAAAGTTGGTTCAACTTATTTAATTTCTCGTATTTTTCTTTTAAAAGGAATGTCAATAAAGGACTAGTAGTTTAATTTCTTCGTTTTTATATCAGCTTCGGTATATTTTCATTTGAATTGTTTTTTTTTGCTTATTTTGTATTTCATTCTTTTTAGTTACATTTTAGCTAAGACAGATGTCAAACATGAATTTTATTTTTTTAAATTTATTTTCTTATTTTAGTAAATTTATATTTAGTTACATTTTAGTTTAGGTAGTAACCAAATTTGTATTTGATTTTATTATTTTAATTATTATTTCTTAATTTAAATATTTATTTTTAGTTTTGTATTGCTGTATTTTGTGTTTATTTTTGTAAAAGGGGTTACCCGTAAAAATAAATTATTATTATTATTATTATTAAAAAGTTAGTGTTAATTTCATCCTGCAGAGCTGATGGCCTTGAGAATTGGCTACTAACTTTGGCTACTACGTTGATATTTTTACAGATTTAATTGTTTTTTTCACTTGATCTAAGAATATGGTTGATGGTGGAAGCCATTACTTTGTGATACATTGTGGTTATGAACTCTTCAATAAAATGCACCATGTTGATATCACGCACGTTTTTCATTTTTGTGAATATAATTTCGATCCTTACAGGATCATTATCAAACAGACAAATGATAATGATATCAACAAAGTGCGTTTTATTGAAAAAATTCCTGATCTAAAACTCATTAAAGATGTGTAACCTAAAGCTTTATGTTCAGGATGGAGGCGAGAAATTCAAATCTGGGGAATTCAAATGGCAGCAGCGGAGCAGTCTTGCCAAAAGGACGTCTGATTCCTGGAAATTTCATCAGATTTTGCATCAAAACGGCAACACCGCAGAGTTTTAAGTTCAAGTTAAATTCGGGAAATTCAAATCTTGGGAATTATAATGGCTACCGCAGAGCTTTAGGTTCTAGTTCTGACAAAATAGTTCCCGATTTTACAACAAAACAGCAACGCTATGTTGATAAAGCAAATGAAAACGTGTGCAAACATGAGTTTTTGCAATACTAAAGTTACATAAAACGATTTCTGGGAATAGTGTTCCATAACGAAACAGATGTCGAATAATGTTGATATTTTTAGAAATTTCCCTCTTATTTCATTGTTTTTTCACTTGATCTAAGAATCATTGAAAATATGTAAAGGGTGGGCCAAATAGTGGTTTATTTTTAAAAATTAAAAAAAAAAGTTGAAAAAACATTTTTTTTTGTATATTATTGTTTTTTTCGAAAGAGTGAACATCCATTATTTATGGAACACGATTTCTTTCATGTGGCTGCCTCGGCTGGCTTCGCAATAGCGCATCCTGTCAACCCAATTTTCCAAGACCTTGGTGACGGTTTCTGGCTCTATCTCACGAATGGTTTGTTCGATATTCGCCTTAAGAGCCTGGATCGTTAATGGATTGTTCGCATAACATCGGTCCTTTGCGGCACCCAAAAAAAAAGTCTAGAGGCATCATATCACAGCTCCGAGGTTACCGAACTTATCGCGCAAAAGATCGATTGTGACATGGGCTGTATTGCATGGCGCGCCATTGTGCTGAAACCATGGATCGTCCAAGTCCATGTCTTCAATTTGCGGCAACAAAAAATCGTTTATCATGCCTCTGTAGCGCTCAGCATTTTCAAAAAAAAAATGGGCCAATGATGCCACCACTCCAAAATCTGCACCAAACTATCACTCTCTGAGGATGCATTGGCTTCTCGACGATCACGTGAGGCTTTTCCGATCCCCACATACGGCAGTTTTGTTTGTAAACATAGCCGCCGAAATTTCGGCCAAAACTTTTTTCAATTTGGGCTACACAGCATTGACTTTGGAAATAAGTTTGCATTATTTCCCAACGTTGTTCAAGTGTAAGGCGGTTCATTTCGTTTCGCGGAGATATGATACTGACTTTCGAGCAGGAAAGAGCCGTCACTGTCAAAGTAACATATATTTCAAATAGAAACCACTATTTGGCCCACCCGTTAATTTAACTTTTTTTAAATATTTATTTAACCAATGAAACGAACATAATCAGTTTCGGGCAGAACGTATTGCTAAGTTTTAATGTGTTGAATTGTTTTTACAAGCAATATTTTTGGCCTAACGCCTCTTACATTTATTTATTTACGGAGGATACATTCTTCTTGTTTTTTCTACTGTTTTCAATTGGTCTCTTTTTTTCAGTTAATTATGAAGCTTAAAGGTACGTTTACACGCTCATGTCTTGTACAAGGTAATTTGAGCAAGTAAATCGTTGCGTGTAAACGAATGCATCAGGTTTGCGCAAGTCAAGAAGTTTGGCTTGAATAAAATCTGTCATGTTAGAAAATTTGCACGAGGTTGGTGCATTTGCATGTACATGTAAACGACTACCCAGACTTGAGCATGCGCATTGGTAACTGCCGTGCCTCTATTTTTTTTTTGTCTCGGGAGTGGTCAACAGAATATACAGTGTGTCTGCTTAAGTTCGCACCATATGGAAAACTGTTTTATTATTAATTTTACGAAAAAAAGTTATTCTTTATAAAAAGTTCTGCATGATCTTAAACTTAAAATGCAACCATCAGATATTATTTTTTTTTAGTCGTCTACGCGGTTTCTCAAATAATATGAATTTGGCTCAAGAATAAATTACCTATATTTTTGACAATATCGAAAATTGTTATTAAAAAAAGTTGATCAGAACTAAAAACTATGTTTAAATATGCAATTACATCCAATTACATGTACAAAAATTGTTCTTTTTTATCTAAAATAACAATGCAAATGTATCTGTAGTTGCGTGAAATCTAGGATGCATAACTGATAAACAAATGATTTCTTGATAGCAAGAATTGTTTGACAGTGAACGTCAAATCAAATTTGTTAACATACCGGTGATATTAAGTGTGAAAGAAAAAGTAGAAATTGTATTAATCGTTGGTGATAATTATAAAACTTACGGTGAAGCAGCTGAAATATTTAACAACAGGCATCCAGAGAAAAATATACACCATACATCAGTAATGAGAATTATGAAAAAAATTCAAATCATGTGGAGATGTTAATACGAATTTCACAAACAAACGTCGAAAACCTGTTGCAAGTGAGAAGATGAAGTTAAATGTAATGTTATCTGCAGTGGAAAAACCTAGATTGTCTCTGCGAAAAAGGGCATCTTTGCTTCCAGATAAAATTGGTAAAGATACAATATCAAACATTTTTAAAGAGAACAAGTTTCATCCATATAAACCATACTTTAAAACCTGGAGACTACGACAGACGACTAGAATTTTGTTTTCTTATCCAAGGAAAGCTAGAGGATAATTGGCCCTTTTTTTTCTTTCGACAATCTATGACTTGTCAACGATATCTAATTTTTTTACAAAATCAGTTGCATGATTTTCTTCGTGATCTTCCAAGACATGAACGGCAACAGGTATAGTACCAGCAGGATGGTGCAACATGTCATAGGACGATGAAAGTAAGGCAATACCTTGAAAATATCTTTAATGGAAGGTTAATTCATAGATATTCCGAATTTTTTTGGCCAGCTAGGTCGCCAGATTTAATTTTTTTTTTATATATTAGACCCCAGGGGTCTATTTAACAAAAGTAGGGGTCGATCTAAGCCAGGGGGTCTAATGGGGGTCGATCCCAATCGGAGGGTCGATTGGGGGTCGAAGGAAAAACAAGTGTAAAAAATTGAAAAAAATGCAAGGAGATATAAACCTCAATTTTCATATTTTCCGCTAGTGAACATTAAACCTTTTTTAGTAGAAAGGTTTTATTTAGAGGAAATGTATGAATATATATTTGGATTCCGCGTTCGGAAAAAATTATTAAACTATTTTAGGTCATCGTCATTTATGTTTTTATGTATAATTTTTTTTAACGAATATCATTATTACAGGAAATACAAGCCATAAATATCAATAATTCTTTTTACAGTCCCAAAGTAGTCAATACACAATTTTTTTGCACCAGTGGATAGGCTATCAAGATTTGTTCAGTAGTTATAGCCAAAAGACAAAAATATGGCTGATTTTCAAGGGGCGAGTTCACAAAAAAATACTTTTGTGAGGGTCGATGGAGATTTAAAAAAAATATATAGGGGTCGATGATCAAAAAAGTTTGGCGACCCATGGGCTAGGAAGTAAAGCTGTAAACATCTTTTAATGTAAAATAACCACCTATGATGAGTGTGGTCCTTTCAGTCCTGCGCAGTTGGCTTCTTAGAGCGTCTGGACTATAACACCGTGAACTTTTCATCGCGTAAAGAGATTCAGCACTTCTCTTCACATTCATGTTTTTTTTTGTTAAATCAATCAATGTACTTTTTTTGGCTTAATTATCACGAAGGCTTAATATGAAAGCAGGGACACCATAGAAAAAATTTGGGAACCACTCCTTTACGGGCTCCAACAGATCAAAATCACACATGTTCTATATGTCGGGTGTTGAACATTTAAACATGTAAAACCGGGTTTATGCATTTTCTTGCTTCCTCGATCGTTTTAGAGAAAAAAATACAGGAGTTCAGAAGTAAAAAAAAATATACCATATACATTTACTACCAATGTTTTTTTTTTCGGCGTTACGCCTGGCCTTGGTTCTATGACCATTAGCCATCATCAATGTTTTGTATGTATATAAGTTATAAATTAAATGAATAAATGAGAATAAATGAATAATGTCAGACGTACACAACAACCACGGACCCGAGCGAATATTTCTCGATCCCCGAAAAAACTTCCGCCCGGGATGGGAATCGAACCCACACGGCCGCGGTGCAGCCGGCACAAGCGCTCGCCTGTACCCACTACACCAACGAACTGCCCAACTATCAACGTGTTTTATAAAATGTAAAAAATCAAATTATGTTAAACACTTGTAAAAATACCAGTAGCTATTAGGGATGGGCGATATTTAGCGTACCTGTGATTTTTCACTGGTAATGAAAAATCACAGGTCGCTACTGTTACTAATGGGTGAATTTTACTGGTACTTAAAATCACTACTACCTAAACTGTGATTGGTAGTTAAAACGTGATTGCTCCTTAAAATCACAACTGTTAACTAAACAGTGATTGCTACTTAAACTGACTGCTGTTTAAAACGTGTTTGTAAGAAGACAATATAAGGTGGCATTTCTAAATGTTATTTAATATTAATTACTTTATTCTCCCTTATCCAGAGTATTGTAAGTTAATTTCAAAGAAATATTTAATAAAAATATTTATAGATTAAATTAAATCAATTACAACTGATCGATAAAAATTATTAATTAATTAGTTGAGATTTTATAAGAAATAAAAAATGGTCTTACTCGGCGTAGAATCGAACCGTAAAGTTGCTGTGATCGGCTTATTTTCTTGCCGTGAGTGAAAAAAAATTATAAAACGAAAAATTGTGTTACTTTTGTATAACAATAAAGTAAATTGAAATTTATTTATAAAAGTTCTAATATAGCTATGATCACAGTCACAGTTTAAAATCACAGGTATTAAAAAGTAACAATCACAAGTAGCAACGTGATTCCAAAGTGGCAGTTTTGCCCATCTCTAGTAGCCTTGGCTCGGTAAACATTGTAATTTTACTGTCACGCCTTGAAACTCTCATATCATCACACAATTAGTCGAACATAATGTCAAATTAAAACTTTAAAACTGATGTTTAATTGATATTGATTTTAATACATTGATGTATTAACATATTCACCACTTTACCATTTGTTGATGTGAATAGTTAAAAGTTATAATTCTCTACTTGTTCTACTTGTCGTATCCTAATTATTATGAGTACCTCTTGTTAGTGTAACGATTTAAATATAATCGTTTCCTTTTTCTTGAAATATAACTAATGTAGATAATTATTGCACAGAAATAAGCAGCTAGCATTCGCCTTCATACGTCGTTCACAAGATAATACTTAAAGCATTCCGGTAATTTTCCAAACGACCAAACCGAAAAATGACAGTTTTGCTTGAAAATTGCCTCTGAACGGCAGACGGTTTGCAAATTGCCGGTGAACGTTTGGAAACTTATATTTTGCTGTAGTTCGTTAGAAATCATGTTTGCAATACATTAAATACACTCGTGTAATATAAATATGCCACGATGGTAATAATTACTCAAATCAAAAATCAACTGCAATTAAAACTTACATAAAAAGCTTTCGTCTATTCAATTAAGCCATTATCTTAAAAATATGAATTTGCATAAAGACGAACTTCTTTATCGACTCAACCTTTTAAATATATTTGTATTTTAGGCCATACAAATAAATAATTATGAATCCATTTTAACCGAATTAGTTTATTATTCCATAACGTAGTAAACATGTGAAATTTTCATACGCAAATACATGAATAAATAAAAGCACAATACCGACACGGTCAATATATAATTGATGACTAAGTGCCGGTGTAATAAATGTAATTGCCGCAATCCATTTTAAATGCGCAGACGGTCAATCCGAAAGATAAATATTTATGGTACAAAGAGTGCACGTTGGCAAAACAGTCGGTTGTTCTACCGATTTACATAGCAAAGCCCTAAATGCTAGAATAAATAGCATAATCATTATTTATGCTATACAAACAGAGTAATTCTATTCGAACTGGTATTACAAGTCGATTAGTTAAATATAAATAAACAATAAGCTACGGATCAATAAAAAGTCAATTGGAATAATTACAAATTAGGGATAATGTAGATAAAAAAGTTTCTAGTTTAATTATCCTGTCGTTGAAATTAAGTGTTCCAATATTTGACGTAGTTGTAATATATATTTTCACATGTATTGATAGAAGACTAATTGAAATTGTATACGTTTTTTTTTTTTAAGGAAGGATGGTTGACGGGAATTCGGGTTGAGGAAGTGAGGATGATTTGGGAATTGACTATTCAGCCACTAACGATATATAGTTTTTGAGATTTCATTTTTAATAATGAATGGGACATACACTAAACATCCATGGACCCGTACGGTCACTTCTTCGTTCCGAAATAGTGACCACACGGATGGGAATGCGAACCCACGACCACGAGACCCGTGAGCAGGAGCTCTACTCACTAGGCCACAGCGGCACCCCACGTATTTTTTTAATCAAAATAATTTAAGTTTTGTAGAAGACAATTGCGATCAAATGTGTTTTGAATAGGTGGACGGCCTTTTTAGATTTTGAATTATAGCAATATATTGTAAGTAGACATTAAATGTGTTTATTTACTATAAAATATACAGGGTCGTCGAAGAATATGAACTCACGAATCATAGCTGTTTGAAATTTAGCACACAGTTAGAATTCCAAAACAAACTTGAAAAATATCTGAAACGGTTAAATTTAATTATTTTTACCTGTGTACTGAATTCCAACAAGTTTTCATTATCCGTTTTTACAATAAGCAACCGCATCCATATTTCTTATCGACCCAGTATGTATTCATTCATTTGGATTTTTTATCTAATAAAAGTCGAGATTTTAGTTTTATCTCCATGTATTTACTAATAGTAGCTGTGTAAAATAATAATTTATAAGATTGCGTTTCAACTTAAAATGTAAAAATCAAATTTTTCAAAACTAAATGTACTATTATATTGCACAATTAAGTGCAACAAGTTTTCCACTAAAATTCAATTAAAGGGAAAAGATAAAAGTATGGTGGGTTAAGCAGGGGCGGCTCGTTATATGGAGCCACGGAGCCATGGCACTACCTGTAGACTCACGCTCAGCAAGAATTTTTAACTAATTCTTAAAAAAACTGTGTGAAAGTTTCACATTAATTTCAACAGATGGTTAAAATTTTGAGAGACTATTTCTGAATAATGTGTTTTTACAAATTTCTAAAGAAAGCAATCGCAAGTGTACCACAACAAAAATGGTTGCACTAAAAAGAAAATTTTGATGACCAAAAAGGCGCATTGTACAAAATACAAGTAGGGATTGCACATTTATTTTAACAGATGGTTTAAACTTTGACTGACTAATTCTGAATAATGCGTCTTTACAGATTTTCAAAGAAAATCATCGCAAGTTTACCACAATAAAAATGGTTTCACTAAAAGGCAAATTTTGATCACCAAAAAGGCAAATTTTTCAGAAATTCACTTGACAATTCCACATTTCTTTCGACGATGGTTGAAATTTTGGCAGACCAATTTTGAATAATGTCCCTTTATAAATTTCCTCAAAAAATAATCACAAGTTTACCACAACCAAAATGGTTGCACAAGAAAAGCAAATTTTGATAACAAAAAAAAACGCAATTCTACATTTATTGCTAGAGATGGTTGAAATTTTGACAAACCAACTCGGAATAATGTGTCTTTACAAATTTACAAGAAAATAATCGCAAGTTTATTGCAACAAAAATGGTTGCACTAAAAAACAAATGTTGATGACCAATAAGGCGCATTTTTCAGAAATTTGCATTGGAATTACACATTTATTGCAACAGATGGTTGAAATTTTGACAGACTAATTTTGAATAATGTGTCTTTACAAATTTCCAAAGAAAATAATTTTCTTCTAAATTTTTTTGTTAAAATTTTCGGATTTTTGATCCACAATTTTGATTTTTGGGATCAAAGTTTTTAATTTTTTTTCCTATATTTTAGATTTTTTTAACCTAAATGATTGCTTTTTATACGCATGTTTTTTTATTTTTTGCCGATATTTTCAAGTACAGTTTCTGATTTCTAGTCCTTCATTTTAGATTTTCTAACTTAAATTATTATTTTTTATGGGCGATTTTTTTTTACTTTTTGGTTACTTTTTGATTACCGTTTTCGAGTTTCTGGTCGGCAACTAATTTTTAGCTAAAGAGTTATTTTAGGAGCTAAAAATTGCAAATTAATTTTGTTTTCCTTGATTTTTCTATTTTTTTGGTTTGCATTTTTATTTTTAGACCAGCATTTTTGATTTTTTTTGGCCCATATTGCAGATATTTGACCCGTATTTTTCATTTCTTCGTTCCAAATTTTAGAGTTTTTGCCCGAAATATTCTTAATTCTGGTTAAACTTTTTGATTTTTTTTGGTGAAATTTTTGATATTTGTCTAAATTTTGTTTGTGCTTATATTTTACTCCTAGTTTTTTACCTTAATTGAGAGCTAATTCTGCAAGTGATTGTTTTTTTACGATTTTTCAAAACATTGAATGCAATTGAGTGCTGAAAATGACAATTTTCGTAATTGAATTTTCAATCTTCTTGTTTTCTTTTTTTATCGTTAAGCCCGGATTTTGATATTTTGACCTAAATTTTTAATCTTTTAGCCTTATTTTTTTTTCTAAATTGTCGATTTGTTTGTTAAAATTTTCGATTTTTTAGTCCGCTGTTTTGATTTTAAGGATCGAAGTTTTGAATTTTTTATCCTATATTTTAGATTTTTTTAACCTAGATGATTGATTTTTATACGCGACTTTTTTTATGTTTTTGCTGATATTTTCAAGTTTTTTTTATGGTCTTCGATTTCTTGCCCTTGATTTTAGATTTTTAACTTGAATTATTATTTTTTATGGGCGATTTTTTTTGTACTTTTTGGTTAATTTTTGACTAAAATCGATTAAATTTAATATTTAAAAAAGAATTTTTTTTTTCAAGACTGACCATTCTGAACACTATTTGTCCGTAAAATATTGTTGTAGGTCTTCCAGGAACTGAGGTTTTCAAGTTTTTGGTCGGCAACTTATTTTGAGCTAAAGAGTTCTTTTGGGGGGCTGAAAATGGCGAATTATTTTCGTTTTCCATGATTTTTCAATTTTTTGGTTTCAATTTTTTAATTTTTAGACCAGCATTTTTGTTTTTTTGGCTTATATTTTAGATCTATGGTCTGTATTTTTCATTTCTTCGTTTTTTATTTAAATTTTTTTGTTGAAATTTTCTGCATTTTTTTAACCGCGAAAATTGTCTAAATTTTCGATATTTTGGGCGTAATTTTATTTTAATTAATAGCGTATTTTTTATTGGTCTATACTTTAGATTTTTTACGTGTGTGATTGAATTTTATGTGCAAATTTTTGTTTTTTTTGCCGGTATTTAATTTGTATAATTTGACATTTCCATCTTTTATAATTTTGACATTTGAAACGCTAGAATCATCCGATCTGATAAATTGTAAAAATGGCTCTACCATCAACATATTCCACGAGCCGCCACTGGGGTTAAGAACCAATGGATTACATGATTTTAAAAAATATTCAAAAAGTACTTCGTAATTTTTTTTCTAAATATTTACTTTTCGCCGTCGGCTGAAAACCCACTGCCATGGTATAGATCTCTTACTTCATGAAATTAATAAATGAAATGTAATTTATTTATTCATGGAAATAATTATTACAAAACAAACAATGCATAAGTAAATATTTGAATCATGTATTTATCTAATAGTAATAATAATAATTAAATTTCACATTTCACAAAATGTAACGAATAATATTTACACTAGAAATATATATTTTTAAAATAATATTATCCGGAAACATATAGTTATATTTGTAAGTATAAATGTTATCATGAAATATATTCACGAATTTCATTAAAATAATGCAAATTTTATACAAATTGATTTTATTTTAACAATATTGTGTTAAATAATAATATCGCGTGAAAAAAGTCTTATGATCTGTAGCCCAGATGCAACATAGAATTTATTTGCCCGAAGCATCGATGCTTCTCTCAGCTTGGCGCCCACCAAAACTTATTGTTTTTTTTTTACAATTTGCAAACAATTTATTTAAAGTCAGCGCTCGTAAAAAAAAATTCCACCTATTTTTTTTCGTAACACCTACCTTCGTGAAATAGGAGACGATTGTTTATTCTTTGCGTGCGGATGCAAGCGCGAAACCCATGAACGTATCTCTTTGATTATATCGAAATGATTTCTTTCTAAATAATTTAGAATTTGGTGGTTTTCATTTTCCCCATTGAAAAGGGGCGGCAATTTTTGCCTCGCGCCCCTGCGGCAACATACCAAGGTGCGGCTCTGCCTCCCCATATTGTAAAAGTACCATCAACATGCTCCACGAGCCGCTACTGAGAGACATACTAACCAACTGAATGGTCTTATTTGAATTATTCAAAATGTATCTACTAAATCCAAAGTTGTCGAAACTGCCGGCACAAAAGGTGAAACACAAGGTGATCCCAACAAAGTTAATGGTTTTATTTGAATTCTTTTTCAAATTAGTTTCACTTTTTTGGACAATTTAAATTAAACAAAAAAATTGGAAAATGATTTTGAACAATAGAGTGATTTTTGAGACTAATTTAAACCATTTTCTTACTGGAGTATTCTGCATTTTTTATTATTAAGCCTGTATTTTCGATTTGTTTTTTGGCTAAATTTTTGATCATTTTGCCTAAATATTCTTTATTTTGACCTAAATTTTCGATTTCATTGTTAAAATTTTCGACTATTTCGTCTCCAGACGAATTTTTGTTTTTTTAATTTTTGGCCTGTATTTTCGATATTTTTGGTCAAAACATTTTTTAACCTTTAGCCTAATTATCCTTTATTTTGACCTTTTGCTATTTAATTGTTTAAATTTTTGACGTTTTAGCCCGCATTTTTGATTTTTCGGGGCGAATTTTTAATTCCAGTTCCAAATTTCTTACTTCATTTTGGTTAAAATGTCTACATCCTGAATTATTGATATTTTTTCCGGTATTTTCGAGTTTTGTTTGTTGAAATTTTCGTTTTTTAGTCTGCATTTATTATCTTCAGGCCCAAGTTTTCGATATACTGTCTAAATTTTCGACTTTCTGGCCAATATTACAGATATTTATTATTTTTTTAATCTTGTGACCTAAAACTTTTCGATTTAATTGTTAAAAATTTTTTGGCCCCCATTTTTGATTTTTCGTTTAGTTAATTGTTTAAATTTTTGACTTTTTGGCCCGTATTTTTGATTTTTCGGGGCGAATTTTTAATTCCAGTTCCAAATTTCTGACTTCATTTTGGTTAAAATGTCTACATCTTGAATTATTGACTTATATGCGAGATTTATTTTTATTTTTTCTCCGGTATTTTCTTTTGTTGAAATTTTCGTTTTTTTAGTCTGCATTTATTATCTTCAGGCCCAAGTTTTCGATTTACTGTCTAAATTTTCGACTTTCTGGCCAACATTACAGATATTTATTATTATTTTAAATCTTTTGACATAGAACTTTTTTGATTTTATTGTTAAAATTTGTTTGGCCCCCATTTTTGATTTTTCGTATAGTCTGCATTTATTATCTTTAGGTCCGAGTTTTCCATGTTTTGTCTAAATTTTCGACTTTTTGACCAACATTGTGGATTTTTTTAAATCTTTTGTCCTAATTTTTTCTTTATTTTTTTTATTTGTCTGTTAAAATGTTTCTTTCCTTAGTCCACTATTATGATTTTTAGGCCAGAAATTTAGATTTTTTGTCTCAACTTTTTATCGTATATTTTTTTGATTTTTTGTATATTTTGAATCCTATATTTTACATTTTTTAACTTGGATTATTGATTTTATTTCGTGATTTTTTTAGCTTTTGCTATTATTTTCGAATTTCAAGTCGGAAACTTATTTTTGGCGGCTGAAAGTGGCAAATTATTTTGCGTCTACCTAAGTTTTCGATTTTTAGTCTCCTTTTTTTTTATTTTTAGATCAGGATTCTTGATTCCTTGGCCCATATTTTAGATCTCTGTATTGCCGATTTTTTTGTTCCAACTTTTTTATTTTTCTTTATTTTGACCAAAATATTCGATTGGTTTGTATAAATTTTCGATTTTTTTTGTCTGCAATTTTTATTTTTTCGCTCGTTTTTGATATTTTGTCTAAGTTTTCATAGTTTTAGGCTATATTGAAGAAAAAAAATCGAAAATTTATACAAACCAATCAAATATTTTGACCAAAATATTTGATTGGTTTGTATAAATTTTCGATTTTTTTTTGTCTGCAATTTTTATTTTTTCGCTCGTTTTCGATGTTTTGTCTAAGTTTTCACAGTTTTAGGCTGTATTGTAGATTTTTTTGGTTTAAATATTGTTTATTTATGATGAAAAACTTCGATTGGTTTGTAGAAATTTTGGATTTTTTGTTTGCATATTTTATCTTTACGCCCGAGTTTTCGATGTTTTGTCTAAATTTTCACCTTTTTAGGCCCTATTGTAGGTTTTTACTTTTTTGGCCTATATTTTATATTTTCGATTATCTTGGTGTCAATTTTTGGTCTTTTGGCCGAAATTTTCTTTATTTCGACTTAAATTTTCGATTCGTTTGTTAAAAATTTTGCTATTTTTGGTCTACTGCTTTGATTTTTGGGTACGAATTTTAGATTTTTGGTCCCATATTTTAGATTTTCTTGCGATTTTTTAATTTTTATATATACAAACATCTTAATTCACAGAAATAACATCTAAATACATTATGTTAAAAATTTGAAATCCGCTTTTCGTTGTCGGTGAAAGGGCTATCGTTGGAACTTATTTTAAGCTAAAAATAGTTATTTTTGGGGCTGAAATTATTTTTCTTTTGCTTGTATTTTCAATTTTTTGGTCTGCATTTTTATTTTTACACCAGGTTTTTTGATATTTTGGTCGATATTTTAGATCTTCGGCTGTTTTTTCCCAATTTTTGGCCAAAATATTCGATTGGTCTAGCAAGGTAAATGGTTCTTTGGGATATTGTATAAGTGGCTCTACCATCAACATTTTCCACGAGCCGCCACTGCTTGCGTGAACTTGCCTTCGAGGCGCCTCTGTTCACTCTCCACGACGCACACTTTGGGAACCACTGGTATAGGTGGTAGGTTTCCTCCTTAGGGAATTTCATGTGGTATTTTGTAAATTCTTCGAACACAAATTCTACGAAAACAAACTATTCGAAAGAGAATTTTTTGATAATAAATTCTTCGACAGTTGATTTTTCGAATGCCAATTCTTCGAAAATTAATTCTTCGTATGAATAATTCTTCGAAGAAAGGCTTTCGAATTGCAATAAACACTTGAATATTTTTTTACGCGTAAATAAAGTATAACTGAAGTAATTTTACACAATATGAAATTAACAAAAATGTTAATAACGTTTAATTTATTAAAAATGCTAATAATACATTTGATCAAAAATCAAATTGTTAATAACAATAGCAGATTATATATCAAGGGAGAGAAGTGCGTGATTTTTCCTGATGTGCAAATTTGTATCCCGAGGGCGAAAAATAGCATTCTCTGCCGAGGTATATAAAATGTATTAGTAATAACAGACAAACGGACAATTTCAGAAAGAAATATTTAGCGCACTGTTTCTTCCC